>VCII01000203.1:0-30000 GCA_006030095.1 Triplophysa siluroides | reverse complement strand
TCCAAACACATATTAAAGTCCTGCTGGCACTGCAGTCGTGTCTGAAGACACTTCACAAGACCACATCAGTGAGAGAAAAACACATACTGAGAGAAACCTTCAAGAACTCTCGCGGCCTTGAGTCATTCCATCAAATCTATACCCACCCGCCGACTCCTAAAGCAACACACACTGTTCACAGATCCGCTGAACTCAGCTCCACGGATAAAGGTGTAGGTCACAAAAAAGAGAGTGTATGTATGTCATTGAATTATATGTTATTAAAGCAGCATCACACATGCACAATCATTTCTTTTTGAAGAGTGGACACACGTTTAGGGTCACTGTGTGAAAACGAGAGCGCCCTCTCATGGCTGATCTCAGCACTGCGGGGACAACACCTCAAAACCGGGTGAGCTGGGTGGAATACTAGAGGAAGGGTCTGATGTTTCTGTATGGATGTTCTGTACAGGTCTGAATGAAACTCAATCTCATAACACGACTAAAAGTTTCCGCACAAAACTCCGAGGCCTGGTTCACAGACACAGCTCAGCTCAGCTCAAGCCAGGAGTCAGGCCTATGCCTTAAATTAAGACGTTGTGCCTTTTATAAAGATGCCTTAGTACATTACTGGTGTGTGCATCTCCAGACAAAACAATGTCAAGTTCTGTTCAGTTCAGACAGGTCACACATTCGTGTAAGTCAGGGACTAGCCCTTAAGCCTCGTCTGTGAAACCGGCCCACATGTTGCATTACTCATTTAATTCAGCTCAAGACACTCCTCATTTATTTCTGTCACACCTTTTACACCACAAACATTGTGCCATGATGATAGGCTGCAAAGTCCACTTGATCACATTTGAGAACACAGATGGACTCTTGTTGGATGGTTATTTTTGTTTTAGAGGTGAAATATGTGGGCTGCTGACCCTAAGGTTGTACCCCTGAGGCGGATGAGATCTCTTTATTTTTCCTACATCAATGAGATGAAATGGAGAGCAAATGGAATTGTCTGCTTAAGTCTCAGTCATTTCTCCATAAAGAGTCAGAAATCTGACAAATGTCTCCGAGTTTGAGAAGAGACGTCAACCATGTGTCAAACTGAGCTCAGATTTGTCAAGTCTGCAATCAAAAGTCAATATTATTGAAGATCTCAACTCATCACATTGACCCAAATCCAGATGATTTCCCCTCTACAATCTGAATTCGTTTTGCTTCAACAATAACACTCCCGTTTGAACCTTTTGTTCCAAAAACTTTTCCTCTGGTCAGTTTTAGCTACACATCACCGTCAATTTAAAGTTCAGACAAGCTATAACTGGTGTATTTTCTTACAATATTTATTTTATTGTGAACACACATTTAGATTTTAAACAATTTAAGAAAGACTCACAGCTGTCACAGTTTTGAATATCATGTTCAAGTGTGGACGTAAAACAAAAATGAGATATTTTGAAAAAAGTTGGTGACACAAAACCGTTGGTCCCACTGATATCTATTGTATGAACACAAAACCAATGCAAGTCAATGGAGACCAACGGTTTTCGGCTACCAACATTTTTCAAAATATCTTCTTTTGTGTTCTGCAGAAGAAAGAAAGTCATACAGGTTTGACATGACAAGCAGGCGTGTAAAAAATGACAGAATTTTCATTTGAAGGTGAACTACTCCTTTAATACATAAACATAACAGCTTTTTTGTTACAAATCAGATACATAACTGCAGGTAAAAACACAGTTTTACAAGTTTTGACACATAGAAAGGGAAGATGAGGTGACTAAGATCATCACCAGGTGTGTTTTAATGCATGAACAGATGTTACACCTGCGGATTACAGCACATCACGGCTTTGAAGGATCAGTTTTCTGTCACATATTTTCATATCACATCCTATCTCTCTCTTTGACCGTCTCTGTGCACTATTTACAAATATTCAATTACATATCAGAATGAATGAGTGTGCGTGTCATTTATTCGCTTCATTTATTTACAAATGAAGTCTGCTGTAAACATCTTTGCTACAGCCGGGGACTGAAAGAGTCAGAATGTCGTTCCAGCTCCTTTATAAAAAATAAATAAACATTGTCAGTTTGTTCAGTAACTTCCAGTGTGCTCCGGTGTTTGTATGATCCAGTACACATTCTGTCTCAATTCAGTGTCCCGCCCACAAACATCTATAAAGTCCCAATGTGTTTTTTTTTTAACATGCTGACATAAATCTTATTTAAAAAAGGGAAAGTCAATTGTAGACGGCTCTTTTTTTTGCCTTTAGCTCACATATCAGGCATGAATTAGACAGAAGTAGGTCAGGGGGAGGGACAGTCTCGCTCTGCAGAGCGTTTGATTGGACGAAACGGATGAGTACAGGATGACTCATTGAATTCTTTAGATCTGTAATCCCAAACAGGCTGGGTGATATATTCCTATAAATATCTGATCTGGAAAACTTTCATCATTTTGATGATACTTTTTTTTCACGTTTTTTGGAAAACTAAACCAGAGATTAAACATTCTTTCAGGGGATTCATTCATCCTCCACACGTGTGTCGTTTTTTCCTAATCGTGACACGTAAAGCTGATGTGAAAGCGCAATATCGGTGCTGTTTTTGGCACATAAATCAGAATTTTCATCAATAACCAAAATTCTGGACATTTATATATCTACCTTAACAATATTTCATATTCAATATATATCACCCAGCCCTAGCACCTGTTGATGATGAGTTCACTAGCATATACTGTAGACGGCTTTAAAGCAGACAATCCAGAATCACGAACAGATTTCAGCGTTCCCCCACTTTCAAAATCTCCCAAAATAAACAACAAACACATTGTCATGCCGAAATACCGCATCACATTTACATTTTCGACAAGCACGCCATCTCTTTTCCGTTCAAAGGTGGGTCTTTCACCAGCATTTGGCCAAAGGAGCGAGGGGCGATTTAATTCGTCTGCCGGGGCTGAAGATATCCCTCGCTTCCGTCTCCAACCTCACGCCCGGCACTTTAAAGATGGACACAGCTAACAGAGAGAGACAGATAGGAAAAGAGAAATCACAACAAATACAAAGAGCCATGAGGAAAAAGAGGCTTCTGAGATTGCGTCATCTCTTTTCATCAGGAGCCCGTGTTGAAAACATTTGGCAGTGTTGACAGGAAGTAAGAGGGATTTCACTTTGATCTTGTGGGTAACAGGACCGGATTAACCTTTGAAGGTGGAATTGCGTGCATTCCTCTCGGAGAATGAAATTCTCAAGCACTTACTGTCTCTCAGATGCATTAACGGAGGTGGAAGAGTGTTGAAATATGGGTGCGGCAATGCATCGTGGGCCGAAATCCTGTCCTTTGGATTTATCATCAGCATCTGCTGGGCTAGATCCTCCGTTTTATAAGGTAACTGAGCGAGCCTGAGCCAACGCACGCACGCACGAACGCACACACACACACACAGAGAGAGAGAGAGAGAGAGAGAGACCTATTGGTCAGACATCCATTACGGGAGTGCTGGAGGGAAGATGAGGGCTAGTATACAAAAAGCCTTCTGTTCCCACTCGGAGCCAACACACACACACACATGCACGCACACATACACACACACACACTATACATAAGCATGCATGCATGAACTGCTCTTACCTTTTCCAGACATCTCGAAACTGCTGGGGCTTGCAGGGCAGGAACCACTCTACAGGAACACAAAGAAACCTCTTTCAGTTTAACAGACCGCCAAATCACCCAGAGATGATCAGGTATCTCTACTCGGATCAGGATAAGACAATGAGCTTTCACAAGCATTGTACCATCTCTAAACGTTGAGCCATTGTGCATGATATGATGCCTTAAAGGGTTCCTGAAGCTCAACTGGTACAGCATTGTGCTAGCGACGCAAGGGTCACGGGTTCCATCCCAGTGAACACACGTGCTGAGTGTTTGAAAAACTGGTTCTCTGATCCACGTCATGTGTGATTTCCCTGGATTTTCCTCTACTACGCATTTACAAAGTCGTGAGTGTGTCTTCGCCATAAGGTGAGGAAAAACATATTTTCTGAGAGCGTTCTTTCATCAGTGTCCGTGGTCACGGCCCACCCGTTCGCTCCCGAGGCCGCAATTTCACTTCGGCACACCTGGATGTACCTGCGAGACCCAGCTGAGCTCAGGTAACCCCTCTCCAACACATCCAGAGTAAACCCAAACTCATGGAGAAACACACAAACTCCTGTTTATCTAACACACACGACCTCCACACACTCCAGTCATGTCACATTTGTGCACCTGTGTTTCCAGTGGAAAGACTTTCTGCATGAACGTGTGTGTGTTTGTGTCTGACTGAGGAGTGTGAAGTCAACTCACGGCCAACAAAACCGCTAACAGAACACACACACACAAGGTGATTTATATTGGAAACACAGTTTCAACACAACTGTGTGAATTTGCTCTGGCACTTTTCTGTTTGCATGAGCGCATGTTAATAAAATGACACGTCCATGGCAACAAGATTACACACACGCACACACACACACACACACACACACACACGTATCTGTGACTGTTAAACAACTAAAATAAAATAAAATCTATTAGATTGAATAAATGGGCAGTTGTTTCTTTGTTAGAGTTGTTAATAAAAAAAATGATTCTGTTGCAACTTGTTCGCTGTAATGTTGTTTGCAACCTTCTTTCCTTGAACTAAAAATAATTTAATAGAAATTTCGCAGTAAAGCATAGAAATCTTTTCCATACCAGGACAAAAAGCACAGTAAAGTCCTCTAAAGTCCTCTCGTGACATGACATCGGACGTTAAAAACATGTACAATAGATGACGACAGAAATACCATTTTGATCTGACCCTCCAAATAAACCATTGTCCTGGAATTATAAGGTTCTAATTGTCAAAAGATTCATCTATCAATTCGAAGATGACAAGTGTTCAGTGTTGTTCCTGAAATGGTCAGGTTGATTTAGTTTAGTTGGAATAAAAACCTGTTCATTAAGAGTACGTTATATCTTCTACATTTTTGTACAGTGTTTACATGCAGATGAACTCCGAGAGAAAGTGAATGTGTGTTCGTCGTCATAGCAGACACATGTGTGGGATTACAGAGTCAGATGAAAGGAGGATTTTGCACACACCTGGTTTATAGTTTGGCAGATCACTGACACCTGGCAAGCTCTCCTCAGTCGGGAGCCCGAGAACCTCACAAGAGAAAGAAGAGAGATGAGAAACGAATAACGGAAGGAGGAGAAATAACAAGAAGAGCGGCAGAAGACACACACATGTCTGCTTTATTATCTGCATGCGGACAGTCCATAGTCGAAATTATATTTAAACTCTACAAACTGTATATTTTATCCCCTAACCCTTAAGATTATTGAAAACGTATCATTCCATATCATTTATAAGCTTTTTGCCCATGGGGACCTCGATTTTGGTGACACGAGTCCCGAAGAGTTAGATCCCCACCCGGATATAAAACAAGGCCACACACAATCACACACACTTACTGTCCAGATCTTCAAGAGCTGCTCAAAAACATCTGCTACTCCTGGAAACGCTGGTGACCCCTGCAGCATCTCAATGAAAATGCAGCCAGCTCCCCTAAACACACACACACCATAATCTTCTATTCTGTTGATCAAAAATCATCATAGAAAACCTCACAATTTCTTAGTTAAAAAAATGCATTTACTTACACTACTCATCAAACGTTTAGAAAAACATTTCTCATAACCTCAAATCTGAAGTCCTTGCATGTGAAGACAAAAATACAAGCTAGTTCCTTTCATTACACAATAAATGAATGTATGACATTGAATGGTAATGTGTAAACAGCCCAGCTTTCACTTTTTAAGAGGTTGAAATAGATGCTCCTGCGATTCTGTTTAAAGAGAAATGCAGACGCTGCGTGATAAAACGTCAAGAGAACATTTACACTGATGACGACGGACTATAGCAAAGTTTTGATTCATTTCGAATCACAACATAATGAGATAAGACAAGTTTACCCTTATTCCTCCCAATAACTAAACAGCGAGTTATTTTTAAAGGGTACTCTGGCATCGTCACAAAAAGCCCTTTGTGTGTGCATGCACAGGGTCTCACCAGATGTCCAGGGCCGTGGAGTAATCAGTGGAACCCATGAGAACATCAGGAGGTCGATACCATAAAGTCACCACTTCCGCCGAGTACGTCTGGCACGGTATAGACTTCGATCGGGCCAGACCTGAGTCAGAAGAGCTTATTTTAGACCGTGTGCCCGGGTGTGTTTCTGTGTGTGCTCGTGCGTGACACCCACCAAAATCAGCGAGTTTGACTTCTCCCAGATAGCTGATGAGCAGATTCTGAGGTTTGAGGTCTCGATGCAAAATCTTGCGGCCGTGAATGTAAGACAATCCCCGCAACAACTGAAACATGAAGAGCTGACAAAACACACAGACAAGATCCGGTGTGACAAAAACAGAGATGGAGAGAAAAGTGGAGAAGTGTTTCTTACCCTGACGTTATATGAGTGCAGTCCGCCGGGATGCTGAGTCATGTACTGAGCCAAATCTGTTTGCTGAGAGAAAGACAGACAGATGATATAAACACAAACGCACACAGTGAATGAACGGGCGACGGGCGACTCTCAGCATCTCACTCACCACGTATTCAAAGACAAAGGTGAGAGATTCTCGCGTGTGGATGATGTCGTGGAGCAGGACGATGTTGGCGTGTTTCAGGCCTTTTAACAAGGAGGCTGAAAACAACAACAACCCAAACATGCACAGCTGTACCAGACATCAACAAGACTATAAACATAAATCAACTGTTGAAACCATAAAAGTCCATGTTCTCTCATCTTCTGAATGTATGGTCGCAATTGGGCAAATGAGGCCTTTATTCAGCCCCACGGGCACGGTCTAAAGCGCAGGTGCAGTCAGGGCGTGACCGAATCCACTCTGCTAGTTTAACGACGGAAAACGGTCGGCGCGCCCGGACGCATGGTCTAAACGGGTTGTCCCAATTCTCTTAATGAGTAATGGGTGTTTATTGGGCGTAATGTGCAGTCAACCAATCAGAGTGTCATCTCTCATTCGCTTTAAGAGCCAGTTGCGCTCGCATCATGGCGGATTGGCTTTTCTCACCGCGGACTTTGCAAGAGCAAAGACTGGACGCTTCTCCAGAGAGGAAACGCATCTGCTCGTGCGTGAGGTTACAGGACAAGCCAGATTTGCATCTTTATGTACGCAATAATCATCTTTTGCATTGTACTCCATTTGTTTTTTATATTTGGCATGTTTGTGTGCTGCTGCGCTTCCCTCTGTGTAATAAGAATAAAGATGAAGCGTGGTGTGGACCCGCCCAGAGGCGCATTTTCTTCAAACTTTAGACTAGGTTTGAGTTGGTCAATGGCGCAGTCTAATTTCAGTTCCTCAAAATAGCAACACGCCAACACTGCGCCTGAACACACCTCTTTTGAGACCAGCACGCCCATGGGCGCACAAGAGCGCAAGTGCATTTGATATTTAAACAACGGGAAAAAGAGAATTGCGTCGGGCTGAAACTAGCAAAAACACTTGTGCTGTCTCGATACCTTCTCTAATGGCTGTGAACGGAATCCCTTCCTCGGTTTTCATGCGGATCACCTTCAAAGCCACCAGATGACCGTTTATCCTGTCAGAGAGAGACATCGACAACTCAACAGAACTCATCATCTTATGTAGTTTACATCACCACAAAATCTAGAATACAATTCTAGTCTATTGGAAGAATGCGAGTTAGTGTGTTTATGTTTACTAACCTGCTAATTCCTTTGTATACGGTGGCGTACGAGCCCTCTCCGAGTTTCTCCAGGTTCAGGTAAGACGTCGCATTCCCAAACTGCAGGCCTGTTTTCTGTGAATTAAACGCACACACACAGCTCTTTCTGCATTTGCACAGGATTGCCGGATGACACGTTATATTTATATATAAAGCATTGTTATTGCTTTTCATTAAATAACAATTTACGACAGAAATGGGTTTCTTTTTGTCATATGCAAAGCAATATTGTAATGCATTACTGTTAAAAGTAGAAGCTCTGTTTTTGGTGGGTGTGTAGCTTAAGTTACTCTGAAAAAGTAATGCATTACTAGTTACTAATTACATATTCAATAGTGTAGTTAGATTACTGTACAAATACTGTATTTAATTACTAATTACTTTCTATATCCTACGTCAAGCGTGATTAGAATTGATTCAAGGAAACGGCTCTTAATTCATTCAAATAAATAATAAATACATCAATTATTCTTATTAACTGACCAAAGGATTACAAATGTGAGAAGGATACATTAAAGCAGACATCTTAAAGTTAGTCTTATAATTTTGATGTCATTTCCACTATTGAATATATAACACAGTATTTAGTTCATTACATCAGAAGTAACTGTAATTAAATTAACGAAATAATACGAGTAATTTCCAAAGGAAAATGTATTAAGTTACAGTAACTCATTTCTTAGTAACGCAGATGTGTGTGTGTGTGCGTGTTCTGTCTCACCCACTGAAACTCCTGTTGGAAGCTCTTTCCTCCTGACGGATCGCTGTTACTGCGACCTCTCTGAACCCTGAGCCGTCTCACCTGCAGCGTGTGAAACCAGTGAGGCTGTGGTTTCTCCACTCCATCCACATCATCCAGCTACAATGACAGAGAGAGAGAGAGAGAGGAACGACGTGTGATGTTAATACACCTCACTTGGGTAAAACGGATGAAGTGTGCTTGAATTAAAAAAGATTTGTAACTTTAATAACTCAATGTATCGATCATTACTAAGGATGTAACAAAATGATCGATATCATGATATCGCTACAGCAAAATCATCTTAACATTATGGTGGTCACATGACTGTATGAAACGATAGGTCTTCCAGGCCTAAAATGTTAGCAAAAATAATAAATATTATGTTCCCTTCGTCAACGTCCATCTTGTGCATTAATCTTATTTTCTAAAAGGGATATTTAGGTCATTCGACCCATCCCTTACTATAACTATAACAGTTCTGATTAGAGGATAAAGAAGAGGATGATTATGGCACGTCTCCAAGTCATCAATTGCCATTGTAAATATCTCAACAAAATATTGCACCGTGTATATCCAGGTATTATGTAACAGTGAGATTTTGATATTGTTACATCCCTTATCATTCCCTTTTTTATTCTAAAGACATTTACTAAAGTTCCACAGCAATCTTTTCACATCATGATTTTACACTATTACAAAAAAATGATTTGTTGTCAGATACAGTACGTCACACAGAAAGTGACATTCCCTGGACGTCTTCTACAACGTGGCACAAATACATATTTTTTCAACTACTAAAAATATTGTTGTATGTATGTACTGGATTCCAGAGTTATTGCAAAAATAACTCTATAAATATAGCAAATATTGTAAAAAGAACTAAATCAGACTTATCTAGTTCCTCAAATCCTGAATCACTATGCTATTAGAATGAATAATCCCAGTGAATCAGACAGTCAGTCATCTGGGTGTAACAAGTAATTAGTAACTGTAATTGAATTACTTTTCCCTTGAAAAATGTAAGTAAGGGATAACTTTTGTTTTTTTTCTGTCATGTAACTACAGTTACTTCTGAAGTAATTAAACGAAACACTGTTATATATTCAATATTGGAAATGACATCAAAATTATAATTCTGACTTTAAAATGTCTGCTTCAATGTATTCTTCTCACATTTGTAATCCTTTGGTCAGTTAATAAGAATCATTTATGTAGTTATTGATTTGAATGAATTAAATAAGCAGTTTGAATCACTCAACTAATAAAGGTTGATGTAGGATATAGAAAGTAATTAGTATTAAGTAATGAAATACTTTTTGGAGAATGATTTGTACAGTAATCTCATGACACTATTGAATATGTAATTAGTAACTAGTCAAAGTAACTTGCCCAACACTGTCAGTCATATTCCTCAATGATGGGACCAGATATATATTTTTATGATGTTAGAAAAATCTTTACGACCCAAAAAACGTAACTTCCTTTAACTATAATTAATCTCTGGTGGATTTTTTATTGAACGTTTTTATGATTAGAAAACACACATTCCCCGCTTGTTATCACACACTTTCTCAAACTCTCTCACACACACACTGACCTCAGCAGCTGGGAGGGAGGCGACGCTCCATGTTTTTGTGGGCCTCTGGTCTGTTCTCATCTCTTCTATTCTCATCTCTAACACGTCGTCTTTTTCTCCTCTGACTGTTTTATCTCCACAACACCAACAACATCTCAAACACACCGAGCCCAAGACCCTAATCCTCCACATCAAATCCTCCATCTCTCTCTATCTGTGATACAACTCAGATGACTTGCATGGGAACTGTGCGTGTGTGTGTGTGTGTGTGTCTAAAAGGCAGGTCTTATGACTCCATCTCCCATCCAAACACAAACAGCCATGTTAGATTTGCTAAAGGGAACAAATGCATCTATTCAGCTGCGGGAAAGACGGGAGTGATGGGATAGAGGGTGAGGAACGGTAATAGTGTGAGAGAAATAAGACAATAAATGAATATATGTGTGTAAGAGAGAGAGAGAACCCACAATACTGTGCATGAAGAGACATGGGGCAGTGTCTGTACTGCTGGTTTCAGACTGTGGTTAGTATGGAGTATTAAAGGATTCACATTCTGATGGAGGAACACTCACGAAAAAAGCCACAAGAATTTCACATGTGAAGAAACACATGCTGTCCCCATGAGAAACATGGTTTCGTGTGAAACCTATGGGAACACACTGTGTTTGGTTAAAACGTCATTTATTTCATATTTAATTTATATTAATATTATTGTAAATTAATATTTTGTATTGTATTAATTGTATTAAATCAAATTAAAACTATGTCTTCTGAAAGTTAAATTTGCTGTCGTGAATGTTGTTGACGCTGAAACCGTCTAAGCGTCTGACAAATGCATATACACATCTAAGTAAAAGATTGCCCTTTAAATACTGGGACACTTGAGTAAGTGTGAAATGTCACCCAATGTCAAAATACTGTTTTCTGAAAACTGCCAATTTTCCATTGTTTGGACAAACAGTTAGCTTGAACTATTTAAGACCAGCATAGCAAGACTGGGAGACCATTTTGACCAAACTAAACCTGGAATATTAAGACATTCTTTCTTTCTCCAGAAGAGGGCAATGCAGGACACTTTTCTGCTCATACTGTCCTGTAATGTCATGAATGTTCTTACCTCCTCATACCCCAGATGTCTTTGCTTTATCCCTGTGAAAACACAACAGAGCAGTTCAGATGGATCACACAGGCTCCGTGTGATGAATGGTCGGAGTGTTTGTACTGTTTTATAAGGACATTTAAACAGTGACATAAAAAACGAAAGTAATCCATAATAAACACGATTATGTTATGTGGTTGACTGATAAATAACAAAGAACAATCAGCGACATTGTTTTAGACCAACACATTTCTTCAGATTGCAATATTCAGTAAATCTCTCATTTTTCATGGCCAACTAAATACAAAGTCACACATGTATTACCTGAAAGTGAGCCGATACTTACAAGATTCTCACAAATGTCACTCATTTGACCTTTCAATCTGAATATTTGAAACTCACCGCAGTATTTTTAGCTTATGGTTAAGCTTTATATCCCATAAAGAGCAGGTTCTTATGAGGTTAAAGTTGAGGGTGTAATATGATTTTTGAGTTTGTTTGTTGTTTGTGTCTGTGTGTTATGACTTCCGGTTTGTTTGGCAAGTGTCAAATAAAATAACTATATTTATATTTTATTTAACTGATGTTCATTTGTATTATTACTTGACTGTCTAATAATTGTATTAAATAAACAATTTGTTGAATGTCTCCTGAAGTTTTGGACGCCCGTATGGTACACCGACATCTAGTGGTTGAGCTCGGTATCGCAGTCTAAATTCAAAATATTGGTGAGACAAGTTTAGCCAAGTAACTGATCTTCTAGGTTTCTTTTGACTGATATCAGAAATAATCTACAGGCGCTCTATTGTTTGTGTACTGGAAGTTCAGTTGGAGTGGGGTGTCACTAAAGTGCAGTGACGTTTGTTTATATTGTTAAGATGAAACCATGGTAGCATAAGTTAATGGACAAAAGAATATTAGGTTCACATGAAAACTGTAATTTGTCATCATTTTTTATGTGAAACTTTAAATAATTTAAATAATACAATCCACTACTGACCAATCAGAATCCAGTATTCCAGAAAGCCGTGTAATGAGAGAAGAGATGTCTTCTGACAGCCAGCCAAACTCAAATGAACTCTGTTCATGCAGAAGAAACAGAGGAACTGTACAAATAAGCTCATCTTTGAAAGCTTCAAGGCCCCGTGTGACTGCACGAACTTCAAGAAAGAGTCAAACTGCCCTAAAACTGCCAAGTTGTACCATGTCAAACACACTGTAAGGTACGTATTAACTTCTCTCTATAAAGAAACTGTTCACCCGCAAAACTAAAGTCTGTCATCATTTACTCACCCTCGGGTTGTTTCAAACCTGTACACATGTATTTGTTCTGTCGAACACAAAGAAGGATATTTGGAAGAATGTTTGCAATTTTCAGTTCCAGGACATCATCCACTACCATAGTAAAACAAACATATTGTATATTTCTTGTTCTGTTGAACACACAATTTTATATTTTGAAGAATTTAAGAAGTGTTCTGGGGCACCTTTAACTACTACTAAATTTTTCCTACTATGATAGTCAATGATGTACCAGATCTGAAAAGTGCTAACATTCTTCCAAATATCTTTCTCTGCATTCAGCAGAACAAAACATTTATACAGGTATAAAATAACACGAGGGTGAATAAATGATGACAGAATTTTTATTTTTGGGTGAACTAACCAAAATTCACTTAGAAGGCATTTCTCTAATACTCTATAATTCATAATAGTGTTTAATCAAATGAATTCAATTATAACTACCAGCACATTAGATTATTGAAACACAAACATCACTTTTTCGATCATTCTAATTATTTTTACCAGTGAAAGACAAATAAGGTAAAAAAATCATATATTAACCAAACTGTGAGTTCAACAAAATCACTGCACAATGAGGTCACAAGTGTTCAGAACAAAGCCATCACAATCTCTTCAGATAATTAAAAATGTAGTTGAAATATTGTCCGGTCATTGTATCTCAGTTGGGCCTTGAGTCTAAAAGATTGAGAGCTATTGACCTAAACAAAACAAGCAAACGAAACATCATAATAACACAAAATATACACAACAGAACCTGAGTCAACAGTCGATGGATCAGCATGCGGTCAAAAGTCCAAACGGACAGCAAAGAAACAAACTGCAATGACCTGCAGCTCACGTGCCACAGAGTGAAAAAAAAACACTACAGCCATTACACTTAAACCCATAGCAACACCCTGGCAACCACCCAGAAAATTGCGTCCGAAATCGCCTACTTGCATACTATATAGTAGGTGAAAATGAGTCATGAGTAGTATGTCCGAAATCTCAGTATGCAAAAAACAATAGTAGAGAAATACCCGGATGGTCTTCTGCTTTCGTCGAGATTTGTGAGTGATCAGATGGACACTTCTCAATCCCATGATGCAACGCGATTCTGAGGAACGGTCAAATTTCAAAATAAAATCAAATAAAACTTCAAAAGCGGGCGTCCGTTTTTCAAATGCAAGTACAGATGAATTAATTTCTTGTGAGTAAAGGATGTTTGTACCTACGCCTAGGTACAGGTGGATGTTATGTCATAGGTCAAAGAGCATATGGGTCACATGACAATAAAACATGCAGTACGTCCGAAATCTATCTGTGTCCCAAATGACATACTATGCACTCAACCATGTAGTGTATGATTCCAAAAGATTATTATCGCCCCAAATGGAAAACTAAACGGTTTTATACTAATGCATGTGAATAAAAATCAACTTGTACATTTTGTGTTTTTTCATCTGTTTTGCCCAACATGACTTTAGTTGTCATCATCAGATTGAAGCGTTATCACTCTGTAGGAGAGTTTTCAAGCAGCGTCAGATAGCCCCGCCTCCCTTCCGCTACGCAACCGTTGAGTGCGTGAAGTGTCAACCGTTCCACCCTGTGTTCCGAATGGGATATATCGCCCTCCGAAGGGTCCTTCGGAGTGGCAACAATCATGGCCGCCATACTGAAGGGTCGTTCCAAACCGAAGTGCTCATAACTGGCCACCTTCAGAATGAAGGATTTCAAAGGGTACAACTGATGGTCACTTCGGGCTCCCATGATTCTTTGCGCGGATGAAGACGCAGAAGGGCACTTCAAGAAACAGTTGTTTAGTTCCCTTTAAAGGTCTCACTCCGGAGGGTAAACCATTCGAAGGGCTTAGGGCATAGGGATGAGCCCTTTGAAATGGAACGCAGGGTCAGACTTCTTATGTTTGGCTGGAAAAGTGCACCATCCGGGTACTCAAAGTAAAACATTTTTTTAAAGATTGAACACACCACTCACACTCCCTGCGATCCATTTCGAAGGGCTTATCCCTATATCACCACCCAAAGAATCATGGGAGCCCGAAGTGACCATCAGTTGTACCCTTCGAAATCCTTCATTCTGAAGGGCCCTTTGAAGTGGCCAGTTATGAGCACTTCGGTTTGGAACGACCCTTCAGTATGGCGGCCATGATTGTTGTCACCCCGATGGACCCGGTTGGAACGCAGGGACTATTTATACTACAAAATGGCGCAGAATAGTGCAAAAGTGTGCGGTTTTGAACGCACCTTTACTACCCCCCGCACACCTACTATATAGACGTTTTAACAGTCGATTAATGGCATTGATTACCCAAAAATGAAAATGACATATTTGGAAAGACTGAAAAGATCCCCTCACATTATGTGTGCTCGAAATCTCAGTGTGTTTATTCTGCTGTTGGTCTGTACTGTTCCCGGAGCATTTCTTCCCTGTCTGTCTCTCCACTGCACAGATATTTATGAGGCAAAGCAGAGGAAGAGCGAGAGAGAAAGACAGAGAGAGAGAGAGAGATTCAAAGTGCTAATAACTCATGCTCAGATGCATCAGCTCTGCCCGCTCTCTCTCTCTCTTCATCTCTACGCTCTCTGCACAAGTATCTTTCCTTAATCCATCGAGTCCCTGATCTTTGTGCCCTTCATCATCACTTGACATCATCTTCTGAGTTCTGACTGTGCTGCTGCATCTCTCTCTCTATCTCACGTTCTGTCCATCTCTCTGTAAATCAGTCTGCGGTCCCTGCTGATCTGTATTCAGTAAGCGTCGTGTATACATTAAGTTCGGTGTGTTACCGGTCACCCATAACTCAAGTATTGGACAAGTAGAGCGATTGGTTGGATGAGGGGGAAGAAACTCAAATAAATCACTCCAGGTCACCGAGTCGAGCCACAGCCCATGCGATGACCTTCCAAGTTCCAACGCATATCTGGCAAGCTATAATTTGCTTGGTCGGATTTATACAACTTCAGGAAGTAAAACCAATTGTGTCTTTTTTAAAGGTAATGTGCTGATCTGATTTTTTTCTTCGGGACATCAATGAGATCAAAAAAAGAGCAAATGGAAACTTTTGCTTAAAGAGTACATAACATGAGATCATGAAAATGACATGTCATGCCGTGTGTGATGTCTCCGTGTTTGAAAGTAAGCAGTCTTGCCAAGTTGTAAATCCAAAGGTGAGGAATAACAAAGTTATTGGCTTGGAAAAAAGGGAGTCGACTCCGAATCAAGCAAAAAGTCGTCCCTAGTCCGATTCTCGAACGGCCGCTGATGTACGTCACTACATATAGTCCCGCCTACGTTTTGCTAGGACTGCCCGCGAAAACTTCACTCTTCTCCCCAAAACACTGTAGCTCGTGAGGCTCATTCGCGGTAGACCAATCACAGCAGACTAGACCATCTGACCAATCACATCAGACTAGGCTAGCGGAAAGGAGGGTATTAGACAGATGAATCGCGGAACGAATCATTTGAGAGTCAGTCAAGAAGTAAGGTAATAATTACTACATATTATTACACCTTCTATGTACATAAACTTGTTGTTGGACCAAACAACAAGACATAAACCAAAGTAAGACCTTAAAAATACCTAGTTATGTACTCTCATCTGCATCTCAGATATTTCTCCTGAGAATCAGAGTCAGAAATCTACAAAGGTCTCGTTCATTAGAGTTTGAAAAGAGATGTCAACAGTTTGTCAGATTTGTCAAGTCTGCAATCAAAAGTCAATATTATTAAAGATCTCAATATGAACTCAATACTCAAACATTCGATTTACCCAAATCCAGATTATTTTACCTCTATAATCTACATTCATTTTACACCTCCAGACTCTTCATGTGTTTACACAATTACACTCTCATTTGTTTCCGTTTCAGCCATTTAAGAAGAAACATCTGCATCTAAGTTCACCCAAAAATGAAAATCCTGTCATGGATTACTCACCCTCAAATTGTTTCAAACCTGTTTACATTTCTTCGTTTGGTTGAAAACAAAGAAAGATATTTGCAAGTATGTTAGCAACTGACAGTTCTGGGGCATCATTGACTACCATTGTGTGTCTATATTTCTTTCTTCTGTTGAACACAAAATGAGATATTTGGAAAACAAACAGTTCTTAGGCACTTTTGATTACCAATTAGATTTTTTTCAACCGAACAAAGAAATGTAAACAGGTTTGGAACAACTTGAGGCAGAGTAATTCATGAGAGAATTTTCGTTTTTGTCCCTTTAAATGGAACATAACTGAGAAATCTCATGAGATATCAAAGAGCATAATTTCTCTCTATATTTAACTCTATATTTAAGCTTTTATATAATGTTTACATTATATTATTGCATTTATATTTATGTTTTTAGGTTGCATCTTATTTCTTTTTCACGGCCACAATAAAGTCTAAGACATTTTCCTTTTCTTTTTTATTTGCTGCTAGACGGCGGGACTCTTTATCGTGTACAGTAATGAGATCCTGTTCTGCATGCCGATGAAAATGTGCAAAAAAACAAGAAACACCTGGTGACAGATTTACTTCTAGTGCAATATATTTCAAATGTATGTCTTTGGCTTGCACCTGCTTATTTCACACAAAACACACTGTGTTTTTCGCCCTCCTCCCGCCCGGTCCTGCCGAACTAAAGGACGGACACGGATGCTGAAAGCAGCTGTATTTTTCCTCACCTACAGGAACCTTCTCTCCTCCATCACAACACAAGCGTGCGTCCTCACCATCTCACTTCTGCCTTGCAGGCACAACATCTCGCCTGTGTCAGTCAGACTGTAGTCGTGTATAGTCGCACTCTTTTCGTGGATGAACGCTATTTGTCATCCCTGTTTACGCCAGACTTTGCTTATCCACAACAATCTGTTGGATCCTTCGTGGATCTTCCTGCTGTTGATGTTTGGTTTAGTGGTGATCAACAAATCAGATTTTTGACAGGACGAGAGAACGGTAGTGCGACATAAAATAAACATGCAAAAGTTATTTACACTTTTAAAATGTTCAGCTGCAGGTGCAAAAACCGGATTTTAGTTTTCTGCTATAATCCCGTATAAAATGTGTAATGCACTTACCGAGCCGCTGGAAAGCCTCGGAGGCAGCATGCCGAAGGTTCTGCATGCTGTCTGGTTCTGACGAACACAGATGGAACTAGTGTTGACACGACTGGAGAATCTCACTGTGACCCCGGCATGTTGAGAGTGCTTCTGGACCCCATCACTGGCCCTTTTTCCGACATGTCATCGTCCAGCAGCTTTTGGGAATCCGCGCACACACACACAGGCAGAACTTGCCTCCTCTGTAAGGTCTTCTGTCTTCCTATGATCACTCTGAGATCCCTGCCTCTCTTCTCTCCTGCGGGCTGGAAAAAGCCCTGGTGCTTGTGTGCTCGCAGACCAATCAGAATTCTTCTGCAAAACACCACCCAATTGGCTGAGACATAAAGAGAGGCAAAGGATTGCTGGTTTGTTTTGAAAGCCTGCTGCGTCTAGAGAGCCAGAGGGGTGTGTGTAAGAGAGACAGAGGAGCATTTAAGATGGAGTTGAGGACAAATGTATTTCGTTCATGTTCCTCTTACCTTCAGACACATGAACCCAGCATTTGATTTCAGATTCAGAGCTGTCATCGTGTTATGTGCTGCAAAAAGAGAGATTTGACATGTCAGGGGAAGGCAGAAAAGGCAGGAGTCTTGTTTATGAAACCAGTGCGCGCGCGCACACACAGACGCACGCACGCACGCACGCACGCACACACAACACACACACACACACAAGATGACAAAATATTTATAAGGAATTTGGTGCATTGTCAGCTAGGCAAGTTGAGCCAGCCAAGAAAAGCAAACCAGCTCAAGGTGGTTTCAGATATTTTTTCTACAATGTGTTTGTCGAACTCAGGATCCAGACCTTATACAATGACTTACTGTTAACCGCTACATTTGATGTCATCAACGAGCGAGCAATATGCAAAGCGTTTTCCTCTCTTCAAAATTCATATAAAATAAAAACGACTGATCTAAACATCTAAATGCAAACAGCATCGTTAACTATTTTCATTCGAAGGTGAGTGAAGCCTAAACGTCGTTAGGTCAGGTGACGCCTTACGTAATTAGCATATTTATGACGCAATCGCGTTGGTCTGCCGGCATTTTAATTGATATTTTACGGTTTCGCTTCTATCCATAAATACGGCCTTTTGCATCGTAAATATGTTCTCGTTTAAATACGTTCAGTTTCTGTTGTCAGAAAACGTAACGAGTGTGAAACTGAACGCGACTCATGAAACTTCGTGCACTAATGTCCACTGAAAGGACCGGGTCCAACGGCAGCGGGTTTAGAAGCTGCAGGGGGATGTGTCCCAAAAGTGAAGAGAATCGTTTTCTTGAAAAAGTCAGTCATAGGGTTACAGTATTCTCTCCTGCCTGTGTGGATAGAAAACGCGGAGGCGTAAAATCACTTCTGGTTTGTCCCTCTTGTTTTTCCGTCGACTGAAGCGCTTCTCGAGAACACCATAACAAACACCAGCTATTACTGTACCATCATCATCATCTGCTGTCTGCGACCATCTGCTAGATTTTACATCTCTCGTCGAGTGTTTTGAAAACTGCCAGTAGATTATTTCCGGAGACGTCTTTGTGAGGTATTAAATCGGAGACGTTTGAGGTAAGAATGAATGAAGATCGTTGATATCACCCGGAACGATATTAAACGAGACGAAATGAGGAGAATTAGAGCTAACGTTAAATGTACAGTGCGGGTAACGTAACGTAACGTAACGTAAGGTTATGCGTGGTCGGTTTTGATTAAATAATTCCCGTCTTTTGCTTCAGGCGGTTTCTGTGGTTTTGTCGTGGCTGATCATATATGTTTTCACTTTCAAATCGATTAGATCCGTCGAGAAATATACACCACACATCAAACCATTTGTCATGTCGTTAATATGCAAGTCATGTAATTTAACGTTAAACATGACCAGTCAAATCCATTTCAAACACATGTTTATTTAAATCAGACATAATTGATTACGATAAATGTTCACCTGTTGTAATAAAATGACAGGCGCTTATAAAGTCTCCCAGATTCTTTTCAAACGATGTTTTATGTTTATGAGTTCTCTCATGATTTCATCACAGCCTTACATCATCTTTGGCCTTGATCTCGGTTGTGTGTACACACGTGTGTGTGTTTACACTGTTAGATTTCACATACTGGAGTTGACATGACATTAAAGCTCAATTAAGTTACTGACTGTAGTTTTAGGAAGCTTTGAAAACAAAAAATGAACAACATAATAGTGTTTTAAATGGATAGTTCAGCCAAAATTAAAGATTATGTCATCATGTGATCACCCTCATGTTGTTCAACTCTATACATGACTCTTTGTGGAACACAAAAGAAGATATTTTGAGAAATGTCTTGATGGTTTTGTGTTCATATGATGGCAGTCAGTGGGGTTCAGTGTTGTTAGAATACCAACTTCTTCTGTGTTCTGAAGAAGAAAAAAAGTAAATAAGGATACGTTTATTTTTGGTGAACTATTCCTTTAACCTTTTTAATGAATAGTACCATGATCATCATCATCAGACAGACATTTTGATGTTGTTTAAACTTTTCATGCTAGATTAGTTTTGGTTAGGTGGCGTATCAGATAAAGTCTAACAGTTCTCGCAGTTGTAACAAATTAAAAACACGGGGTTGTTCTTTTATAAAATTCACATGACATCACAGCGTACTGTATTCATAAATTCATATATTCAACTTGTAGTACAGTTTGATGTGTAAAATCACATGTCACCTGTCCTTTCGCAGGTCTAACATCACACGTGCCAAATGCACCAGTTGTGACATGGGGAACGTTTAAAGATGGAAAAACAACAGAGGTGAGACTCCGAGAGAAGCCTGTGGACATGTGGAACAGTGCAGCGTTTGTGTGTTTTTTGTCTCATGACTTCTCTTAGAGTGT
This sequence comes from Triplophysa siluroides, assembly GCA_006030095.1. Taxonomy (NCBI): domain Eukaryota; kingdom Metazoa; phylum Chordata; class Actinopteri; order Cypriniformes; family Nemacheilidae; genus Triplophysa; species Triplophysa siluroides. The sequence goes on along the minus strand of VCII01000203.1, from coordinate 9,553 downwards.
GTGTGTTGTGTGTTTGTAGTTCTGGTGAGGAGGAGAGATCTTTGGAGACGGGTTTGCTTCATACATGGAGGGGATATTGTTACAGCACCACACCAGAAAGAGTTCTGCTCTCCCGGCCGGTGCTTCAGACTGCCCTGGGGTCTAAACATGGTGTTCTTCTCGTAGAGGGTAATACATTCATTATTTACACAAGAACCAAGCGTCGACACACATACGAAACAATGTTATAATCTCTTTTACAAACCCTATGTTTAAGGCTGACATGTAATGATTGATCATATTTACTTTCTTAATGAACGTTCCTGGTGTTTCCCTTGTTGAAAAATGGATAAAATAAAAAGCTTACATTTTTTCCCTTTGATCTGAGAAATTGGTTAATATTAACTAATAGCCAAATAGCTAATGTTATAGGTTTTATAAGATCTTGACAACAGTAAAAATTATACAGCTAACCCAAAACCCTGTATGTGATTCTTTCTACAGTGGAACCCAAAGGAAGATATTTTGAGAAATGCCTTTGTGGTTTTGTGTTCATACGATTGAAGTCAATGGAGTCCACTGTTGTTTTGTTATCAACATTCTTCAAAATATCTTCTTTTGGGTTCTACAGATGAAAACAATCATTCAGGCTTGGAAATCACAAGAGGGTGAATTTTTTGGTGAACTGTAACGTTTAGCCATTTAAATTGCGTGGATGTTTTTGTATATTTTGTTTATTTAGAAATGCTTCATCATTCTGACATTTCTTATTTTTATATAGGAGGGCAGGTCTACAGCTTCGGTGAACTGCCATGGAAACAAAACCAAGCGTCATCGTCGACCGAGCTCCTATTGGAGGCGGTGCTTAGTGAACAGCGTGTGATCTTTGTAGCCGCTGGCTCCGCCCACAGTGGAGCCGTAACGGAAGATGGAGGCGTGCACATGTGGGGAGATAACACTCACGGCCAATGTGGCCTGTTGGGTCTGTCTGTTATTCCTAACCCCACCCCTGTGGGTGTAGTTGAGCCCGACACCACACCCTCTCCGCCGGTCAAGATCCTGGAGGTGGCGTGTGGTGACCAGCACACTCTTGCTCTTTCAGCCAAGCATGAAGTCTGGGCCTGGGGCAGCGGGTGTCAGCTGGGTTTGAACACATCAATCTTTCCTGTCTGGAAGCCTCAGAAGGTGGAGTGCCTGGCGGGAAAGCACGTGCTGCAGGTGACATGCGGGGCTTCTCACAGCCTGGCTCTGGTGCGCTGTCCACTTCCTCCGCAGGAACTTCGGAAACCCCCTGTAGACAAATGCGGTCATTGCCATCAGCTGCTCTACACGATGACGGACAAGGAGGACCATGTCATCATCTCAGATGGCCATCACTGTCCATTAGGTGTCGAACCGGAGAGCGGAGAGACCAAATCTGAATCCTCCAATCCCAGCCAGATGCCACAGTCTACTTCCGGCACCGTTCCATCATCTACAACTCCACCTACTACTGAACTTCAAAATCATTCTCCCTCCTCTAATCAAGAACCTGTAGAACCGGCCGTGAAGGACTCGGATGAGTTTGGTGGTCCGGTCACTAATGGAGAGGTTTGTGTCGAAGCCTCGGAGACCGGCACCCTCGAGCCGGATAGCTGTAAGGCCACGTGTGGGTCCATTTTAGGAACGGGGTTGAAGTCCTGCCCGTACCCTGATGAGCAAGCAGTCAAAGCTTATCTGAAGAGACTTTCTGATCATACTCTGGCAGAGCACACGACCAAAACCTCCAGCACGCTTTACTCTGATCAGGTCAGTCTGTCAGCCACAAATTGTGATTGACCGGAGATGACATTTATAGCTGTGTTTTCCAAGGAAAGTGTGATCATTTTAAGAAGTGAGAATAACCTTTAGGAACCAGAAAATCACTCTTTGAACGCTCACAAAATGTTAGCCACCATCCCAAACATTCGAGCAACCCCCTGGCGACCAAATAGTTATGTACTGGCAGCATCATAGTTTGGTACAACTGACAACGCGGTTAGAAAAGCTTTTTTCCTGAACGCATTAATGTCCAGCTAATATCTGTCTCATCTCAGGTCTCCAGTGACCCCGCTGCGTGTTTCACCCTTGACCCCCTGATCCCGGTCGCCCAGTCCGTGACTCCGATGGGGTCAGCATTGAATAAATTTGGTGGTGTCGTGTGCCTCTGCAGTGGGGGAGCGCGTGGCCTCCACATACGAGGCGATGTCTCTGAGAAAAGTGATTGGTTACTGGGTAAGTTGACGTTCTCCTGTATTAATTGCATCGTGAGACATTTGGATCAGAAAAAGATCAATAAGAGATACGACGGACAGGACTTGATCATCCAGGGTTCTGACATTCCAGGTTCCCGGAGAAGGACGCGAGCGAGCGGAAGAGAGAATTCGTCTGGAGGAGCCCATGCATGGCAAGAAAAGCTCCAGCCTCGGGGACATCCGAGAGGAAGAGGCGGAGCTTAGCCGTCGCCTGTCGCTGCCGGGTCTGCTCTCTCAGGGTACACATGCTGTTCTTCTTTTGCACTCGGTGTACCATCTCCGTAAGTCGGCGTGTGATGATGTGTTCTTGTGTTCTTATTAGCATGACGTCAAAGAGTTTCTTTGTTTCTCTTCTCGGTCACTTTAACGCACGGGTTGTGCTGCTGCAGAGGGTATGAATAACTAACAACTTCATCCTTTTAGTGAATTTTCAGTTCAATATTTAAAGGAAATGAGTGCAGTGAGTTTGTTCTGTCATTTTGCTTTATAAGAACCAAAGGAATGCATGCGTGAGCTTAAACATAATCCTGTGCACATGGTCCGACATGGTTCATTCGGTTCAAATAGGGTCTCTCCACATCTCCAGCCAGTTAGTGCCGTGGCTACTTAGATTTTCACCCGATGACTGCTGTCCCATAAAGTGCTGTTGCCATGGTTACAGGTAAGGTAGATACTGAAGTTCGCTGTCGTCCACTGCGACAACTGAAGGAAGTTTTTGCTTACTTCAACAAAAAGTGATGTCGTGTCCATCACATGGCGTGAAGTCGCAACTGCGAAAATGTAGAATCCACTTTTATGTGCTGGGACATTGCGTTTAGGACACGATTTTAGTTTTCATTTGACATTTTAATGTTAGTTTTTCCACCCAAACTCTCATTATTGTAATAGGACCAAAAAATTATTGAAAGTAAGTTTTCTTCTCACAACTTATAAAAATATTACTGTAATAATTAAATTATATAAATATACAGTTTAGCACTCCATCCAGGGTGTATCCTGCCTTGATGCCCGATGACTCCTGAGATAGGCGCAGGCTCCCCGTGACCCGAGGTAGTTCGGACAAGCGGTAGAAAATGGAATGGAATGGAAATATACAGTTTATGTATAGCTCTTTATTTACTTTATTACTTTTTTTTCCGCAGAACACAAAAGAAGATAGTTTGAAGAATGTTTTTAACTGGCTCCCATACACTTGCATTGGTTTTGTGTCGTTTCCGTACAATAGAAGTGAATGGGGTCCAGTGCTGTTCAGTTACCAACTTTCTTCCAAATATCTTCTTTTGTGTTCTGCAGAAGAAAGAAAGTCATAAAGGTTTAAAATGACAAGAGGGTGAGTAAATGATGACAGAATTATACTTTTGGGGTGTTTTTTTCTGTAGAATCTGAAGATGTTGTTGACATTTGATTTACCCTCTAAGACACAGTTCTTCTATTTGACAATCAGTCAGATGGTTTATGTTGTTTTAGCACATTTGCACGTTTACTTTTTCCTTTTAATATATCGTATAGTCAAGTCTTCAGATTTCTCAGAAAACCTGCTGCTGGGCTTTTCATGTTTTTTAACATGATGATGTTTCGTCTGTTTGAAGTCTCTCTGGTTTATGAGACTCTGGGATACCCAGGGAGTGCCGGAGTAAAGGTCTCATCTCATGCTGGGGTGTTCGTCTATGTATATAAATCAGCTGACGGCTGAAGATATCACACACACACACCTTTCCTCTTCTTCTATTCACCTCCACCTGTGCAACAGATGGACCCCAGTGGGTCTGGACCATAACTCTGCATGACAGCGGTCTGTGTGAGTTTCTCTTTGTGTTGTGTTGAAGTTGAGAATGCTGTCGACAGTGGTTCTGACTGTGCTGTTAAATCCTTTATCTGAATCTCTTTGCTGTTTCTTTGTGTTTATATGGCAGAACCAAGTGAATAGATATCGGCCTGCAATGAGTTCAGAATAAATCTGTTATTTAGTTGTTTTTGTTCGACGTGCGACTGTGTTTGTGAGTGCAGAATGTCTAACTGAATGAATGTGCACGTTGCTTACATCACAGAACATTACAAAGAATCTTTTGTGTGTGTGTGTGATGTCTGATTTATACATTATCTGAATCTCTCTCTCAGTGTCTCCTCGTCTTTTGCGGCGGACGAGTCGTACCCGTGGCCGTTCTGTCGCGCTCACATCAGAAGATATACCTGAGGCCGACGCCCACCTGCCCTCCCTGCAGACAGAAGTGTGGAGCTGGGGGCGGGGCCAAGAAGGCCAGCTTGGACATGGAGACGTCCTCCCCAGGTTTGGACTCCTCCCACCAACAGAAAAGCAAGAGGACTTCAGTCCTGCTCTAGAGATAGATACTTACAGACTCATTATGCTTTTCTCTCTCTCCCTGTCTAGACCGCAGCCCGTCTGCATTAATGGTTTAAATGGTAAAGAGGTGTTGAGAGTGGCCGCAGGTGCTTATCACTCTCTCGCTCTGACCACACAATCACAGGTGACACCTTTTTGCAGTTTTATCAAGAATTGCTACGGAGTCGTTTCCATCGGATTCACCTGTAATGGTTTTGTGTTGGACAGGTGTTTTCCTGGGGCTGTAACGCATGTGGTCAACTGGGACACATGGAATCACCCACCACCTTCCCTCATTTAACCAAGGTACTAATTTACAGTTATTACTTAAAACTTCCATGTCCAGTTCGACCGTTTCAAGTTAAATTTTGTGTCCGTTCGCAGCTATCGGAAGGGATTCGTGTGTGGGACATAGGGGCGGGACAACAGCACACACTCTTATTAGCTGATGGAGATTGCATCCAGCCAATCCTGTACTACAGTGGGCAGCAGGTGAAAGAAGAGGCGGAGCAACCATCGGAGGAGCAGACGGGCAAATACACCCAACAACCTGTGCTGCTTCCCTTCTGCATGCATGTGAGCAAAGCTTCATCATCAACATCATTTCTGCAGTCTAAATATATTTCCAGTACTGCCGTGTGCTGTTCTGTTCAGTTGTCTCACACTGAATATGTATTATTAATATTAGTGTCCTGCGGATGTTATTTCAAACCCATTTTCAAGTAAAGTTGTAGTCCTTTTTACAAACTGACTTCTTCAGAACTTTTGAGTCACTCAGTCATAAATGATGTATATCATCATCACTGCGTCATTTCTGATATTGACATGACATTCACTGTGTGTGCTAGTTGGGTTACGTGAGCAGCGTGTGTGCGGGTGGACAGACATGCGCGGCGCTGGCGGACCGTAACGTAATCGGTTTTAAAAGCAGTCTGCACGAGCTGGCCGCCGCAGAGAGGAAATACTACTGCAAACTCAGCAATGTCAAGAACCTTCTGCTTCAGCCTCTGCTTAAACTGGGTAAGACAAAATATGACTGATGTTCAATTTGCTTTCATTTTGAACTTTCATTCAGTCCTTCATCTGCATATCATCTGCGAGCCACTTCGGATGACGTAAACAACGCCGGTTCAGAAGTACTTCCTGTTTGAACATAACAAACGTTTATCAAACATTTGAAGAGTTTGGTGCTAGAATTATAATTTTTTTAATTTTTTATGTGTTTTATTGAATTTTTTGTTATAATGGCATATATCAAAACAAACCAACTGCAGTTTGATTGATATTAATCGGAATGCAAAGTGTAAAAACATGATTTAAAATCTCATTTTGGAACCAAACTCTTCCTTTATAACCCAATCAAAAGTTAAATTAATGTATTTCATATTTCATTAATAATGTAAGATTAAAACCTAAATGAAAATGAAACCGGAAGTGCCTCTGCACCAGTGTTTACATCTTACATCCGTCAACTTTTTTTAGACATGATAGAAAAGAAGAAGAACGTTTAAAGTAAATAAAAGAGGAGATGTGCTTTCAGTTTAGGATAAACTCCCATATCTGTTTAGAATCATTGTAATGTTTTTCTTAAGCTTTAAAAAGTATGCGTAAATTCTTTTTACGCTTTAGACTCGCTAAGCTCCGCCCTCGGTCAGTCCTCTGCAGGGCTGCTGCAGAATCTGATTGGACGATTAGGTCGGCTGTCTCAGCTCACGGGACAAAACTCAGCGTCTCTGACGTCGTTCGTGAGGCGGTCACGTGATGTCCGAGGTCTTGTTCTTCTTGATGACTCGCATCTGTTCCTGGACACATATTCAGAGCAAGTATACAGTATACATACTTTTTATAACGAAGGTCATTTTTTATATAGAAGTCTTAAAGGGACAGTAACATTCACGGCTTATTTGATCCTGAGGCTCAGAGTGAAGGTGAAAACTCAATTACTGCTTTTTCAAGTAAACCGTTAAACTGTTTTGCTTGCACGAATATTCGTAGTGAAAGTGGGGAATATGGACAGTCAGCTGTTTTATTTCTCACAGTCATAATTCTCGTCTGTTTCATTCATGCAGGTATTGCTCTGCGGTGAGTGATCTATTAGTCATGGGAGGATTTCAGGCTCTTGTTAAGCCCTGCCAGTAAGTTTTGTCTGTGTGAAGTACCTTTGATGGGCAATAAACTGACACAAAGCACAATCGTCCTCATTCTAAAGGATTATTTGCTAAAAGAGAAAGAGTTCAGTTGCACTAATACTTGACTTGTAAAATATTTGCGCGATATTAATCTAATGTGATCGTCTTTCGTTCAACACAAAGAAGATGATACAATAAAAGTGAATGGTGACCCATGTTAGTCCGTTTTGAAGAGTCTGGTCACCATCCACCTTCATTGTATGAATAGAAATAGTGTGAACACGACACATAAATCTTTCAGGATGATTTTCAATCCAATCTCTTTTTAGCAGATTTAAAGATTGAATATTTGGCCTCTTTTCACTGTGTCTGTGTTTGCAGGGATGTGTTTGGTAAGGGGGCAGACGTTGTTCAGAGGTTGTCTGAATGTTCTGAAGAGGGTTTGCCCTTAGCCGATGTTCTGGCTCATCTCTTTTACCTGCCCATCAAACACCTGCATGAATACGGACGAGTGCTGCTCAAACTGTCTTCCTGCTACGAGATGGTGAGTTGGTTTTATGATCCTCATACGTATTTGAAGGTGCAACAGGCGAATCTTTTGTTTGTTTCGCTGGCCGGTGGCTAACTGCTAGTCCTGGACTGTTAATGTCACATTGTTCTGTGTGAATGGCAGGGTTCAGTGGATTATCAGAAGCTGCACGACTCCTGCTCGAAATACGAGTCGATGGATCTTCATCTAAATCGGAGGAGGAAGGAGGCAGAATACACACTGCACTTCTGGAAGAGTTTTCCTGGGAAGATGACCGTGAGTTACCTCGTGTCTCGCAGTCGACTCGGATGTCCAGAGCACACACTTTGATTTCTGTGGCGTTCGTGGGATTGTGAACACAGTTTCCTGTGTCGATAAAGCCTCTTTTCTCTTTCCGCCTCAGGATTCTCTTCGCAAACCGTCTCGTCGGCTGATCTGCGAGAGCAGTAATAAAACTTTGACTCTTCAGAACTCCGGCCGTTTTTCAGTCAACTGGTTCATCCTCTTTAATGACGCGCTCGTGCACGCACAGGTCTGTGATCTATTTATTTCACACAGCACCATTTCAGCTCCATTTTTGCTTTTTTAACCTTCTCTTAAATCATGTTTTCACATCTGCTTTTTTATTCGCTGTTTGGTCAGGCACACAATGACTGATGTTACAGTGATGTTTATGTTTGTTTTGGTAGGGCATGGTCCCCTATAAAAGTTTTGTAAGTATGGGATGTACGAATGTGGAGTATTTTCTGCCCCCTTGTGCCGAGGATGAACCCTACAGCTGTAATGTTGGCCTACAGCCGCAGCCCAGCATAAGGAATATTGTGGTTTTAAAGGAGGTGTTTGAGGTTTTTTTATCGACAACATCTGTAGCCGGTGGTCAGTTACTCTAGGCCAGTAACGCTTGATAAGAGATTCTGTAAGCTTGTCTCTGTGTGGTGACAGTACATCTGGACGGGTACATTCCAAGGCTTCCTGCTTGCAAACCCTTTATTAGATATATTTTGATGGTGTTATGTTGAACACTAGTGGTTTGGTTTAATGCCGAATCTGGTTGATGAAGTATCGTGAATGAAAGATATCCTTAAATTCATGCCGATGTTTTCTCTAATTTTTTTATATCATTGCCCTCTTTGTGTGTGTGTTTGTCCCTGTTCATAAATGAATGCATAACACCATTTTATCCCAAAAGAGCAAGAATGTTTTTGTTGGTAAAAAGACCCTTTTAAAGGTTATGCTTCAATAATTAATGTTGATAACTTCTTTAAACCAATTCACAGTTGGTTTATTCTTTCGATGCATTTGTGTTATAGGCAACACGATTTCATTGCTGATGATCATATTACATGGTCAAAAACCATCAATCGATATATCATTTTAGTTGCTACATGTGTGTCTGTGTAGCTTTACAACACGTGACACATGTAAACAACCTATGAAATCTGATTTTCATGTTATATATCAGCAAAGTTACAACAGTTTTTAATTAAGTTGATATTCTAACTAAATTTTTGAAATGTATGTTTAGATATATACAGTATCTCACGAAGTGAGTACACCCCTCACATCTTTGTAAATATTTGATTAAGTTATGTGACAACACTGAAGAAATGAAAAATGATGTAGAGCAACAAGTCTTTTTTTCAGATCCTCAGAGATTCTTTGCCGTGAGGTGCCATGTTGAACTTCCAGTGACCAGTATGAGAGAACGAGACCTTGTAACACTAACGAATCACGTGACACCGGGAGGGGAAATGGCTAATTGGGCCCAATTTGGACATGTTCACGCGGGGTGTACTCACTTTTGTTGCCAGCGGTTTAGACATTAATGGAGTGTCGAGTTATTTTGGAGGACAGCGACTGTTAAACATGCTGTACACTCACTACTTTACATTGTAGCAAAGTGTTATTTCTTCAGTGTTGCAATGAAAGATATACTCATTATATTTATACATAAAATGTGAGGGGTTTTTGTGTTCTCACTTCTGTGAGATTGTACTGGAACTAACCAGCCATGCAAGTTCGATACCACCAGGACAGCGCTGTTCTTAAATTTAAGACGACCATCGGTTCCTTTTTGGCTTTCTCACAACTACTGATTGACATACATTCTTGTATACGCTCATCTTTAAGCTTACTGTAAGACAAAGCGCTGACAGCGATCAAAAGCTAGTTATAAATACCATTCCTATGTCAGTCTTCTGTACGTCACATTATGGCCGTTGAAAACAGGTTAGGAGAATTGGTTATTTACAATCTGCACTTTTCATTTTGAACTGTTCTTGCATTATTGTTGCATTTCTTG
>VCII01000201.1:600000-956846 GCA_006030095.1 Triplophysa siluroides | reverse complement strand
AAAATCTGGTGTACTTACAGACTCATTTGCACACATCTACATACACACTACATAGAGAATCCGTGGCCAAATGCAGAGAATCCAGTTGACTAGCATTCCTACCATATCTGTGGAGGGTGTGAATTCTTGTATTTGGCAACAACTTCTAAAAAACAACAGATAAAACATACAGCATCATGTCTGATTACTGTAATCCCTGTAACAAATAAAGCAGTAAACAGTAGAAAGGTGTTTTTCTTTTACAGGAAAATCAGTGTTTGCCGTAATGGTTCCTGTTGTTAGTGTTTTTAAGTTCATTGTTTTATTAGTGTTGTGAAAGAACGAGCTGATTTGAGACATGAATGAAGTGTTTTGATAGTTTGAGTGAGTTTTGAATGTGACATTAACTGCTGTGCCGAGATGAAAGTTTGTCAGGAAGCTGTGTGAAGAGTTTTGCAGAAGTCACAAAGTCTGGAGAAATGTGTCCCAGCAACTGTAAAGAACGGTAATGTAAAAACAGTGATGCATGTTTCTAAACGGGATCTAATGCTACTTGTGTTTCATGCTCACAGTAAATCAAGCGCACACAGTTTTATGTTTGCTTTGGTTTTTATCTCTTTCAGATTTGTCAGTCAGAGGCAAGAACCAGCGGTCTTCTGCCCCGGGTGCCCACAAACCAGCCTGGAGATGCCACACAAAGCCAAAGCAATTTCAAGCTGTGACCCAGTGCGTAAGTGTGGGGGGTTGGTGTGTGTTTGTGATGAGTGTCTGTGTGTTTTAGGGTGAGTGTGTTGCCGTGTGCGTGTGTTTGAGGGTGTGTCTGTGTGTGAGTGTGTGTGTGCGTGTGGTGAGTGTGTGTGAGGGTGATTGTGTGTGTGTAAGGGGGGACTGTGTTGCGGTTTGTGTTTGCGTGCGTGTGTGTGTTGAGGGTGAGTGTGTGTGCGTGTGTGTGTGTGTGTTGTGGTTTGTGTGTGTTTGAGGGTGTTGTGTGTGTGTGCGTGAGTGAGTGGTGAGTGTGTTGGGGGTGTGTGTACGTGTGTGTGTGTTGAGGGTGAGTGTTGTGTGTGTGTAAGTGTGTGTTTGAGGGTGAGGTTGAGTGTGTTGTGGTGTGTTTGTGTGAGTGTGTATGAGGGTGTGCGTGCGTACGTGTGTGTGTGTTTGAGGGTGAGTGTTTTACCAAACATGTAGCTTTTCATTTACTGCATTTAACATATATCCACACATTATTTTATTAGCTGTATAAACAATACAATCCTGAAGGTTCTTGCTCATTCACTGGATCAGCTTTAAAAACACGAAGCGCTTCATTTCCAGCACTTCGTGGTGTAGATATCAGACCTATGAAATGTTTGCTTTGAACCTTTCTTGTAAAAATAACACTTTTTATTGTTTGTAATGTTTAAACTTTCTGTTTTCGGTGTGTTAACAGTGATATTACCGTAGAAAACTCTGGAATGTTTCTGTAGTATGTGTTGCAGAGGAGAGATACTAGCAGAGTAGTGTCAGTTGTCAGGCTCCGCCCACTCCAGCCTGGCCAATGATCAGAGTGCTCCTGCTGCTGAGGTTTGGTGTGTCAGTGTCAGTTTCAGCATCAGTTTCAGCATCTCATCTGAAGCAGAAGTGAATTGATTCTATCGGTGAAGATGAACCGAGTGAATCAAGAGTGTGTGGCAGCGCTGCGATATCTCAGGTAAAGATCCACACTTCAAGTGAGGGGGCTGCTATGTTTAGTGGGGGGGCCATGGTTTAGGGGTTTAGAATGGGCTGGTGTCCCGAAATTTCATCCTACCCGTCAGATTATCCTACCAGGCATGCGCACATCAATGTTACGTCGGTTTTTTGCTCTTTTCTATTCTGTTTATTTTATACTGCTACGGGAATCTGATTGTGTATTTTCGTTGTTAAATCATTCTCCATCTTTATTTAGTACTGGTAGTACAATTATGGGGTATTGCGCTGTAAATTAATCATGTTTCTTTTATGCTGGTAGGATAATCTGACAGGGTATTTACGATGTAAATGTATTTAATGTGTTCATTTTAACTGGTAGGACTATCTGACAGGGTATTTTGCATCGTAAAATGATCCTACCTAGTTAATTTGACTATTTGGTTTAGATTATAGCCTATTTTATATCTAAGTTTTGCCCTGCGGCAGGAAAATCTGACAGGGTAGGACAATTTGAGGTTGAGAACGGCACATAGGCTGAGGTCTCGCTCTGTTCTGTTTCGGCTCTCACTAAATCCTTGGTGTTTCGAGTCTGACGTCCTCACGCAACCCTCGGATCACCAAGGGTTTAGTCAGAGCCGTGTCTAAATCCTTGGTGGTTTAGTCTTACCGGCTTAACAACACTCTTCGAAATTCTTCTCACAACTTTTAACTATTAAACTTTCATCATCGTGGAAAACCTGATCTATATGCAACGTGGTAGGCTTACCAAATCATACTTGCAAAAGCGGCACATTCGCACATAAAGAGTGCGCAAAGAAATCCATGTCCGCACCAGGGGCTCAGATGGGATTTTTTAACTGAGGGGGACCAAGATTCCGGCAAATGATTTCAACGGCAGGGCCTTTAAAGGGGCAGGTGCTCAAAGAATAAAAGGGGCACATGGAACAAAGCTTTAAATAGGGCTGTGCTCAAAACATCAATGCTGAATATCATGAAGAATTCCTTGCTGATACGTGTATCAATATGGATGCTTCTGTATTGATACGGCAGCAAATGTCATGATGCAGTTTTGAAATAGAAACAGAAAAGACCATTCTAACGTTTAAAAGTATACAAATATTTTATTTGCACCTATTAAGTCTTTGATTAGAACTGAAGTGAATTAAGTTGTCCAAACCTTAAAGGGATAGTTCACCCAAAATGAAAATTCTGTCATCACTTACTCACCCTCAGATTATTCCAAACATGTATAAATGTTTTTGTTCTGTTGAACACATATTTGGAAGAATGTCAATAACATAACACATCTCATCCCCCATTTACTGCCATAGTAGGGAAAATAAATAGTATTGGAGTCAATGGGGGATAAGATCTGTTTGGTTACTGACATTCTTCCTTTGTGATTAGCAGAACAAAAAAAATGTATACAGGTTGTAAATCCTGTAATAATAATATTCCAAAGTATTAACAGTTTTAGTCAAATAACATCAAGACCAGACCCCTCGCAGCCGTGAAACTTTTCTCCCCAAACAGCAAAGATCGATTCCAGAAGTGAACCTGCACCTGTGTTTATATATTGCTGTGTGTAGATGTAGCATTAGCTGCTCAGCTAACGTCAGTTCAGGGCAGACTACACACACAAACGCCGTGCATGCTCTCTTCTCGGCGGTCTTGTAAAATACTAAAACTACTTATGATAATAACAATAATAAGTAGACAAACACACCGCTCAGCTAAAAGCGACAGCCGCGAACTGTTTGTATCCTGGAAAAGGCGCTAAACTACTGAAGGCGTCTACAACATCCATGTTTTGCATTGCCCTTAATTTCAGAGCGGGCATAAACATGGTTTTTGCAGGTGTGAAGATCTATATCCTCCGTTTAACAAAAACATGATTTCCAGCTATAAGGGGATGTCAGAAAGGCTATAGGCTTTATTTGTGGCAAGCATTAACCTTACACCACACACATTTGCTTAAGAAAATATTTTATTTTATTTTATAGTCACTTACCCATCAGTAAATTGACCTCAGTCAACTTACACAGTTTATTGGGTTAGATGATAATGTTATGCTAGGACACTTATTTAGTCGTCCATGTCCAGATTAAACATTATTACCAGACAATTTTATTTTGATTTATCTAACATTCTTTTTGTGTTAATTCGCTATTTGCCTCTTTCTATTCACCTAATTGCAGAGTCATTCTCGCCACATCTTACTGTGTTTGCTAAGTGCAAAAGACTAGCTTTACAAAATAAATAACAAAACTAATCTGCCACATGATCCGGGAAAAATCAACAGGTATACGATACTTACAATTGTTTTTTTTTTAAAGGAGGCTATTGTTTTTTGTTTCTTCATTGTTTTATGTGCTTCAAAATCACCAGCTCAGTAGCCGATGGCATAAGATCACTATGGTTACTACAGGCACAATGAGGCAAAAGCAGGCATTGAAGGAAAAGTACACAGGGACTGTTCCCCAGTAGAGCTTTATGTCTAACAAAACTATCACATCATTATAACAACACTTAAGAGCGAGCTCTTGCTTTCTGATAGACAGCCTGTACCTCCACGTGTCACCGTCTGCATAATGGTAATGCTCGTATCTTGTGAATCATTAAGTAATTGTGCAGTAAAATCTGATTTATTTATTATAACGGGAGTTTTTGCAGTCTTATTTTGTGCTGTTAACAAACAGCTGCTTGCAATAGGCTTGATGTTAACCTGTTGACCGTCAATAATGACCGGAAGCTCCATCTTCCGAAGCTCCCGCTCATAAATCTGTCTCCCTACATCTCAAAAGCCCAATTCATGCTGCAGGCGGCGTAACACTGTGCAAAATAGTTTAGTTTAGGCGCGCTGCGCGCTCACAGACCTCATAACAAACACAGAGAAATGATGTAAGTTCATTGTAATTAGATTCATTCATTAAAACGGGAGTTTTTTGCGAAATAAATAAAACGTCAGTGAACGTTCAGTGATGGGGATTGTTCTTAGCCCACTTTTTAGGCTTCAATTTATGTCCAGTTTACATAACTGCTTTATTAATGCGTAAAAACAATAAAATCAAACGCAAAACAATTACTATATGAAAGGCAATAATCAACAATCATTTTTTTTATATTTATTACATCATAAATAATTTAAATCCTACATGTATTGCAGTCATACGTGTTTGTTAAATTCCAACAAAAGAGAGTGACGGTCAGCAATAGAAAAATCAGGGTTATTATTTCATAAAACATTCTTTTTTACTTTTTCTAACATTTTTACAAACATTAGTTTTGTGTTGCTTAAAACTAAATATGACATTTTTTTAGTTTTTTTGCGATGTTTCTGTTTTAAAAACGCAGATCCTCTTTTCTGTTGATTTGACACGATTTTTTCTCCAGTTAATTTTCTGGGAAAAAAAAACATTTTTATATGAAATTCGGGAGAAATGCTGTCTGAAGTTCACAGAAATAAACAAAAATGATAATTTTACCAAAACACATTCTTATCAGAAAGAAAAACATTTAAAAATGGTCTCTTAATTTACTTTGATGCTATGTACAGTGTGTGGTAAATGCCCACCCAGGATATCTGCTAGCCCAACCTTTTGCACTTGGCAAGAACCGGGCCTGTTTCTTATTAACCTTATCCAAATAATAATAATAATGAAATATTCGTTTTAAGTGCTCTAATATTCAAATACAGTATTTTTCAGAAAACAATCTGTTTTATTTTATTTTCGACATTTCTTATTTTTTTGTTGTTATTTATTTTCCTATTTCAAAAGTCAAAGTCTGCTTTATTGTCAATTCTGCCACATGTACAGTTCATACATATAGAGGATGAAATTGCATTACTATCAGACCCATGGTGCATACAAATAACACTAACACAGAATAAAATAAAAATATATAACATACAGTGCAGATGTGAGGTAGTGTAAAGAGCTTATTAGTCTGTTTAAAGTGACAAAGAGCGCTTGCTTTGTTTAACCTGTCAGAAGAGGTGGTTGAAAAGGGGCGGACCTATGCTGAATGAGGTAGTGAGCAGTCCAAGGCTGCATAAAGTGACTAGTGCCGGTCAGTGTATGTTATGGGGGGGTGGGAGGACCTTCGGATGAGGTCAGAGTTCAGTGGTGCATGGGGCAAGAGAGGAGAGGGGAGGGGAGGGGGGGCAGGTGCGGGAGGGGAGTTTAGCTTCCTGACTGCCTGGTGGATGAAGCTTTACTTCAGTCTGCTGGTCCTGGCCTGGAGAGTCCGCAGTCTCCTCCTGTCGGTTGGGTGGGATCACCTGGGCTTTGCGAGTAGGCGGGTTCCATAGATGTCCTGGAGGGGGGGAGAGAGACACCAATGATCTTCTCAGCTGCTCTAACTATGCGTTGGGGAGTCTTGCGGCAGGATGCATTACAGGCGCCATACCACACAGTGATGAAGCCAGTCAGAAGGCTCTCGATGGTGCCTCTGTAGAAGGTGCACATGATGGGGGCTGGGGCTCTGGCTCCTCTCAGTTCGCGGAGGAAGTAGGGACGCTGCTGTGCTTTCTTGGCCAGTGTGCGGTGTTGTTAGTCCAGGAGAGATCCTCAGTGATGTGCACCCCCAGGAACTCGGAGCTGCTCGGAACGCACACCTCTGATCATACTTACCCAGAAAACCTAGTGGTAAAACAGTGTTACTACAAAAATAAAGTGCCACCCTGTGTTTCCTTTGTCCGTTATTTGCAAATACTCAACTAGTAAATTGATAGTTTAAGCTAGACATTTGTCTAATTGGTGTGAGAAGCTAAAAAAGACAGATGGGAAATAATTTGAAATGATTTTGCTTGATGATTTGGCAAACCTGTGCCTGCGATGGGTTGGCACTCCATCCAGGGTGTATCCTGCCTTGATGCCGATGACTCCTGAGATAGGCGCAGGCTCCCCGTGACCCGAGGTAGTTCGGACAAGCGGTAGGTGGATGGATGGATGGATTTGGCAAACCTTTTATTGAAAGCCAAATGTAAAAGACACACTTAACTGAACAATATATGAAAAAAGAAAAGAAAAAACATTGAAACAAACTGAAAAAGAACAAAAAGAGGTTTGCATATAAATCATTATTACAAAAAATATATAAATATTTTTTCAACATCTTATTGCTTTTTTATTACTACATCGCTTTACCAAATTATAATAACATTGCAATTTCACCAAAAAAAGAACTGCAATTTCGGTTTCCGTTCTGAACATTTAAATTTATGCAAAATAAATCACCTGTAAATAATTATGAAATTAACTAATTGCGCAAATAATGCGTTTTCGAACACAGCTGTGATCAGAGCACAGAGTACATTCACGTGATTTATAAAGGAAGGTTTCATCACCGTATATGGTTCCTTGGGGGCGGTTCCGAATGCAAATGACCATGAACGTGAATGAGCATGGCGCTTAAGAACATGTGGGATTTATCATAACGATTACTCACTGGTGTGCGTAAGAACCGTGTACGCGCGTTTGATAAATACAGATTCTTTGGTACCTAAACACATTCTAAATTTCATTCGTATGACAAAAATAGAACATTTTACGCACTGTTAATAAATGAGGCCCCGGGGCCGGATTCAAAAAAGCATTCAGAAAACTATTCTTACCTGCTGTGTTTTCTCTTAAATTCTGATTTAAGAACAAAGTTAGTTATGTTTTCCCGAAAAAACTTCTAAGCCCATTCTTATAGTTTTTTTCAAGATTGATCTTAGAAAAAAATTAAGAAGAATCAAAATTCTCGAAACAAAATGTGTCGTAAAAATTATCTTAAAATTAAGACAGCCTCACGGTTGGCTTAAATCTCAAAGGTAAAATGTTTAATACATATATTTGGTTGTTTCACATGTGACGTGTATTGTATGAGACAGAATCATATTTTGACGTTTACTTACCATTAAGAAATATTTATTTTGATATAATAATAAGGTCTAGCTCACATTAGCTTTCATTATTATAGTGCTTTTTACATTATTCTGGGACAAAATGACTCGAAACGGAAAGGGTCACGAGTCTTAGGTCGTATAACATACACAAAGTCTTTTTTTAATATGATAATAAGTACATTTTTCAACGCTTGCTAACATAGGCTTTTAGCTAACATGCAATCGTAAATTCCGTTTACACATCAAATGCTATATATATATATATATATATGCTACATAAGAATACGATGTGCTAGTTACACACATTGGGTCTCATTCACTAACAATTGCGTATATTTTTCGTATTTACAGCACATTTGAACCTCCCGGTTTAATTGAACTTTCCGGCTAATTCACAACACCGCGTACGCACGTGAATTTGTTCTTAACCTCGTCCTTATGTAAGTGAATTTGGAGTATTCTAAATGAGGGGCCGCGTGCACGAGTTTAGTCATTTGCATAAAACACACCCAGTCCAAGTCCGAGCTCGAGCTACGCAGCTTTTCTTATTCTTTCAATGTATACGATGAAATACATTTTTAAAATTAAATATACTATCTACGCGTATTATATATATATATATATATATATATTATTTAAAATAAATAACTATTATCCTGAGATGAAACATGCATTTTGTCATTTTGTCTTAGAGAGAGAGAGAGAGAGAAGGAAAGAAAGAGACTGGGGATTTTTGCGTACGTGTGCTTTCAACAGTTCCTATCTTTTCTCTTATATTTAGTATACATTTCTGTACGAAAGTTTTTGTGAATCATGATTTGTTCGTGAAAGCGTTCGTACGCACGCAGGTTTCACGCATTAGTGAATGTGACCCATTAAGTTTATTGTATAGATAAACATATACAGTTACCACACGAGCAAGCGAGTTACATCATATCATTTTATTCTTACGACAAAAAATCTTAAGGAAATTCATAATGAGAATGTTTTAAGAATTTTTTTAGAATTGCACTTAGGAACATTCTTACGAACGTCCTATAATTTATCTTACAAAAGTTCTTATATTTTGTCTTAAGAACAATTTCGTGAATCCGGCCCTGGTGCGCTCGCGGTACTGTGATGTCATCTGCCTGTCGAACAAGCCTATAATGTTTGGTGGCTCCTCCTCCTCCACAGGTAAAGAGCTGCAGGTGAAAGTGAAACTATTACAGCAGGAGCCATTTTACAGCAAAGCCTCGTTCAAGGAAATAAATAATAAACAAGCTAAAAAACAGTAAGTAAGTATAAATCTAATGTTTATTCAGTAGATTCAATATTGTCTTGCTCTGAACATCACATTAAGTTTATTGGTTGAAGAACTGTGTTGGAGATATTGTGTTATTTTTGGAATCAGGAAGTGTGTTTATAAACTCACAACATTAAAGTGACGTTTTGAGATGTAGTTTCACTGTTTAAAGATCAAATGTGCAGCTCAATGTTGTGGACGGACTGATGTGAAAGAAGTTTGTGTTTCTGAGATGACACATAACACATCAGTATTTTGTTTACAGGTTTAACTCTTTATGTTCTGACACTGTGTGTTCATCATGAATCTCTCCAAAGAGACCAAAAGGTGAGAAAACTGAAAGATTTTAATCAACTAAAATGTGTTATTGTCTATAGTTAGATGTGTTTTGGTCTTACAGATGAAAGAGTTTGTATTTAATAACTTACTTCAGTTTAAATAGTTTCAGTTTAGTTTAATTTATTATTTGTGGTTTTGTTATAGTACAAAATGTATAGACATTTTGTAAATGTAAATTTTATACACATTTACTAATGATTTTGTATGAATTATATTAAAATATGTTTTATCATTTATATAAAGTATTATTATTGGGTGAAATATCTCATTAATACAAGTGCTTTATTGAAAAATGCATAACACTGAACATGAAGTAAACTCAGTTTAATGTTGTTTTAGTTTGACTCGTGGAGAATCTCCTAAACCCAGCTGTGTGTCCATGAAGAGCGATGGATCAATGCGTTATCCAGTTAACTTCAGTTCAGGAGACTGTGATGATACAGATGTGAGGTGAGAACAGTCTGATGGTTTAGACGAGTAAATCACTTCATCATCTTTATTCTCTGATCTGAGTCTGTGCTGTTGATGTTACTGCAGATATTCACTGAACACTTTACTGACAGATACACACATTAATCCATGTGTTCACTGTATGTAAACAGATATTTCATCTATTGTTCAATTACAGTAACACAACAGATGGATCAGAGTCCTTCAAAGGGAAGCACATGGATTCGGTTTTCAGGTGAGTGTCTGTTGTGCGAAGTTGAGAAATGGATGTAAAGCAGCTACTGTGTAACAACCGTTTATATGTTTATTAGGATTTTTTTTTTTTAAATGTGTATTTTTAGTATTTTGCTTTGATAAACAATAATTATAAATTGTACATTCATTTGCACATTCAATATCTTGGTCATTCACACAGATTATTCAGAAATGTAGATTTCTTTTCAAATGATTTAAATATTAATTTTACCCCAAAATATTTTTATAAGCCGAAAAACAAATCTGTATGTTTAAGGGCGTTTCATGGGATTCTTTTACTGACAGTCGTACTGCAGCTTTACACAGATCACTGTTATCATTACTGATGATTATACAACATGTTCAGATGTCTAGTTTCAAACTGATTCATTGTAGTAAGAAGTCACGATCATATTGATTTTAAATAGATCTCAGTGTGTTATCAATGCTGATGTGTATTTGATGCTTTCTGAATCATTTGAAGGCAATATATGAATTACAGATAATATGATTTTGTTTCTGTAGTGTTGATGTGTGGTAATAGTGTTTAGATGTGTTATACATTTCATGAAATGGGGTTTAAGCAACTTAAAATGAGCAATGCTGGTATAAGATGACATTACCCTGTTTCTTTGAACAATGATTTCAGGAGCTTGAGCACAAACTCATCTCTCTGATGAAGAAAGAGCTGAAGATCTTCAAGAGTCTAATGAGTCCAGATTACCCATCATGCTCTGAGAGAGAAGAGGAGGATGATGAAGATCAGATCACAGTCAGAGAGATGTTTCTGAAGATCACACTGAACGTCCTGAAGAAGATGAAGCAGACAGACCTTGCTCACAAACTACAGACCAGTAAGAGCTCTCAGTCATGTGACTATTACATCACTTTACCTTCAGACGAACAGACACAGTGTCTGTATTTACTGATGATTATTAGTGAAAATACATTACAGTTATAAACCAACAGAATATAAACATGAAGCTTTTGTGTTCATCTAATGTCATGATCATCAACATCTTAAGACACTCTTGAGTCAAATATAATAACAGATATGAAAAAAATATTCATTTGGTTTAATAAGCATAGCAAGGTTTACTGTGTAAAAATAAATTAAATAGGATAAAAGTATACATTTATTTGTATTTATAAATACATATATTCCCTTTGTTTATCAGAATTTTGCCCTGTATACATGAAGAAACACAAATCCAGACTAAAAGAGCAAGTCCAGAGAATGAATGAAGGAATTTCAGCTCAAGGAAGCTCAACACTTGTGAATGAGATCTACACAGAGCTGTACATCACAGAGGGAGGAGTGAAGACATCAATAATGAACATGAGGTGAGACAGATTGAGACGGCATCCAGAAGATCAGAGACACAAGAAACACAAATCAAATGTAATGACATCTTTAAAGTCTCACCTGAACAAAACAAACCCATCAGAAGTGTGCTGACTAAAGGAGTCGCTGGAATTGGAAAAACAGTCTCTGTGCAGAAGTTCATTCTGGACTGGGCTGAAGGAAAAACAAATCAAGATCTTCACCTCATGTTTCCACTTCCTTCAGAGAACTGAATCTGATCAAACAGACAAATATCAGTCTGATGGATCTTCTTCATAAGTTCTTCACAGATACAAAAGAACTGAGATCAACAGACTTTGATGATATAAAGTTGTGTTTATCTTTGATGGTCTGGATGAGTGTCGTCTTCCTCTAGATTTCTCAAAGAATCCCAGTTTGTTTGATGTCAGAGAATCAGCGTCAGTGGATGTGCTGCTGACAAAAACTCATCAAGGGGAATCTGCTTCCTTCTGCTCTGATCTGGATCACCTCTCGACCAGCAGCAGCCAATCAGATTCCTCCTGAGTGTGTTGATCTGATCACAGATGTACGAGGATTCAATGACCCTCAGAAGGACGAGTATTTCAGGAAGAGAATCAATGATGAGAGTCTGGCCAACAGAATCATCACACACATGAAATCATCCAGAAGTCTGTACATCATGTGTCACATCCCAGTCTTCTGCTGGATTTCAGCCACTGTTCTCCAGAGAATGTTGAGTGAAGCAGAGAGTCCAGCACAGATCCCCAAGACTCTCACTCACATGTTCACACACTTCCTGATGTTTCAGACCAAACTGAAGAGTCAGAAGTATGATGAGAAATGTGAGGTAGATCTTCAGCAGGCTAGAAAGAGTCTTGAGTCACTGGGAAAACTGGCTTTTCAACAGCTGGAGAAAGGGAACCTGATCTTCTATGAGGAGGATCTGAGAGAGTGTGACATTGATGTCAGAGAAGCGTCAGTGTACTCAGGAGTTTGTACTCAGATCTTCAGAGAGGAGTTTGGACTGAACCTGGGGAAGGTGTTCAGCTTTGTGCATCTGAGCGTTCAGGAGTTTCTCGCCGCTTTATTTGTGTTTCTGTCATTTCTTCAGCGAACATCAGGACTCTTCAGGAGATTGAGATCAAATATGAGTGATTTACTGAAGAGTGAAGTGGACAAGGCCTTACAGAGTGAGAACGGACACCTGGATCTTTACCTCAGATTTCTTCTGGGTCTTTCACTGGAGTCCAGTCAGACAATCTTACGAGATCTGATGACACAGACAGGAAAAGCTCTGACAGTAAACAGGAAATAGTCGAGTACATTAAGATGAAGATCAGAGAGAATCTCTCTCCAGAGAATCCATCAATCTGTTTCACTGTCTGAATGAACTCAATGATCATTCTCTAGAGCAGGAAGTACAAACATATGTGAACAGAGGAGATGAGTCGAGTCTTACTGGAGTCCGTCTCTCTCCTGCTCAGTGGTCGGCTTTGGTGTTTGTGTTACTGAACTCAGAAGAGAAGCTGGATGAGTTTAATCTGAGGAAATATGATCCATCAGATGAATGTCTTCTGAGGCTTCTGCCAGTGATCAAAGCTTCCAGAACAGCTCAGTGAGTCATTTAACTGCATTTCACCTGAACATTTAACAGTCACATTACTGTAGTTAATGTCCTACAGAGACTAAATAAAAAATGATGGAATTGTTCACTGCATCTATAGACTGAGATCTGCTCTCTCGTGCGCTGGCTTTGTTTCTGATGTTCTTTCATTTGTTTGTCTTTTATTTATTTATAATTGTCTGTCTGGGTTCAGTTCTTGCAGTAATTCTCTATCAGGTGCAGATGTTGCTTCAGCTCTTGTGCTGCTGATATTCATTCTTCAAACATGATCTCTTGATGTGTTTATATCTTCACTGTTATCTTGTTATTTCTCTCTCAGTCTGAGGGGCTGTAATCTGACAGAGGAAAGTTGTTCATCACTGGCGTCAGTTCTCAGATCAAACTCCTCAAATCTGACAGAACTGAACCTGAGAAACAATAATCTGCAGGATTCAGGAGTGAAGCTGCTCTCTGATGGACTGAAGAACAGAAACTGTAAACTACAGACACTACAGTGAGTTGCTGATCAAATTATAATTTTACATTTACATTTAGTCATTTAGCAGACGCTTTTATCCAAAGTGACTTACAAAGAGTTTAGGAGCAATAAGCGATATGTCATACAGGAGACATAATTCATTAAGTGCCAATACAAAGTTACTGGTTTCAACAAAAGCTAGACCACTACCTGTTGAGAGAAAGTTTTTTTTTTTATCTTTTCATTTGTCTTTCAAGTATTCAAAGAAGAGATGGGGAGATTTTGTTTATAATCTCACTATCATTAATAATCACATGTGACTGTCACGTATTTTTGCTGTTTATGTTTTGCCTTTTCACTCTTGTTCTTGTGTAATTTGATGTATTAGTCCAGTGGCGGCGTTTCATCAAAACCTAGTGTGTGGCAAAATTTCCTCTGTCCAAACAACAACGATATTCCAAAGTAACGTAACCATAAATGATACCACATCATATCTAAACTAATCGTTTACAATAATCCACGAAACTGAAATGAAAGCAAACATGCACAGAGATTTACAGATAACAAACCCAAACCCTCATATCGATTAAAATGTGTTTTCTAATTCTGCAGCAAAAGGGCGACTCCAACAAAATATCTACTAAACCATCTGTCATTTATACTGTGTGTGTCCTTAATTAGGGATGCGCTGCAGAGGCCACCTCCTACCCGTGGGGAGGAATATGGTGGATATAGATATGGTCTCACCATGTGCCTGCTGCCGGTGTGCCACGCTCTCCTCGAAACTCGACTCTGAAGCCAGTGTTGGAGCGATCTCATGTGCATCAACCCGAGGGGTATTACCCGCGAGGACGCCATGTGTCCCAGGAGCCTCTGAATTGTTTCAGGGGGATCGCTGTCTGCCTGAAATGTTCCAGGCAGTTCAACACGTACTGCGGACAGTTGCGCCGACATGGTGACAGAGTTGAGTTCCATACCGAGAAAGAGGGTGCTCTGCACTGGGGAGAGCTTGCCCTTCTCTCGGTTGACCTGGAGTCCCAATCGATCTAGGTGCCGGAGCACCAGGTCCCTTTGCGAGGACTCCTTCAGGTCGATTGCCACGAACCAATCCTGACACCTGATAGATGTCAGGACGCGCCTCTGCGTGAGTATCCTGAACGGCAGCCTGTGAAGGTGCTTTGTTCAGGGTACGCAGACCTATGGGGCGCAACCCGCCGTCTTGGGAACGATGAAGTGCGGGTTGTAACCCACTGAACATCTTGCACGAACTCGATGCCTGTTTTGCCAGAAGGGTGGTGATCTCTACCCGAAGTATGTAGGCGTCCCTGCCTCTGACAGAGGGAGAGATGATGCCCCGAAACTTGGGAGAGTCTCTGGCAAACTGGATCGAGTAACCAAGACGGACCGTCCTCATTAGCCACCGAGATAGTGTGGGCAGCTCTCGAGCTCCCAGGGACTGTGACAGGGGGACCAAGGGGACGGTCTGCTTCACCATTACCATGGAGGGTGGTTCGATGGCTGGCGGAGCTAACCATGTCGCGGGGGGGACCCCGGAGGGAAGGTTGGCTCTGCCTACTTACCTGCCTGGCGGGACAGCTGCACGCACTGTCGGTTTGAGAGTGGTAGCAGCTGTCGTGTGTGTACGACCCTACGCCTCGCCAGGGCGTGAGGTCGGGTTTGCCGAGCACAGTCCAGTGGAGTGTGTGATCGGCTAGAAGGAACACCCAGGGGGAACAGAAAAACTCTTTGTGAGTAAGTGGGCGCCAGGCCCTGAAAAGGGCCCGGCTTTGGTGACGAGGCAGGAGCCGTCCCGTACCGACCGATCAGAGCCGTAGCTGTGAAGGTCGGGCCCGATGTGTTCTCCCTGGGGTCTTCCCGTCAGTGTCACTTCTCTCGAGAAGGTTGCTGACGGGGTGGAGGTTTCCCCTCGACTTCCGCTTCCGGGTGCTGCCTGTGGGAGCACAGGAACCGGAGCCGATGTCGAAGGGGTCCTGGGCTGCCGGGAAGCAGACATCACGTGAGATCTCGGAGGCCTCTGGGGGCCGAGTCGCAGCGCGGTAAAATGTGGCTAATCACCACTGTCTGCTTCTTCACCGTCAAAAACTGCTGGGCGCAGTCCTCGACGGTGTTATCAACAACCCACCCTGCGAGACGGATGCACCAAGAAAGCGGACTTTCTCGGTGTCATTCATCTGCGCAAGGTTCAGCCGGGGGTGTCTCTCCTGGACCACTGCCGTGGACATTGTCCGACCCAGGGCCCGTGCCGCCACCTTGGTCGCCCGTAGAGCGCCGTCAGTGGTAGCACAGTGGTAGGCCCGTGAGCACTTGGCTGGCGGGTTTACGTTCGCAGAGGTCCCCACATCACTAACGCTGCTAATACAGGCGGACTTCGGGGCCGTAGCCACCGATGTCACGGCCCGGGTAGCAGACGAAATGGTGGCTGGTTCCCGTAGGAAGACAGCCACCCGTGACGCAACTTCTGAATGACAATCTGCCCGCAGTGCGGGCAAGATGTGTCAACGAATGCTGCTTCAACGTGCTGGACGCCCAGACACCTAACGCAGCGATCGTGTCCATCCCCCTCCTCGATGAGGGTGCCGCACCCAAGAGAACAGCGAGACATGCCGCGCTGGAGAATGCTCAGTCCTGAAAAGGACCTTTTTAGAAAAAATCTCTAACACCTCCGGAACGCCGAGACGCCCAGGGGAAGGTCGCTGCAGGTAGGGACGATCCGCTGCTCTACGTCGTAGATCCGGCAATGTAGAAGAAGAATTCGTTGAATTCTTTTTGTTCGTAGTCATGAGCGAGGGCTCTGAAGAACAAAAGGTAAATGAATGCTGCACGCTGGCTTCCTTTTATACCGGACATCCGGGGGCGGAGACCGGCATGCAAATTTCATTCACCAAATTTCATTGGCCTTTTCTATAGTAGTCAGAGTTGATTGGTTCTCAAGGGCGAACCCCATCTGTCGTTCTCGACACAACGCCGAGAGACCGACAGAACGGGAACCACTGGCATACAGAAGACCAGAAGGGTCAAAAATGTCTCTCCCACACCAAACAAGGGATCCTGCTCTGATTCTGCCTCAAGACCAATAAATACCTGACAGCTCATGAATCATGACAGCTGGCACATGGAGTGCATTTTTTTATTATTCACAGCTAACGTAACAAATATTATTCATCTTTCAATATTTATACATCTGGTTTGGGCAGATGAGATTGTTATGTGACTGTTAAAATAAAAAATAATAATTGCCAATTTATTACCATTTGTCGACATTAAAGACCTCACAACTACCCCTTACCTCACCATATCCTTTATTATTAAACACCTGTAAGGGATTTTTTAAATAGTTTCTTGCTTTTGTTGAAAATAAATGCCTTTATGATTTAATATGTGATGTGAAAATGTAGACAAGGGAAAGGTGGATTAGAAGCTGCATCATGACAGTGTTAAAATGATCAGTCACATGTCTAACTCACCTCACCATTGAAGCGGATGATGAGTGAATGTTGTTTTACACTCTAAAATAGTTTAGTTTATTATTTATATAGCTGACAAAAACACAACAAAAGTCGACCACAGTGCTTTACACAATATAAAACAAAGCTCCAAGAAAAAGAAAACAAATAACTAACTAGTATTGGCTCGAGACAACAGATAGACCTTCAGTTTAGATTTAAATAGCCGGACAGAGGACAAAGATCTCAAGTAGGAGGCAGGGCATTCCACAGTCTGGCCCACCACAGCAAAAGCCCGGTCTGAGTCAGTGAGTAGTTGTCAGAAGACCTCAGACACCTGCCGGAGGTGTTCCAGTGCATAAGTACAGCCAGGTAAGAGGGAGCAAGACCATTTAGAGACTTAAAAACAAACAACAGTATCTTAAAATCAACTCTCAGACGAATCAGCAACCAGAGAAATTTCCGGCCTCCTGTTTAAAAACCTGTCTGCTGCATTTTTATGTCATTTGAAGCCTAGATAACGAAGTCTGAGAGATACCAGCATATAAAGAGTTACAGTAGTCCAGCCGAGATAAAACAAAAGCATGTGTGAGTCTCTCCAAGTCTTTGGAGGACAGAAAAGGTTTAACTCTCGCTAGCAGTTTCAGATGAAAAAAAATGGATTTAACTACTGTATTGATATGTTTATCAAACTTTAATGCCGAATACAGAGTAACTCCAAGACTTTGCTTCTGACGCCCATGCAAGAAATATACCGCAGTCTAAAATATGTTGATGATCTTTAATGAGCATCATTATACACACTTTGTTTCAACAGTTTTGTCTAAATGCTATAAACAAACGCCGCCCCTGGTAGTTACACTACTAGTATGATGTTTTCTCTTTTATTATCTCATTCTGCTTGTATTAATCTCATGTTTAAATCCATCTGGATAAAACCATTTCCCCAATTTATAAATGTAATTGTATTATGAAGAAAGTTGCTCTCCATTTACATGAAGTTAAACATGACTTTTCTTGTGTTTCTGGACACACACACATCATGTTTTGCTGAAGTTCACTGTCACTCATAGAAGTTGTTAAGCTTTCATTGAAAATGAATGAGATCAATTTTTTTCTTTATGTTTGTGCCTTTCTCTTGGAACATTGTTATATGTTTACATTTGTGATACATTTGAGATTTTAAAGCCAATCTCATATTAATCTTGAGTATCTATAGAGAAGTATTGCATACTTCGTATCTTCGAAGAGTATTTAGTTTGATCACATTTATAAAAGATAGACACAGCTTTACGATTGTTTCCGAAAACATACGGCGCATGTGGGGGGGGGGGGGTAGACTGAACCAAAGCACGTGCACACCCACTGTCAACAAAACACAGACATCAGTTTCACTCACCGCATGCGCTTCATGTCCGGCATCTTTTAGCGCTGGGACGGCTCCATATATCAGTTTAAAACCATCTCCAAATCCAGCGTTACATCCACAGTTTATATAACATTCATCACCCAAATGTATTGAACAAACAAACACCTGAATTTCACGAACGTATGCTCTCTCTCCTCCACACAACTGAAAGTGACGTCTGCGCATGCTCCTTCTCCTGCTCTCCTTGCGGCCACATGCTTTTCCGGGAGAATTGTCCAATAAGGGACTAAGAAAAAATTTACGAAACGGTTTTATATGTTTGAAAAAAAAAAACGAAACCTGTACGATCGCTGAGGGAGTGTATCAAGCACAGAAATATTACGTAATACGCCCAACTCGTTTTTTGACAAGTTGACCATGTTAAACATGAGAAGACAGCACGTTTAACACTGTAAAGAAGTCAGAATGCATGAAACACCGTTGCAGGGCCACTTTAAGTCTCACGTGAACCTTGTTGGGTTCAGGATACGATATGAAAAATAGAAACAAGCTTAGAAAGTGATCAAGATCGATCTGTTAATGATAATAATGCTTGTTATTCATCTCTTTATGGCAAGTGCAGCGTTATTCAAATCTGAAGATCAATCATGCTGTCAGAAAAAACAGTCATAAGTGTTTTACTAACATTTAACTCACTGTTGTCTTGTTATTTCTCTCTCAGTCTGAGGGACTGTTATCTGACAGAGGAAAGTTGTTCATCACTGGCGTCAGTTCTCAGATCAAACTCCTCAAGTCTGACAGAACTGAACCTGAGTCACAATAAACTGAAGGATTCAGGAGTGAAGCTGCTCTCTGATGGACTGAAGAATACAAACTGTAAACTGAAGACACTAAAGTAAGAAAATCCTTAAAGCAATGAAGTTAAACGTGTATGTCTGTATTGTGTAAATGGAGGACTTCAGTTTATCAGAATCATCTTTATATATAAGAGACTCAACAGTGACTGTCAGTCAATGACTCTGATGATTTAGATTCACAGCATTATCACCATACTGAGATCATTTTAAAAACTAACTTAAATATATGAAACTATTCATGCTATTATTGTAAAATGACAGTGATTTACAGTCATTTAATTTATAACATCTTGTAAAAAGGGACATCATTTGATATTGATGAATAAAAATTTAATAATATATCAAATCATTAAAATATATTAAATAAAGTATAATTAACTATATTAAATAATTGTACTCCTGATTATTGTCTTAATGTTATTGACATTATTTTTGACATTATTGACATTAAATTTATTTTTCTTCTCTCTTCAGTCTGTATAACTGCAGTATTGGATCTGAAGGTTGTGTTGCTCTGACTTCAGCTCTGAGATCAAACCCCTCACATCTGACACAACTGGATCTGAGATATAATAATCCAGGAGATTCAGGAGTGAAGCTGCTCTCTGATCTGCTGAAGGATCCACACTGTCAACTACAGACACTACTGTGAGTTATTTATTATTTTTTTAAAAACTGACCACACTGTAGGTGTTGCACAAACTAGTGGACATGAATGCTTTGGCACCACATTTAAAGCTTGATGTCGACTAGTCGCAGGTCATGTGGTCTAATACATATATTGATGTTATTCTAAAGTCATAGGTATAGTCACAAACAAATGCGACACATTTTTCTGTTGTTTCGTCTATTAGTGCACATGACACTTTCAGTCGACTTGTTGTAAATGTCAGGGAAGTTTGGTCTGTACACGCTTCAGATCTGAAGTAACGTAAAGCTGCTGTAGAGATCCACCTGCTGCTCTTTTACTGCACAGCCCGCTGCCACCGACCTCACGCTTTAAAAGAGTTTTATTTTAGTTGTTGTTGCTCTCGTGCAATAGATGAACAACAGTTTATTTGGTTTATAGATGTAACATTATGTTAATGATTCTTTATTAGCATTACCTAGTTCCCTTCAACAGGTATCTTAGAGAATTCAAAAAGAGGGAGAAGACTGGTATACAAAATTAATCTCAGTTTATTATCACCACTGGTATGGTTAAAATATTGAAGGTTGACAAATAATACTGTCCAGAGGCACACGAATGGCCAACAGCAAGGCCTCACTATCACACAGAAACACAGTGCATTAAATACCTCAATCTCCGTTAGCACAGCACCCCCAATAGGAAAACTCTGTACACAGCAAGCTCAAAACACGTGTGAAACCACACCAAATCTAAGCTAGAGGCTGGCTTTGGGCCAGTGCTGCACAATGTTATAATAATGTTTGTCAGACCATTCAAAGAAAGAAAACAAAAAGGAAAAAAACAAAACAAACGAAACAAATAAACAATAAACCTTGGAGGTACAGTATAATTAATACAATTACAATAGGGGGGAAAAGCGGCAATTACACCCAGAAGCACTCAGTTTCTTGCACTGAGGATGCCCGCTCTTAGTTGCATTAACTACTGGTGCTCTGCTCGGCCACTAAGCTTCCCGTTTGAGACCAAGGAGGCGTCCCTGCTTTCAGCTGAGAACAAAGGCGATGCGCCGACCAGTGTGAACCAATTACTCCCCTCCAACTTTTAACAAGTTGTGCCTGACGCGGAAGATGAGGGCTCTGGGTCCAGTGTGACAAACTTTTACCAGCTCGCACTTAACGCACGCTAACCGGGCCAACCAAAACAATCCCTCAACTCTGCATGCAGCTTTTATCTACTTCCTAGATCCAACCACACCCTATAGGAACCGAGTGGGAAACTAAGCAAAGGAGGTTAGCCTACAACAGACTCCCTCTGGAGGAAGGGAGTAGGTATAGATAGCCTACATAGGTGTCTAGATCTTAACAAAACCACTTCATCCGGTCACATCAGTAAAGAAGTAGTGATTGAAAGCTTTGATCTCCGAAAATCCTCTCCATCAATCTCTGGAACGTGCTCGGCGAGTTACAAAGGCCAAACAGCATACGATTAAACTCAAAGAGTCCAAAAGGTGTACAAATGCTATCTTGGCCATATCCACTTCTGCAACTGGCACTTGGTTGTAACCACTGGCAAGATCTAAAGTTGAGAACCTCTTCGCCCCAGTCAATGCATCCAAGGACTCATCTATACTCATCTAAGAGCCGGTAGTCAACACAGAGTCTAAGGTCTCCCCCTTTCTTTTGCACGATAAATATAGGCGACGAGTAGGGACTAGAACTAGGTTTCACAATTCCTGTCTCCAACAACTGCTGGATATGGGCTTTGACTTGGTCGTACTGGGAAGGAGGCAGTCGACGGTATCTTTGCCTAATGGGGACATCATCAGTGAGGTGAATCTGATGCTCTACCAAGGTGGCACACCCTATATCCCCCTCCCCCTGACTGAAAACATTGCTGTGCTTCTGCAATAGCGCCTTTACTCTGTTCCTGAGCTGCAGATAGGGTTGGCCAAGACATGTAAGAACAATCAATTGAGGGAGTGGCTTTCATCTCAGCTGACTGAACTACGGCAACCTGTTCTCCGCTACACCCCTCCACAATGTTCACTGAACACCCTGAAGACATAACCTGAACAATATGGAGTGCACCCAAAATGGTGTGCGGTTGCAACCATACATCTTGTAAGCTCACATTAGTGACTGGTATTTCTACCACCCCGTTCTTCACTGAAAGTAACGCCTTAGAGATCAAAATACCCACTGGCAACTGGGTTTCATATGTGACCGGCTCTAATAGCACAGAATGGAGGGAAAGGTTAGCAGCGCTAGGACAAACTATGGAGATGAGTTTCAGAGACCCGGCAGGAATCCGTACTGCAGAACTCTGAACTCTAGCCTTGCCTAAACACCCTTTACTATGGAGGTTCTCAATGGACTGGCATGTGGTGAAAGCCTGTCGCCATACCCTGCTGTCTTTGTCCACCAGAGAAACCTGGGCTGAGGTTGATGGTATATCGGCGAACAATTCTTTATAAAAGCTCTGGATGATGTTCATACCTAATAGACCGGGGACTGCACGCTTCTGTTGTTGAGTAAAAGGATCAGTTGGGTCACGCACTACCAAAATGCCCATGCTCGGGGAGGTTTTACCCAACACTGTCACATCCAGTTCAAGGTAACCTGAGTATGGGATTTCGTACCCATTAGCTGCTCGTAATTGGAGCCAACTGCAGGGTTTAAGGGACTCCTCACACGATTGAAAATTTTCCCCAAAAAATGTTTCCGTTATTGTGGAAACCATAGAGCCCGTGTCCAGCAAACATGCAACTACTTTTCCCCCCATCCCGACATGAACCACTGGACACTGGCCTATGAGATGGGGCATGTTGTTAAAGGCAGAGTAACAAGAGCCTAATTGAGCCCCCCTTGGTGTTTGGCTCTGCACACCAGAGGGCGCTAGTTTTCCTGCGGCTGCAGAGGAGCGGGTAATTCCACTAACTGATTATGAGCTACGGCCCTCTGCCCCACCCCCTGGGTTGCTACATTAGTCAAGTTTGGATCGATACGGCAGTTTTTAGCAATATGACCTGCTCTGTTGCATCGGATACAAATCGGCCTACCATCAGGATGGAACCGGTATGTTTTGGACTGGCCTCCTACACTCCTTGGGTTAGCCTGTGGACGAGATGAATTTAATTGTGACAAAATGGCATCTAATTGGGCCTGCTGACGCCGTAAACATTATTTTAGCTCAGTCATTTCAGTGTTGGTCGCCGATATTGCGTTAGAATCTGCACCCCGACTACCCCGAGCAGATACGTGAGTATCAAAAGAAAAAGCTCTAGGTCTAGTCCTCGTTCCTTGTTTCCCCTCATCCCCCCATTTAATGGCTATGCTACGGAGTGTGACAAAACTCATATCAGAGTCCAATGCAAGCCGTCTTTTTAGTTCCCTTCTCAGCATGTCATCGTTTACATTTTCAGCAAACTGGTCACGTAGCACTAAGTCCTTATTTAGAATTCCACCAGGTGTCTTTTTTTATTACAGCATCCATTAAGGACTTTAAAACATGAGAAAAATCACGTAGGGACTCTCCCTCTTTCTGGTGTCGCTGAAAGAAACACAACTGTGCGGCTACATAGGACTGGGAACAACTGAAATTTTCAGCAAGAATCTTAAAAATCTTTTCAGCTGTATCTCTATCTGAAGTTTCATGAAACTCAACCTCTGCTTTTGCCCCCCCATCAAGATGATCATACAGAAACAACACTTGTTCGGCATTAGGCATAGGCCTAGCCTCGAGGCATCTACGGACCTCTATGACCCATTGATCTAAGGTGACTAGGTCAAAAGATAGTTTCCCAGTAAATTTAGAACATTTACGCTCTCGTGGGACGTAAACATAACGTGCATGAATCAAAGTAGACCCAGATGCATTACTAGATTAAGACTGTTCAGGATCAGTCGCGGCAGATGTTATACGAGACTCACTGTTAGAAGTAGAAGCATCAGTATCCCCGTTTCTGTCCAGTCCCTGTGCCTTCAATTGTTCATTTTCAGCCGTAAGCTGTCGAATCCGGTCCATTAGTTCCTGTAGTTCCATCATGCCTTGTGGGGAAGACATTTTCTCGGCTGATCTTCAATAAGCACCTACTAACGAGTCTCCCAACACGATCTCCCTGAAGATGGTGAACTACCGCTTTTCCCCACCAACAAAACAACCTTGTACCTCCAAGTACCATAATGATATGTTAATGAACCAAAAAAAACAAAAATATACCTATGCAACCAGCCTTATATCCTGCCGACTACGCCAGATGTAACATTATGTTAATGATTCTTTATTAGCATTACCTAGTTCCCTTCAACAGGTATCTTATGGAATTCATAAAGAGGGAGAAGACTGGTATACAAATAGGATACATTTAGTATACAAATAGTATACATTTTCCCAATAGGAAAACTCTGTACACAGCAAGCTCAAAACACGTGTGAAACCACACCAAATCTAAGCTAGAGGCTGGCTTTGGGCCAGTGCTGCACAATGTTATAATAATGTTTGTCAGACCATTTAAAGAAAGAAAACAAAAAGGAAAAAAACAAAACAAACGAAACAAATAAACAATAAACCTTGGAGGTACAGTATAATTAATACAATTACAATAGGGGGGAAAAGCGGCAATTACACCCAGAAGCACTCAGTTTCTTGCACTGAGGATGCCCGCTCTTAGTTGCATTAACTACTGGTGCTCTGCTCGGCCACTAAGCTTCCCGTTTGAGACCAAGGAGGCGTCCCTGCTTTCAGCTGAGAACAAAGGCGATGCGCCGACCAGTGTGAACCAATTACTCCCCTCCAACTTTTAACAAGTTGTGCCTGACGCGGAAGATGAGGGCTCTGGGTCCAGTGTGATAAACTTTTACCAGCTCGCACTTAACGCACGCTAACCGGGCCAACCAAAACAATCCCTCAACTCTGCATGCAGCTTTTATCTACTTCCTAGATCCAACCACACCCTATAGGAACCGAGTGGGAAACTAAGCAAAGGAGGTTAGCCTACAACAGACTCCCTCTGGAGGAAGGGAGCAGGTATAGATAGCCTACATAGGTGTCTAGATCTTAACAAAACCACTTCATCCGGTCACCACTTCATCCGGTCACATGCAACTAAGAGCGGACCACTCATCTCAGATAATGACTGAGATGAGTGTACATATACTTCTATTGTATGGATACAAAACCAATGACAAGACAATGGGGACAAATGTGTTTCAAAATATCTTCTTATGAGAAGAAAGTCATACAGGTTTGGAATGACACAAGGTGTAAATGATTAATTCATTTTCATTTTTGGGTGACCAGTTGTTATAAACCTGTATACATGTCTTTGTTGTCCATCCATCCATCCATCCATCCATCTTCTTCCGCTTATCCGGGGCCGGGTCGCGGGGGCAGCAGTCTAAGCAGGGACGCCCAGACTTCCCTCTCCCTAGACACTTCCTCCAGCTCTTCCGGGGGGACACCGAGGCGTTCCCAGGCCAGCCGGGAGACATTGTCCCTCCAGCGTGTCCTAGGTCTTCCCCGGGGTCTCCTCCCGGTGGGACATGCCCGGAACACCTTCCCGGGAAGGCGTCCAGGGGGCATCCGGAAAAGATGCCCGAGCCACCTCAGCTGGCCCCTCTCGATGTGGAGGAGCAGCGGATCTACTCTGAGCTCCCCGTGACCGAGCTTCTCACCCTATCTCTAAGGGATCGCCCAGCCACCCTGCGGAGAAAGCTCATTTCGGCCGCCTGTATCCGGGATCTTGTCCTTTCGGTCATGACCCACAGCTCATGACCATAGGTGAGAGTAGTAACATAGATTGACCGGTAAATCGAGAGCTTCGCCTTGCGGCTCAGCTCCTTCTTCACCACGACAGACCGGTACAGCGACCGCATTACTGCACAAGCTGCACCGATCCGTCTGTCAATCTCCCGTTCCATCCTTCCCTCACTCGTGAACAAGACCCCCAGATACTTGAACTCCTCCACTTGAGGAAGGAACTCTCCACCTACCTGAAGTGAGCAAAGCCACCCTTTTCCGACTGAGAACCATGGCCTCAGATTTGGAGGTGCTGATTCTCATCCCAGCCGCTTCACACTCGGCTGCAAACCGTCCCAGTGCATGCTGAAGGTCCTGGTCTGATGGGGCCAGCACGACGACATCATCCGCAAAGAGCAGAGATGATATCGTGTGGTCCCCAAACCCGACGCCTCCGGCCCCTGGCTGCGCCTAGAAATTCTGTCCATAAAAATTATGAACAGAACCGGCGACAAAGGGCAGCCCTGCCGGAGTCCAACATGCACCGGAAACAAGTCTGACTTACTGCCGGCAATGCGAACCAAGCTCCTGCTCCGGTCGTACAGGGACCGGATAGCCCTTAGCAAAGGGTCCCGAATCCCATACTCCCGGAGCACCCTCCACAAGATGCTGCGAGGGACACAGTCGAATGCCTTCTCCAAATCCACAAAACACATGTGGATTGGTTGGGCAAACTCCCATGAACCCTCCAGCACCCTGGAGAGGGTATAGAGCTGGTCCAGTGTTCCACGACCGGGACGGAACCACACTGTTCCTCCTGAATCCGAGGTTCTACCATCGGCCGGATTCTCCTCTCCAGTACCCTGGCATAGACTTTCCCGGGGAGGCTGAGAAGTGTGATCCCCCGATAGTTGGAGCACACTCTCCGGTCCCCCTTCTTAAAAAGAGGGACCACCACCCCGGTCTGCCAGTCCAAGGGAACTGTAGCCGACCGCCACGCGATGCTGCAGAGGCGTGTCAGCCAAGACAGCCCCACAACATCCAGAGACTTGAGGTACTCAGGGCGGATCTCGTCCACCCCCGGTGCCCTGCCACCGAGGAGTTTCTTGACTACCTCGGTGACTTCAGCCCGGGTGATGGGCGAGTCCGCCTCCGAGCCCTCGGCCTCTGCTTCCTCTAGGAAGACGTGCCGGCGGGATTGAGGAGATCCTCGAAGTATTCCTTCCACCGCCCGATGATATCCCCGGTCGAGGTCAACAGCCGCCCCCCTCCACTGTAAACAGCGTTGGTAGGGCACTGCTTACCCCTCCTGAGGCGCCGGACGGTTTGCCAGAATCTCTTCGAGGCCGACCGATAGTCCTTCTCCATGGCCTCCCCGAACTCCTCCCAGGCCCGAGTTTTTGCCTCCCCAACCACGGGAGGGTGGGTCCACGGGAGGGTGGGTCCACGGGAGGGTGGGTCCACGGGAGGGTGGCCCCACGTCGCTCCTTCGGGCTGTGCCCGGCCGGACCCCATGGGGGGGGGCCCGACCACCAGGCGCTCGCATACGAGCCCCAACCCCGGGCCTGGCTCCAGGGTGGGGCCCCGGCTTCGCCATACCGGGCGACGTCACGGTCCTCCAATTAATAGTCGTCATAAGGGTTTTGTGAACCGCTCTTAGTCTGACCCGTCGCCTAGGACCTGTTTGCCTTGGGAGACCCTACCAGGGGCATATAGCCCCAGACAACATAGCTCCTAGGGTTGTGCTGAACACAAATAAACACGAGAGTTTGTAACTCAGCCGTTGTGGGTCATCATTGACTCCCATAGTAGACTTTTCAATTTTGGGTGAACTGTTCCTTTCAGTATCCAGTCAAGAAAATAATATTTATAAGGGACATTTTGAGGACTTGTTTTATCTAGTATATATAAAATATCTTTATTTAAATTACTTTATTACCTTTGTTGCGAGACATTTTTGAGTTGATTTTTTTTTTTACAGCGGGACCAGTGACTGAAATGTTTTGTACTCACACTTGTGTTAATGTTGGTGTGGTTGCACTTCTTGTATTGTGTTCTCTTTTGGATTAATTTAATATGATTTGTAAGTATAAAGTAATTCAGACATGATGTTGATAATGACTGAGATGAGTGTATATTAATATCATATCTGATGTTTCTTCTCAATATTTTACAGTATTGAGTCTCGACGGTAACAATCACATGCAGACTGAAAGGATTCACTTCATTCAGTAAAGATCATCTGGACCTTTTTGTCTTTGAAGACTGTGACATCAACGGTGACAGCTGTGAAGCGCTAAAAATAGTTATTTTTAATGTAAATGTAGTATTATTTGTAATTTATTACATTCTGATCTCATATTCTGTATCATCCTGTAATGTCTGAGCTCATAAAGTCTGGCGTGTGTCTGGTCACAATACATAACATGGTTAATGGCCACATAGATTTTCTGCTCTAAATTTAATTTATAAAAACTAACTTCAAATAAAATAATAGTTTTAGGCATCATACCAATTGATACTTAAATGATCGTTGAAATAAAACAATATAATGACTTTTGCCATATGTGAGTGAGTGTGAATGGTGATGAATATTGATGTGTTTCACACCTGGAGAGATAAAGACCAAACACATATAAGGGACATCAAGGTGGAATGATCTGAAGCAACTAGAACAAAGAATGTGATCAGACTTAAATCATGTGTTTATTGGTATTTTATTTTTCAAATAGTTCAGACTATGATCAACATGAGCACACAGTTACACATCATATGTCTGACATGTGTCCTGTCTTTACCATGCACTGATTTACAAAGCACAGAGATTCAGTGATGCAGCTACTTTCCTGAAAGAAAACTTTAAATAATTGTTATCATATATTGTGCAAAGTATTGATTAATAAAATAAATAAATATGAATAACAATGCCCATGTGTAACAAAAACAACACTTTATTGGTGGTGTGGAATGATCTCCACTGTGTGCAGTCGCTCTTTACAATAAAATCGTTTATCATCAGTCACAATCTTTTAATAAAATGAAAGCACACTTTTTGATGTTTGTATAGAATCATCTGAAGGTCCGCCGCCCAAGTGCAGTATAACATCACCCAAACGTGCAGTAATATCAACATATTTGACAAAGAATCTTGCTGTTTTTTTCTACAATAAATGTTTCTGCATGTCATATGGAGATTGACAGAAATACTATAGGTCAACACCAGCTCGTATGCAGGGATGTTAAGTACTCAAGGAGTTACACCATTAGGACTCATCTCTTCCCCTTGGTAGCTCTAGGCCAGTATGGCTGGGCACCCTCACCCTGTAATATGAATGAATGAATGAATGAATGAATGAAAATGAATGAAATACTTTAATAATCCCAGAGGGAAATTATTTTATTACAGGACTCCAGCTCAATGGCGCCACCAGGGGGTGGCCAGGGGTGGTATAAGGGGTTATGCATTTCATCCCTAATGCACAGCCAGGCAGGCAAGGTCCGCTCTAGACCTTCGATCGCACACAGTAGTCCGCCCCTCCCCCGCCCCTCCGTCCATGCCGCTTTTGCGCAGCAACAGCTCAGCGCGTGCCCGTCGGTCAACAATTTCAAAAGAAGTTAAGAAAGAAGAAGAAGAAGACTACCGGTAAGTAAATAAGTAAAAAATATTCTTTAGTAAAAGAAGACGGGGAATTATGTGTCGTGACGTGCTTTTTAAGTGCCAAATAGTTACAGTATACTGTTACAGCAGCTTTTTGATGTGTCTTTGACACGTTTTGACAAGAGTTACCTAGCTAACGCCATTAGCTGGTGCATGTATATGTTATGTCAATTTTCAGAAAGTCCACAGACATCTCTTCTTATTTTAATGTTATTAGTCTATGCACATTATATCATTAGTAACATTAAATATAACAAGTCAGTAGAAGTTTCCTTAAGTCTTTCTACAGGCCGGTTTACTACAACAGTAGAATACAATTCTGAAATTATGGTTTATAGTTTTGGTGTGCCACCCCAAGATTTTAAGTGGCCCCATCTGGCCACCCCTATGAAAAATTTCTGGAGGCGCCACTGCTCCAGCTACCCAAAAACAACATATTATACAGACAACATCTATTTAGGACAAGATATAAATATAATATATATATATAACTATATGTTTATAAACCTATATAAAAGCTCAAATGTACAGTTAAAAATGTGCAAACAGTGCATAATATGATTGTCCATTGTTTAAAACAGAATTATAGAGAGGAGGAGTCTCACTTTCTTAGAGAGGCATTGTAAAGTTTGATTACCACAGGCAGGAATGATTTCCTGATGGTGCATCTGGGTGAGAGGAGTCTTCCGCTGAAGGTGCTCCTCATCTGGGCCAGTGTGTCGTGGAGAGGATGTGAGACATTGTCCAAGATAGACTGAAGCCTGGACAGCATCCTCCTTTCTGCCACAGTCATCAGTGTGTCCAGCTCCTCCCCCCCACGACATCACCGGCCCTCCTGATCAGTTTATTTTGTCTGTTGGTGTCTACAACCTGTAGCCAACTACCCCAGCATGTGACAGCGAAGAAGATAGCACTGGACACAACCGACTCATAAAACATCCTCAACATCTTACGGCAGATGTTAAAGGACCTCAGCCTCCTTAGAAAAAGAGTCGGCTTTTGGCCCTTCTTGTAGACCGCCTGTGCGTTTCTGGTCCAGTCCAACTTATTATTTAAGTACACCCCCAGGTACTTATACTCCTCTACATTATCCACAGGGACTCCCTGGATGGCAACAGGGGTCACAGGCGATTTTGCCCTCCTCATATCCACTATGAGCTCCTTTGTCTTTGTCACGTTGAGCTACAGATGGTTCAATTTACTCCAGGTGACAAAGTTGTCCACCACAGTCCTGTATTCACTCTCATCACCCCTTTCAATGCAGCCAACTATCGCTGAGTCATCAGAAAACTTCTGAAGGTGGCAGGACTCAGTACAGTATTTGAAGTCTGAGGTGAAGAGAGTGAAGAGGAAGGGAGAGAGGACAGTCCCCTGTGGGGCCCCAGTATTGCTGACCACCCTGTCAGACATACAGTTCTGTAAACGTACGTACTGTGGTCTGCCCGTCAGGTAATCAACAATCCAGGACACGATGGGGGCCTCCACCTGCATCGCAGCCATCTTCTCACCCAGAAGAGTCGGACGAATGGTGTTGAAAGCACTTGAGAAGTCAAAGAACATGACTCTCACAGTGCTCGCAAGCTTATCCAGTTGAACATAGACTCTGTTCAGCAGGTAGATGATGCCGTCCTCAATTCCCAAGTGGGACTGATAGGCGAACTGTAGTGGATCAGTGAAGGGCTTAACCATAGGCCTTAGCTGCACTAGGACGAGCCTCTCAAAGGTCTTCATGATGTGGGACGTCAGGGCCACAGGTCTGTAGTCCTGAGGGCCACTGAGACGCTGCGTCTTCGGCACAGGAACTAGGCAGGATGTCTTCCACAGCACAGGGATCCTCTGGAGGTGCAGGCTCAGGCTGAAGACATGACTTAGTACTCCACACAGCTGTGAGGCACAGGCTTTCAGCACCCTGGGAAATACACCATCGGGGCCAGCAGCCTTTCCAGAGTGGAGACTCATCAGCTGTCTCTCTCACCATGTCAGGCGTGAAGGACACTGTAGAGGTGACAGTAGGGGGAGGGGTGAAGTCCTCAGGTTGTAGTGGACATGATGTAGAGCAGAGGGAAGGGGTGGAGTAGGTGAGTGTGAATTGAGGTGGTGAGGGGCAGACAAGGGGTCCATAAGGGGGAGTAGGGGGAGGTAAGGTGGCAGTAGATGCTGGGCACCGGCAGCAGTGTCTTGTGGGGGAGGGTCCATCCCAGGGTTTTCCATATCCGGTTAGATGTGGTCTCCACAGTGTTTCTTCTTCCAGGTGATGAAGAACTTCTCCTAGATTTTATAATGCTAGGTGGCTAACTATTTTTTAAGAAAGCCACCATCTATCTACCTTTTTCGCAATGCGTGAAATGACCCTTTATGCCTTGCGTATGTCCACTACAACCTGAGGACTTCACCCCCCTGATCTTAAGACTTCCGGTTCGCCTCTTGATCCCATTAGTTAGGCATTACCAAGTTAGCTTAGAAGCTTTTAAACTGACATTATAATACTTTTATGTAATTTAAAACAGCACCGGCATGAGTTTAGACCGTAAAAGACAACTTTCTCACCATAAGAAGTTGGACAGTGACCTGTACTAGGATGATGACATTAAACTCCAGCCAGCAGGCACATTTGATATATCATCTTATGTAGGCCTATGTAGATGGCCAAGAGCTTTAAATTGATAAAAACACTTTACGCAGCGTTTACATTGGACAAATTCTTTGCCATAACCATAAAAAATTCACATTTGTAAAGCGGATGTTGCTGAGTCCAGTGTTCTTAACTGGGGAGTCATAATCTAACGGGAAGATTTTAATACCCACACCTAGCACCGTTTCTAGGCATATGCAAACTAGCATGTCGCCAGTAGGGAGCTCCCGCGAGCTTGCTTACCTGGATTAAAAACGTGTTAAAATAATCATCATGAAAAGGTCAAAGCCATCAGGGGCTCAGTATCGTAAAATGAAAAATGGGATGAGAAAAAGAAAGTAAAATATAGAGGAATGCTACCAGTTAGTAATTGTTTTGTAAGCTGGTTGCTGGTCTATCATCATTACCAGCACAATATGGACACTGCATTAGCACTTCAGCACGTGAACATTTCAGCAAAGACATACTTTCATAGTAAAGTAGAATTAAAATAAACTTGACCAGAAATGGAATTAAATATAAAAAAACAATGTCAAAAATGAGTTTTATGCGAATATTTTGAATATCAAGACAAGAATCATTTAAAAACATATCGAATGAATGATTGTTTTAGACTGTAGTGTTAATATAGTTACAAACAGACTGGCATTGATGCAGG
The DNA here is from genome assembly GCA_006030095.1 of Triplophysa siluroides. Lineage (NCBI taxonomy): Eukaryota > Metazoa > Chordata > Actinopteri > Cypriniformes > Nemacheilidae > Triplophysa > Triplophysa siluroides. Next base: position 924,582 of record VCII01000201.1, on the reverse strand, counting down.
TGTGTGGATCTGTTAGTTTAAGATAGCAGATATATGTTTATGGTATAAACAAAACAATCATGTCAGATGCACTCAGAACATTTTTGATCAAATCAGTGACTGATGATGAACACGTGTATATGTTGTTTAAACAATAAAAAAAGCAAGCCAGTTGCATGGACCGGTTACTGGTATACGATACAACGTATGTTGAGTATTATTTGAGAACTCTGTAAACAGGTTATGGGCCCAATGAAAGCCCAGAACTCCCGGGGACTACCAGTGGAATAATATAGTTTTGCGTGTCAAGATGCTGGGTAAAAGTCGCAAAGGATACTGCGAGTACCCGAGTTAAGTAAGACACAAGACCTCCCAAAACCATGAGTAGAAGGGAAAAAGTAGCGGTAACAACGAGCCGGTCAAGACTCATCTTTGATGGAGATGAAAAGAACTTTGAGATATGGGAGACAAAATTCTTGGGCCACCTTTGTTTACAAGGACTAAAAGAGACAATTATAAATGAGCCTTCTGATGGGAATGAAGACGATACAACGGAAAATGCAGAAAGCTTATGCAGAGCTGATACAGTTCCTGGATGACAAGAGATTGTCGCTAGTCATGTGAGAAGCAGCGGACGGCGGACGAGCAGCGTTGCAAATTTTGCAGGTGAGTGGCTGAGTGATGAACTCAGTAGTATGTTTGATTGACAGCAGAGGACGACGTTCTAAAGCAGTGTTAAGAAATGCGCTGTACATCCCAAACATATCCACAGGACATCTTTTCTGTGGAAGCAGCTACCGAGAACGGAGCAACGGTGATCTTCGAAGAAGGAAAGAACGTTCTGCTACATAGAGACGGTACCAAATTCCCCATACACGTGCACAATAAACTATACTATTTGCACAGGGAATGAAAGTGTTGACCAATGTAAGAAATGTTATGACTTACAAGCATGGCATGAGATATTGGGTCATTGCAATTATGGTGATATAAAGAAATCAGAAAAGGTTGTTGATGGAATGGATATAAGTGTGGAGGAGGAAACCTTCTGCCACGGTGTGAAATTTGCATACAAGGAAAAATGATCAAAACTAGAAACAGAGGGCCAGATGCAAGAGCCAAAGCAGCTTTAGAAATGGTGCACACAGATTTGGCAGGGCCTAAAGACCCAGAGTCCAAAGACGGTCATATGCACTATCTTTGTGCGGTGTTTGTGTATTTTCTGAAAAGTAAGAGTGACACAGTGACTGCCACAGAGAAATTGATAGCTGACATGGCTCCATATGGGAGATTAAATCTATAAGTTCGGACAATGGCACAGAGTTCACAGGAACAGTGTACCAAAGGTTATTGAGTGTAAATGGTATAAGGCATGAGACTTCAGCACCTTACTCGCCACAACAAAATGGCACTGCTAAATGAAACTGGCGAACCTTATTTGACATGGCCTGGTACATGCTAATAGAGTGGACTACCTAAGACACTATGGACCTACGCAGTCCAGACAGCAGCTGTAGTGAGAAACAGATGTTTCAACAATCGCACCAAACAGACAGTTTTTGTAGGATATGATAAGAATAGTCCGGCTTACATGGTCTACTATCCCAATAGTAGGAAAATAAGGAAACACAGACTATTGGAGTTCGTAACCAAAAGGATTACTGAAGCAGATCCGTTACCAACTGATGATGGTTTTGGAGTAAGGAATAGCCCTAGAGAATCCCAAACAACACCGGGAGTAAATCTGAGAAGAACTCAAGAACAGGTTACAGTAGAAGAACCAGTAGGGAGTAACGCCCAATCACAAGAAGAGAAAGCTGAACCTAAAGTTATTAAGATGATTATGTTTGTGGATTTGAAGCTGAGGGAACCAACACCGGTTATTGTTACAGACTTTTGTGCTTTAATGTACCTCAAACATACAAAGAAGCTGTAACATCAATGAACGCCAATGAGTGGGTAGAAGCAATGGATGAGGAGAAACAATCATTAAAGGAGAATAAGACCTTTACCCTGACGAGTCTACCGGAAGCTAAAGAAGTAGTGGGGGGTAAATGGGTCTATGCAGTTAAGAGGAATAGTGATGGAACGGACAGACACAAGGCACGATATGTAGCCAAGGGATACAGTCAAGAAAGAGGTGTGAACTATGATGAGACTTTTTCTCCAACTGCCAATATTACTAGTATCAGACTGTTGATGCACAAAGCGGTACAGGAAGGTACGATTGTTCACCAAATGGATGTGAAAACTGCATATCTACAATAGAGTTTGACATTTATATGCAACAGCCAGAAGGTTACGAGGTGAAATCTCAAACCACTGAAAAAATGGAGTGTAAACTTGAAAAATCACTGTATGGACTTAAACAGTCAGGCAGAAACTGGAACAGAATGCGGCATAAACATTTATGTGAGAACAAGTTTGTACAAAACCCCGCTGTACAAGGCCGGACCTACGTTTTGTTGTGAGTAAATTGTCACAACATTTTGCTCGCCCAACTGTAGAACAATGGAAGACTGCCAAGCATGTTATAAGATATTTGAAAAACACCCATGACAAAGAACTGTGTTACAGGAAGGGTGTGAATGAGAACTCAATACATGCATACAGCGACGCAAATTGTGCAGCTGATGCTTCTGATAGACGCAGTACTACAGGTTATTGCATTAGCCTAAACAAAAATGGTCCATTGGTCTTATGGAAAACCCTACTTATGGAAAACCCTACTAACCCTACTAGTCTACTAGTGAGGCAAAATATATGGCATTAGACGCAACTGTACAAGAATGTTTACACTTACAGAAATTGTTGCAAAGTATTGATGGTATGAAGTATGACACTAAGGTCTATGATGACAACCAGGGTGCCAAAGCCTTAGCAAATATCCGCTGTATAAACAAAGACCATGATGTGGACATCAAATAGCGTTTTGTAATAAATGAGGGCAGGATTAGTCTAGAGTACTGTTCAACTGACATGGTTGCAGATATATTAACAAAACCAGCAACAAAGCTTAAATTAATGAAATGAAACATGTTTATGTTTGGAGTATGAATTTTGTATACTTGTAATGAAAGGACAAAATAACAAATGTGAGAGCGAGTGGGGGTGTTAACATGTATAGCACTCTCATCTTTATTCTTTGTATTTATTGTTTTCTTTATTATTATTATTATGTGGTACAGACAAATCACATTGTGACACCCAGACCTTCAATATGTGCTCACATTCTGGAGAAAGGCCATTTATCTGGTATTAATGGTAAGATGTAATGGAGGTTTTAGTTTGCACTAGTTCCAGTTAATTCCAACCCCTGCAGACAGTCGGTCAGAACTGTGTGTGTGACATCTATCTGAAGTCATAACTCTCCAGACGCCAGAATTCCTTTCAATGAGTTTAATGTGTTTGTTTCTTTTACGTGTGGTTCTGAAAGACAATTCAAAATAAGCTTACATGAATAATCAGATACATTAACTCTTTACATAGGCATAGACAACAGTAGTTATAAAAGATGAACTACTCTAAACAGCAATCTAGTCTCATTACTACACAGTTAAGTGTGCTGCATGTTTATGTCTGTCCAAAAGGTGGCGCCATTGGCCAATTTATCCCGAACGTACAAACACGGGCTTAATCATTAAAGTTGCGAAATGACAGGCTACATCTTTTACCCGTGACACTTAAATAATATGCATTTACATTATATAACATTAAGGACATTTTTAAATAAACACAGAGGAAACCATGCAAAATGTAAAGCCTTCATGTGGAATATGTTTTTTATTGAATGTCTATGGTAAGAATTGCTATGAAATCCATAATGAAGAGAAATAAGTGAGATGATATGAGTATTAGAGCCGGTAAGCATCACCACATGATCCATACTGGAGAAAAACCTTCACTGGAGAATAAACTTCATAAGTATCATATTGTGAAGAGTTTCACTCAGACCGGTTCCTGGAGAGAACTCACACGACTGCCTACATGTGAAGAACCCAGGGCCGGCCCGTGGCATAGGGACAAAGGCGGTTGCAGGGCGCAAAATGACCGGATGGGCGCCAGACGAGAGCGCAAAAATAAACCCGACTTATCAAAAGCTTCTTGCATCATGACACGATTATAATTCATCATCTTAATGCGTTAAATATGCACGTGCATCGGAAACTAGCGAGTGAACTAATATTTGTTGCTATTTATTTACTTCCTATTTATTCCTATTAATCACAATTCATGTTATATACAAAAAATAATTTTATGATATTTTGTTAGTTCATTTTTTATGGGCGGCGCAATCTAAAATCTTGACTAGGGCACCAACAGAGGCTGGGCCGGCCCTGAAGAACCTTTAGTGCAGGGTCACCAACTAGTGGACTCCAGTCCGGGCGCGCGCTCGCAGTACTGTGATGTCATCTGCCTGTCGAACAAGCCTATAATGTTTGGTGGCTCCTCCTCCTCCACAGGTAAAGAGCTGCAGGTGAGAGTGAAACTATCACAGCAGGAGCCATTTTACAGCAAAGCCTCGTTCAAGAAATAAATAATAAACAAGCTAAAAACACAGTAAGTATAAATAGTCTAATGTTTATTCAGTAGATTCAATATTGTCTTGCTCTGAACATCACATTAAGTTTATTGGTTGAAGAACTGTGTTGGAAATATTGTGTTATTTTTGGAATCAGGAAGTGTGTTTATAAACTCACAACATTAAAGTGACGTTTTGAGATGTAGTTTCACTGTTTAAAGATCAAATGTGAAGCTCAATGTTGTGGACGGACTGATGTGAAAGAAGTTTGTGTTTCTGAGATGACACATAACACATCAGTATTTTGTTTACAGGTTTAACTCTTTACTTTCTGACACTGTGTGTTCAACATGAATCTCTCCAAAGAGACCAAAAGGTGAGAAAAACTGTAAGATTTGAATCAACTAAAATGTGTTATTGTCTATAGTTAGATGTGTTTTGGTCTGACAGATGAAAGAGTTTGAATTTAATAACTTACTTTAGTTTAAATAGATTCAGTTTAGTTTAATTTATTATTTGTGGTTTTATTATAATTCAAATGTATATACATGTTGTAAATGTACATTTTATTCACATTTACTAATTGTATTTCTATTAATTATATTAAAATATGTTTTTATCATTTATATAAAGTATTATTATTGGGTGAAATATCTCATTAATACAAGTGCTTTATTGAAAAATGCATAACACTGAACAAGAAGTAAACTCAGTTTAATGTTGTTTTAGTTTGACTCGTGGAGAATCTCCTAAACCCAGCTGTGTGTCCATGAAGAGCGATAGATCAATGCGTGAACCAGTTAACTTCAGTTCAGGAGACTGTGATGATACAGATGTGAGGTGAGAACAGTCTGATGGTTTAGACGAGTAAATCACTTCATCATCTTTATTCTCTGATCTGAGTCTGTGCTGTTGATGTTACTGCAGATATTCACTGAACACTTTACTGACAGATACACACATTAATCCATGTGTTCACTGTATGTAAACAGATATTTCATTTATTGTTCAATTACAGTAACACAACAGATGGATCAGAGTCCTTCAAAGGGAAGCACATGGATTCGGTTTTGCAGGTGAGTGTCTGTGTGTGTGAAGTTGAGAAATGAATGCGAAGCAACTGCTGTGTAACAACCGTTTATATGTTTATTAGGGAATTTTTTTTTGACAGTGTTTTCTTTTCAAAAATTCTTATTTTTTAGTGTTTTGCTTTGATTAACAATAATTATTAATTTTACATTAATTTGATTTACATTCAATATCTTGTTCATTCACACAGTTTATTCAGAAATCTAGATGCTCTTTTTCAATAGATTTAAATATTAATTTTACCCCAAAATATTTTTATACGCCCAAAAACAAATCTGTATGTTTAAGGGCGTTTCATGAGATTCTTTTACTGGCAGTCGTACTGCAGCTTTACACAGATCACTGTTATCATTACTGATGATTATACAACATGTTCAGATGTCTAGTTTCAAACTGATTCATTGTAGTAAGAAGTCACGATCATATTGATTTTAAATAGATCTCAGTGTGTTATCAATGCTGATGTGTATTTGATGCTTTGTGAATCATTTGAAGGCAATATATGAATTACAGATAATATGATTTTGTTTCTGTAGTTTTGAAGTGTGGTAATAGTGTTTAAATGTGTTATAGATTTTATGAAATGGGGTTTAAGCAATTTAGAGAACACTGTATTCACTAAAATGAGCTTTTTAAACATTTTTCGGCCCTTATAAGATAACAAAATCCTGTGTGTTTGAACCATGTTTTCAGGAGCTTGAGCACAAACTCATCTCTCTGATGAAGAAAGAGCTGAAGATCTTCAAGAGTCTACTGAGTCCAGATTACCCATCATGCTCTGAGAGAGAAGAGGAGGATGATGAAGATCAGATCAGAGTCAGAGAGATGTTTCTGAAGATCACACTGAACGTCCTGAAGAAGATGAAGCAGACAGACCTCGCTCACAAACTACAGACCAGTAAGAGCTCTCAGTCATGTGACTATTACATCACTTTACCTTCAGACGAACAGACACAGTGTCTGTATTTACTGATGATTATTAGTGAAAATACATTTACAGTTAATAAACCAACAGAATATAAACATGAAGCTTTTGTGTTCATCTAATGTCATGATCATCAACATCTTAAAACACTCTTGAGTCAAATATAATAACAGATCAGGCAAAATATTCATTTGGTTTAATAAACATAGCAAGGTTTACTATATTAAAATGATATTAAATAAGATAAATAAATATGTTTGTTTTTCATTGTACATACTGTAGAATTAAGGATTTTCCTAATTGTATTTTTATTTACATCCCCTTTGTTTATCAGAATTTGCCCCTGTATGCATGAAGAAACACAAATCCAGACTAAAAGAGCAATTCCAGAGAATGAATGAAGGAATCTCATCTCAAGGAAGCTCAACACTTGTGAATGAGATCTACACAGAGCTGTACATCACTGAGGGAGGGAGTGAAGACATCAATAATGAACATGAGGTGAGACAGATTGAGACGGCATCCAAGATCAGAGACACAGAAACACAAATCAAATGTAATGACATCTTTAAAGTCTCACCTGAACAAAACAAACCCATCAGAAGTGTGCTGACTAAAGGAGTCGCTGGAATTGGAAAAACAGTCTCTGTGCAGAAGTTCATTCTGGACTGGGCTGAAGGAAAAACAAATCAAGATCTTCACTTCATATTTCCACTTCCCTTCAGAGAACTGAATCTGATCAAACAGACAAATATCAGTCTGATGGATCTTCTTCATCAGTTCTTCACAGATACAAAAGAACTGAGATCAACAGACTTTGATGATTATAAAGTTTGTTTTATCTTTGATGGTCTGGATGAGTGTCGTCTTCCTCTAGATTTCTCAAAGAATCCCAGTTTGTTTGATGTCAGAGAATCAGCGTCAGTGGATGTGCTGCTGACAAACCTCATCAAGGGGAATCTGCTTCCTTCTGCTCTGATCTGGATCACCTCTCGACCAGCAGCAGCCAATCAGATTCCCTGAGTGTGTTGATCTGATCACAGATGTACGAGGATTCAATGACCCTCAGAAGGACGAGTATTTCAGGAAGAGAATCAATGATGAGAGTCTGGCCAACAGAATCATCACACACATGAAATCATCCAGAAGTCTGTACATCATGTGTCACATCCCAGTCTTCTGCTGGATTTCAGCCACTGTTCTCCAGAGAATGTTGAGTGAAGCAGAGAGTCCAGCACAGATCCCCAAGACTCTCACTCACATGTTCACACACTTCCTGATGTTTCAGACCAATTGAAGAGTCAGAAGTATGATGGGAAATGTGAGGTAGATCTTCAGCAGGCTAGAAAGAGTCTTGAGTCACTGGGAAAACTGGCTTTTCAACAGCTGGAAAGGGAACCTGATCTTCTATGAGGAGGATCTGAGAGAGTGTGACATTGATGTCAGAGAAGCGTCAGTGTACTCAGGAGTTTGTACTCAGATCTTCAGAGAGGAGTTTGGACTGAACCTGGGGAAGGTGTTCAGCTTTGTGCATCTGAGCGTTCAGGAGTTTCTCGCCGCTTTATTCAAGTTCATAGTTATGATTCAAGATGAAGAAAACCAGTCAAGCGTGAGTGATTTACTGAAGAGTGAAGTGGACAAGGCCTTACAGAGTGAGAACGGACACCTGGATCTTTACCTCAGATTTCTTCTGGGTCTTTCACTGGAGTCCAGTCAGACAATCTTACGAGATCTGATGACACAGACAGGAAGAAGCTCTGACAGTAAACAGGAAATAGTCGAGTACATTAAGATGAAGATCAGAGAGAATCTCTCTCCAGAGAAATCCATCAATCTGTTTCACTGTCTGAATGAACTCAATGATCATTCTCTAGAGCAGGAAGTACAAACATATGTGAACAGAGGAGATGAGTCGAGTCTTACTGGAGTCCGTCTCTCTCCTGCTCAGTGGTCGGCTCTGGTGTTTGTGTTACTGAACTCAGAAGAGAAGCTGGATGAGTTTAATCTGAGGAAATATGATCCATCAGATGAATGTCTTCTGAGGCTTCTGCCAGTGATCAAAGCTTCCAGAACAGCTCAGTAAGTCATTTAACTGCATTTCACCTGAACATTTATCAGTCACATTACTGTAGTTAATGTCCTACAGAGACTAAATAAAAAATGATAGAATTGTTCACTGCATCTATAGACTGAGATCTGCTCTCTCGTGCGCTGGCTTTGTTTCTGATTTTCTTTTCTTTGTTTGTCTTTTATTTATTTATAATTGTCTGTCTGGGTTCAGTTCTTGCAGTAATTCTCTATCAGGTGCAGATGTTTCTTCAGCTCTTGTGCTGCTGATATTCATTCTTCAAACATGATCTCTTGATGTGTTTATATCTTGACTGTTATCTTGTTATTTCTCTCTCAGTCTGAGGGGCTGTAATCTGACAGAGGAAAGTTGTTCATCACTGGCGTCAGTTCTCAGATCAAACTCCTCAAGTCTGACAGAACTGAACCTGAGTGACAATAAACTGCAGGATTCAGGAGTGAAGCTGCTCTCTGATGGACTGAAGAATACAAACTGTAAACTGAAGACACTAAAGTAAGAAAATCCTTAAAGCAATAAAGTTAAACATGTTTGTCTGTATTGTGTAAATGGAGGTCTTCAGTTTATCAGAATCATCTTTATATATAAGAGACTCAACAGTGACTGTCAGTCAATGACTCTGATCATTTAGATTCACAGCATTATCACCATACTGAGATCATTTTAATAACTAACTTGAATATATTAAACTATTCATGCTATTATTGTAAAACGACAGTGATTTACAATATATTCATTTATTACATCTTGTAAAAAGGGAAATAGTTTGATACATTGAATAATACCACTGTAGCAGCTCGCATTACAGCCTGCCTCGAGGACATCTCAGCTTGGATGAAAGGGCATCACCTCCAGCTGAACCCTGCCAAGACAGTACTACAAGTGTTTCCGGCACACCCTACGGTCCAACACGATCTCAACATCCATCTTGGCAATACCACAATCACCCATTCCAAAACAGCCAGGAACCTCAGAGTCATATTTGATGAACAGCTGTCCTTCAATGATCACATTGCAAAGACAACGCGGTCATGCCCATATGCCTTATTCAACATTAGAAAGGTCAGACCCTATCTCACTGAGCATGCTGCACAACTCCTTGTCCAGGCCCTGGTAATCTCAAGGTTGGACTACTGCAATGCTCTCCTTGCTGGTCTTCCTGCAAAGGCAATCAAACCGCTCCAGCTGGTTCAGAACGCAGCAGCACGCCTCGTCTTCCAACAGCCCAAAAGGGCTCACGTGACTCCCCTTTTCATCTCTCTCCACTGGCTACCGGTTGAAGCCCGTATCAGATTCAAGTCACTAATGCTTGCCTACAGGACTATCACTGGATCTGCACCGGCTTACTTTCACACTCTCCTGCACTCCTACACCCCATCAAGATCCCTGCGTTCAGCAAACCAGCGGCGTCTTGTATTGCCTTCCCATAAGGGCAGTAAATCGCTATCCTGAGTGACAATAAACTGAAGGATTCAGGAGTGAAGCTGCTCTCTGATGGACTGAAGAACACAAACTGTAAACTGAAGACACTAAAGTAAGAAAATCCTTAAAGCAATAAAGTTAAACGTGTATGTCTGTATTGTGTAAATGGAGGTCTTCAGTTTATCAGAATCATCTTTATATATAAGAGACTCAACAGTGACTGTCAGTCAATGACTCTGATGATTTAGATTCACAGCATTATCTGTCATGGTTCCACTACCATGTCATGTTTTATTCCTGTCTCTAGTGGAGCCATGGCATTGCCTGATGGTTTTGTGTGGGAAAGACTGATTCTTTCTCGTGTCTCGTCATTGTTCCCTACATCTCGTTCCTCGTCAGCCTCTCCTTAGTGCTAATCCCCAGCACCTGTTGCTCATTATGATCCTGTGTTTGTTCCCTATAAAGAGTCCTCATGTTTCATTGTCCTGTGCTCGTGCATTGTACTTGTAGCTGTTCGTGTGATAGTCTTGTGTCAAAGTTACCCTAGCTATATTGACCTTGTCGCTCCTTGTTCCTGTTTTCCCTGTGTCAAGTAAGTGTAGTTTAGTGTTTGTTTCCAGTGTTTGTTTTATAGTCTAGTTAGTTAGCGTTCTTGTCCTTGTTAAAGTCTATATTTTTATCCTGTCTTGTTTTCCCCATCGTGGGTTTTGTTTTTGCCTTTTGTCTTGTTTATTGTTAAATAAATACCTCTGTTCAACCCGTCAAACCTGAGTCTGCCTGCAATTGGGTTCTCCTGCCATGTCTCTTTGTGCAGTTCATGACAGAATGCACGAGCCTAACAGAACCCAGCAGACAGAGAGTTCCACCTCCTTAGCGGCTTTACGTTGTCGCCAAGCACACGTGTTATTCAGCCTCCGGCAGAAGGGCGCCGACATCAGGGACTTTGCCTGGGAGTTCCTAGCCTCGGCGGGCAATTCGGGGTTCACCGAGGCGGAACTCAAAGTCATTTTCAACGGCTGCCTCGATGAACCTCTCAAGCCCTCAGAGGTACGAATGCTGAGGTCCCTGGGATTCACCGACCTACTCCGATATGCCATGCACCGTGAGGAAAGCCGGGACCCTCTCTCGCCGGGCACTTCACCACCCTTGGTCCCCACCCCAGAGGACCAGGTCCTGCGGATCGGGGCCGTAGGTCTCTCCTCGTCCTCTGCTTCCTCTCCACCATCCATCAGTCCTGTTGGCAAGCGGGGGAGAAAGAAACTCCAGAGGGCGGCTCGAGTCCTGGGGGTCCCGAGTCCGGTGGTCCCGAGTCCGGTGGTCCCGAGTCCGGTGGTCCCGAGTCCGGTGGTCCCGAGTCCTGTGGTGTCAAACCCCATATATTTTTTGGGGGGGCGCCGTGGGGAGGTGACAGTCCGAGCGGCCAGCCCGGCCGCAGATTCCTCCCAGCAACCGGCACCAAGCCCGGTCCAGCAACCGGCACCTAGCCCGGTCCAGCAACCGGCACCCGGTCCAGCAAACCGGCACCCCCGTCCAGCAACCGGCACCAGCCCGTCCAGCAACCGGCACCAAGCCCGGTCCAGCAAAGCCCGGTCACCAACACCAAGCCCGGTCCAGGTCCAGCAACCGGCACCAAGCCCGGTCCAGCAACCGCACCAAGCCCGTCCAGGCACCCAGCCCGGTCCGGCAACCGGCACCCAGCCCGGTCCAGCACCGGCACCCGCCCGTCCAGCAACCGGCAGCCCGGTCCAGCAACCGGCACCCAGCCCGGTCCAGCAACCGGCACCAGCCCGGTCCCCAACCGGCACCCAGCCGGTCCAGCAACCGGCACCCAGCCCGGTCCAGCACCGGCACCAGCCCGGTCCAGTCCAGCACCGGCACCCAGCCCGGTCCAGCAACCGGCACCCAGCCCGCAACCGGCACCCAGCCCGGTCAACCGGCACCACCAAGCACCAAGCCCGGTCCAGCAACCGGCACCAAGCCCGTCAGAGAGCGCTGCCCAGCCGCCGTCAAGTCCGGCTGCCCAGCCGCCGTTCCGTCCGCCTTCCAGCCGTGTCCGTCCGCCTTCCAGCCGGTGTCCCGTCCGCCCAGCCGGTGTCCCGTCCGGCCTTCCAGCCGTGTCCCGTCCGCCTTCCAGCCGGTGTCCCGTCCGGCCTTCCAGCCGGTGTCCCGTCCGGCATTCCAGCCGGTGTCCCGTCCGGCATTCCAGCCGGAGTCCAGCCCAACAATCCTGCAGGGGACTAGGACAGTTCCCCCAAGGGCTGGAACTTCCCCCCCCCCAGCCCTACCCCTTCTGGACTGCCCCCTATGTACTCTTGTTTGCCCTCACCCCCCCTCCCTTGTTTATTATTTTTATTGTCCCACCCTAACCCAGTAATTATCATGTCTTGTATGCCCCTTGTCATGTTTGCCTTGTCTGTCTGGTTTTTGTCTGTTTCCCAGTCGGTCTTGTCTTGTTAGTTACCCCTTGATGAACACCTGGAGGTGTTCATTTAAGGGGGGGCTTATGTCATGGTTCCACTACCATGTCATGTTTTATTCCTGTCTCTAGTGGAGCCATGGCATTGCCTGATGGTTTTGTGTGGGAAAGACTGATTCTTTCTCGTGTCTCGTCATTGTTCCCTACATCTCGTTCCTCGTCAGCCTCTCCTTAGTGCTAATCCCCAGCACCTGTTGCTCGTTATGATCCTGTGTTTGTTCCCTATAAAGAGTCCTCATGTTTCATTGTCCTGTGCTCGTGCATTGTACTTGTAGCTGTTCGTGTGATAGTCTTGTGTCAAAGTTACCCTAGCTATATTGACCTTGTCGCTCCTTGTTCCTGTTTTCCCTTTGTCAAGTAAGTGTAGTTTAGTGTTTGTTTCCAGTGTTTGTTTTATAGTCTAGTTAGTTAGCGTTCTTGTCCTTGTTAAAGTCTATATTTTTATCCTGTCTTGTTTTCCCCATCGTGGGTTTTGTTTTTGCCTTTTGTCTTGTTTATTGTTAAATAAATACCTCTGTTCAACCCGTAAAACCTGAGTCTGCCTGCAATTGGGTTCTCCTGCCATGTCTCTTTGTGCAGTTCATGACAATTATCCCCATACTGAGATCATTTTAATAACTAACTTGAATATATTAAACTATTCATGCTATTGTTGTAAAATGACAGAGATTTACAGTCATTTAATTTATTACATCTTGTAAAAAGGGACGTCATTTGATGAATAATAATTGAATAATATATATAAAAAAAATAAAGTATAATTAACTATATTAAACAATTGTACTCCTGATTATTGTCTAAATGTTATTGTCATTATTTAATTTATTGTTCTTCTCTCTTCAGTTTGTCTGGTTGCAGTATTGGATCTGAAGGTTGTGTTGCTCTGACTTCAGCTCTGAGATCAAACCCCTCACATCTGACACAACTGGATCTGAGATTTAATAATCCAGGAGATTCAGGAGTGAAGCTGCTCTCTGATCTACTGAAGGATCCACACTGTCAACTACAGACACTACTGTGAGTTACTGATTCAATTATATTTTTTTTACAAACTCACTATTTTTAATAATTTCAAGAGACTGTCAAGTATTTTTGCTGTTTCACTCTTGTTCTTGTGTAAAGTTGATGTAGTTACACTACTCGTATGATGTTTTCTCTTGTATTAATCTCATGTGCAAATCCCTCTGGATTCATTTATTTCCCCAATTATTACATTTAATTGTATTAAGCAGAAAGTTGCTCTCCATCTACATGCAGTTAAACATGACACACTTGTGTTGTGTTTCTGGACACACACACATCATGTTTTATTGAAGTTCACTGTCACTCATAGAAGTTGTCAAGCTTTCATTGAAAATTTATGAGATCAACTTGTTATTTAATGTTTGTGTCTTTCTCTTGGAACATTGTTGTATGTATTACATTTGTGATACTGTGAGATTAAGTCTCACATGAACCTTGTTGCTTCATACAATATCCTGAGAAATAGAAATGAGATTAGAAAGTGATCATTAAAGATCGATCTGTTAATGATTTGCCTGTTATTCATCTCTGTGTGACAAGTGCAGCGTTATTCAAATCTGAAGATCAATCATGCTGTAAGAAAAATGTCATAAATGTATTATTAACATTTAACTCACTGTTGTGTTGTTATTTCTCTCTCAGTCTGAGCGGCTGTAATCTGACAGAGAAAAGTTGTTCATCACTGGCGTCAGTTCTCAGATCAAACTCCTCAAGTCTGACAGAACTGAACCTGAGTCTCAATAAACTGAAGGATTCAGGAGTGAAGCTGCTCTCTGATGGACTGAAGAACACAAACTGTAAACTGAAGACACTAAAGTAAGAAAATCCTTAAAGTTAAACGTGTATGTCTGTATTGTGTAAATGGAGGTCTTCAGTTTATCAGAATCATCTTTATATATAAGAGACTCAACAGTGACTGTCAGTCAATGACTCTGATCATTTAGATTCACAGCATTATCACCATACTGAGATCATTTTAATAACTAACTTGAATAATTCTTTGCACTTTTCCAGCTGCCTTACAAATATATTCAACTATTCATGCTATTATTGTAAAATGACAGTGATTTACAGTCATTTAATTTATTACATCTTGAAAAAGATACATAATTGTATACATTTGATGAATAATAAATGTGAATATTATATTCAACAATTGTACTCCTGATTATTGTCTAAATGTTATTGACATTATTTAATTTATTTTTCTTCTCTCTTCAGTCTGTTTAACTGCAGTATTGGATCTGAAGGTTGTGTTGCTCTGACTTCAGCTCTGAGATCAAACCCCTCACATCTGACACAACTGGATCTGAGATATAATAATCCAGGAGATTCAGGAGTGAAGCTGCTCTCTGATCTACTGAAGGATCCACACTGTCAACTACAGACACTACTGTGAGTTACTGATTCAATTATAATTTTGTTTATAAACTCACTATTTTTAATAATCTTAAGTGACTGTCAAGTATTTTTTCTGTTTATGTTTTGCTGTTTCACTCTTGTTCTTGTGTAAAATTGATGTAGTTACACTTCTTATATGATGTTTTCTCTTGGATTATCTCATACTTGTATAAATCTCGTGTGTAAATCCCTCTGGATGAAAACATTTCCTCAATTATTAAATGTAATTTTATTATGCAGAAAGTTGCTCTCCATTTACATGCAATTAAACATGACATACTTTTGTTGTGTTTCTGGACACACACACATCATGTTTTGCTGAAGTTCACTGTCACTCATAGAAGTTGTTAAACTTTCATTGAAATGAGATCAACTTGTTTTGTTTTTAATTGTATTATTAACATTTAACTCACTGATATCTTGTTATTTCTCTCTCAGTCTGAGGGGCTGTAATCTGACAGAGAAAAGTTGTTCATCACTGGCGTCAGTTCTCAGATCAAACTCCTCAAGTCTCACAGAACTGAACCTGAGTGACAATAAACTGAAGGATTCAGGAGTGAAGCTGCTCTCTGATGGACTGAAGAATACAAACTGTAAACTGAAGACACTAAAGTAAGAAAATCCTTAAAGCAATAAAGTTAAACGTGTATGTCTGTATTGTGTAAATGGAGGTCTTCAGTGTATCAGAATCATCTTTATATATAAGAGACTCAACAGTGACTGTCAGTCAATGACTCTGATGATTTAGATTCACAGCATTATCACCAAACTGAGATCATTTTAATAACTTTAACACTGAGTAGAGTAATCCAGGCTGGGAAGCGGATCCAAGTGCAGTATTTTAAACAAAAACCATAAGACAAAACAAACTCAGATAATCCACAGAATGAAGGCGGTGCAAGACAGAGCATGAAACAAAGACCAAGACCAAACAAAGGAAACGTCTCGGTTACGTATGTAACCTCGGTTCCCTGATGGAGGGAACGAGACGTTGTGTAGAGAGACGACTGGGGTTTGATCTTGAGAACCTATCAGCCTGGAGGTTCCCCATCCTCTTGATGGAGCGAGCGCCGTCAGAAGCGCAGTCTTCATCGTACCCGAGGAAGAGAGGCGTCTCCGAGGGGCTCGAACGCTCAAGTGGGTGTGCGAGCTGGATTTACCCTCCTCGCACCTAGAGGAACCTAGTGACCAGGTCGAGCTGACCGAGAAACTTACCCTCCACATGATAGTGCTGAGCGGCTAAGCGGCTACACACACTTAATGTGGATGAGGAGAGGTTACTCTCTAGTCTCTGTTGTAAAAATGTCAACACTAACCTGATCGGCAACTCCGTGGGTTCTCTCCTTGGGAGGAGCACCCGGATGAGAAGAGACGCCACTCGTAAGCCCTAAGCTGCATGGCGGGGGCTCTAGCCAGCTGGATGGTCTTATGGACCATCGGCGGCAAGCCGCTCAAACTCTCCTCGTCCCGTCCAAGGACCAGGCATGGAGGATCCAGAGGCCTGGAAAGGGGGCCACACCGTGCCCTTCCCCTGCGGACGATCGTCAGGGGAATCGGTCAGGGGGGCTGTCATCAGACCACCAGGTCTGGGAACCAAGTCTGGTTGGGCCAGGACGGCGCAACTCGCAGAACTTGGTGCCGCTCTCCCTGACCCTGCACAGGTCTGTGCAGGGAGGCTCACTGGGGGGGTGTCTCCTCTTGTCCCGCGGTCAGCTGTGCGCTAGGGCGTCCCTGCCGAGGGAACCCTCGGTCAGGGAGGCCCAAGCGAGGATGGGTGGGGTTCAGGCAGAGTCCTGCCGAACCGCTCCCATCAAGCCGAACTGCGCGGAGATGGAGTCGCCATTCTCCACTGGGAGTTCCCTGCCGAGAGAGCGCATAGGCTGTCCGGTACAGGTTCTCCAGCATGAATGTGCTTGCAGAGACTTGATGACTCCACAGGGGGAGGCGTCGGGCGGGTTGCGACTCTCGCCGTGAGCGTGTGCCGCCCTCGATTGAGTACGCCACGGCAAAATGTGCTGTCCGACCGGACTAGCACATAAGTCCTGCACTAGGGGCAAGCCTCCTCAGTGCCAGAGGACAGTCAACAACTCCAGGCACAATATGCCGTCACAGTTGGGACCCGTCCAGTCCGCTACTGCGTGCCCGTTGCACACTGCCCCTCATCAGGCGTCAGCCGTACCACGACGCCTGCTCGGAAGGGTCAAACTGACCAGGAATGAGGGTGCACCGGCACTGAGGCGTACCGTCATCCGCCTAGCGTCGGGGTGCCACGCCGATCCCGGAACCGACTCTGAAGCCAGTGCTGAAGCGGTCACATGGACATCAACCCGAGCGGGGTACCCCTGCCGAGGATGTCACATGCCCCAGGAGCCTCCGAAGTGTTCGGTAGGACCGCTGGACCCTACCTGATCCGTGCCAGGTAGTGCAGCACTGACTGTGCGCGCTCGCAGTGAGCCGCTGATCCAGACAGAGTCTAGTTCCATACCGAGAGAAGAGGTGCTCAGCGTTAGGGTGAGCAGGCTCTTATCCCAGTTGACCTGAGGCCCGAGACGGTCTAGGTGCCGAAGCACGAGGTCCCTCGCGTACCCAACATCTCTCGAGTGTGCCTATGGCAACAGTCGTCGAGACATTTGAGAATTCGCACGCCTGTACCCGGAGGGGACAAGACGGCCTCACTGAGTTTATACAAACCCGAGGAGGCAGGGCCAGACCGAAGGGTTGGATGCTGTATTGCCACGCTCTTCCCTTCGAGCACGAACCGCATAACGGTCGGTGCCGAGGGAGGATGACATATGCATCCTTCAGGTCGATTGCCACGAACCAATCCTGGTGACGAATTGAAGCCAAGATGTGCACCTGCATCAAGATCCTAAACTGCAGCCGGAGGTGCCTGTTTAGGAGATGCAGATCCAAGATGGGGCGCTGCCCCGCCCCCCTTTTTTCAGGCACTATGAAGTATGGGTGTAACCCCAAGGACATCTCGGTTATCGGGACGGAATCGACCATATGTTCGCCGGCGGGGCGGCGACCTCCTCCCGAAGTGCGGGGGCATTCCCTCCTCGCACCGAGGTGAACGGAATGCCCCGAGACTTCAGTGGGCGCATGGCGAACTGGATCGTATAACCGAGATGGATCGTCCTCTCCAGCCACCGTGACGGGCTGATGCACCGTGACAACGGGGTCAGAGGGGCGATCTCCTTCACCATACCTGGGAGGGCTGGTTCTATGGCTGATAGAACGGTCACCTCGCACCATGGGGGAGGTTGACGGCTCTGTTGACTCACCTGCTTTGTGGCGCTGGTCGACCAACGTCGCGTGGAGGTTGTGTTCGGCCGCGCTATCCATCCTCACCACCGTCTGCTTGAGGGTGCTGTGGAGGAAGGGAACCCAGGGAAGACAACTCTCTTAATAAGGAGGTGGGTGCTGGGCCCTAGGAAAGGCCCTGACTTGATGGAGACGCAGCAGGTAGCGTCTCGCCCCGACCCCGCGAAGAATGGCAGAGTCGGACCCAATGTTTCCCTGGGTTCGTCCCGTCAGGGCCGCTTGGGGTCCTCCACGGTGTCTCCAAACAGCCCGGCTTGCGAGATAGGCGCGTCCAGAAGGCAGACCTTCTGGACGTTACCCATCTGCGCAAGGCTTAGCCACAGATACCTTCCTTAGGCCACCATAGTGGGCATCGACCGACCCAGTGCCCCTGCCGTGGCCCTCGTCGTACGGAGCGCGAGGTCTGTGGCAGTGTGCAACTCACTCATGCGAGTGGGGTCAGGCTTCCCTTCATCCAGGTCCTTCAGGGCTTTAGCCCGAAAGACATGGAGGATCGCAATGGCGCGGAGGGCGGAAGCAGCCTGTCCAGCAGCGTTATAAGCCCTCGACCCGAATATCGAGGAGAGCCTACACGCTCTGGACGGGAGTCTAGGTCGACGCCCCCAGGTGGCAGCCGTCTGCGGGCACAGGTGCACCGCTACAGGATGCTCCACCTGGGGGACGTCAACATAGGCTCGGGCCTCTCCGCCCTCCAGGGAAGTCACAGCTGTAGAGCTCACAAGTGTGGAACGCACCGAAAGGGGCGCATTCCACGACCTCGTGAGTTCCTTATGCACCTCCGGGAGAACGTCACCTGGGTGGTTCGCGGTTTTTCACCACGCCCCGCCCACAGAAACCGTTCGCCCCGCCCGGGTTAGCACGGCCAACATCTCCGCGTCGGTTCCCATCACGAGCTCTACCGCTTGTGGGCGGGAGCTCGGAGAGATCGTCCGCGTCAGATGCCAGTAGGCAGCTGTCCGATGCCGCGACAGAGATTTCGTCCTCCTCCCGTTACGAGCCTTCCCGCTATGGAACGGTCAACCGCCGCCCATCGGGGACGCACCAGGCGAGCGAACTGGGGTATGGGCGGTCCGCCGAGCCGGAGCTGGCGGAGCGACATCCATAGAGATCCCCATATCACCCCCGCTGCTCGTCAAGGCAGTCGACCTCGCCGAAGCGGCAGTCAGACTCGCCTGACAAGCGAGCGGGTTGGCGGCAACAGTCCCGAAGAACGTCGCCAGCCGTGACCGCAACACCTTGATAGACATGTTTTCGCAGACAGAACATATCATATCAACGAAACCGGCTTCAGCATGCTTGTTGCCCAAACATGTGATGCGGGTTTTATGGCCGTCTGACTCGGAGATGAGTCTGCCGCACCTAAGAACACAGCTGCGAGACATGCTCAACAACTGGAGAAATATGCTCTTTTAGAATAGGCTCTGTGGTAACTTGCCGAAATGTCGAGTGGAAGGCCGTCACGAGAAGGGATCCGCTGCTTCCGCGTCGCACCGGCAGGAGAAGAAACACTCTCGAAGATAATAACATGCAACATAAATTGCACTAGTTCCGAAGAACAAAAGGTGAGTGAATGACCGCCGCCATCTTCCTTTTATACCCGTATGCACGGGGCGGAGACTGGCGTGGGCGGGCCATTCGCCAATCCTATTGGCGTTTAGAAATTCCTCTCGGAGATGATAGGTTCTCAAGATCAAACCCCAGTCGTCTCTCTACACAACGTCGAGAGACCGACTGAAGGGGAACACTGGGATAACAAGCGGGCAAACAACGAACACCTGACAATAATTAACACAAAAACTACAAAGAACTACAAACATGGCACACAACAGGAAATAACATAAAAGTCTAAATTTACAGGGGAACAAAGACTAGGATTGTGACAATAACTAACTTGAATATGTTAACCTATTCATGCTATTATTGTAATATGACAGTGATTTACAGTCATTTAATGCATCTTGTACATCTTAAACATCTTGTAAAAAGGGACATCATTTCATACATTGATGAATAATAAATAATATATTCAACAATTGTACTCCTGATTATTGTCTAAATGTTATTGACATTGTTTAATTTATTTTTCTTCTCTCTTCAGTCTGTATAACTGCAGTATTGGATCTGAAGGTTGTGTTGCTCTGACTTCAGCTCTGAGATCAAACCCCTCACATCTGACACAACTGGATCTGAGTGATAATAATCCAGAAGATTCAGGAGTGAAGCTGCTCTCTGATCTACTGAATGATCCACACTGTCAACTACAGACACTAATGTGAGTTACTGATTCAATTATGATTTTCTTTTATAAATTCACTTTTATTAATAATCACTGTCAAGTATTTTTGCTCTTTCACTCTTGTTCTTGTGTAAAGTTGATGTAGTTACACTACTTGTATGATGTTTTCTCTTGGATTATTTCATTCTGCTTGTATTAATCTCATGGTTAAATCCATCTGGATAAAAACATTTCCCCAATTAATAAATGTAATTGTATTATGCAGAAAGTTGCTCTCCGTGTACATGAAGTTAAACACGACATACTTGTGTTTTGTTTCTGGACACACACACATCATGTTTTATTGAAGTTCACTGTCACTCATAGAAGTTGTCAAGCTTTCATTGAAAATAAATGAGATCAACTTGTTTTTTAATGTTTGTGTCTTTCTCTTGGAACATTGTTATATGTATTACATTTGTGATACTGTGAGATTAAGTCTCACATGAACCTTGCTGCTTCATACAATATCCTGAGAAATAGAAATGACATTAGAAGTGATCATTAAAGATCGATCTGTTAATGATTTGCCTGTTATTCATCTCTGTGTGACAAGTGCAGCGTTATTTAAATCTGAAGATCAATCATGCTGTCAGAAAAAAGTCAAAAGTGTTTTACTAACATTATAACTCACTGTTGTGTTGTTATTTCTCTCTCAGTCTGAGGGACTGTAATCTGACAGAGAAAAGTTGTTCATCACTGGCGTCAGTTCTCAGATCAAACTCCTCAAGTCTGACAGAACTGAGTCTGAGTGACAATAAACTGAAGGATTCAGGAGTGAAGCTGCTCTCTGATGGACTGAAGAACACAAACTGTAAACTGAAGACACTAAAGTAAGAAAATCCTTAAAGCAATAAAGTTAAACGTGTTTGTCTGTATTGTGTAAATGGAGGTCTTCAGTTTATCAGAATCATCTTTATATAAGAGACTCAACAGTGACTGTCAGTCAATGACTCTGATGATTTAGATTCACAGCATTATCACCATACTGAGATCATTTTAATAACTACTTGAATATATTAAACTATTCATGCTATTATTGTAAAATGACAGAGATTTACGGTCATTTAATTTGTTACTTCTATCTTGTTAAAAGGGACATCATTTCATACATTGATTAATACTAATTGAATAATATATTACATAATTAAAAAATAAAGTATAATTAACTATATTAATTAATTTTACTCCTGATTATTGTCTAATTGCTATTATCATTATTTAATTTATTTTTCTTCTCTGTTCAGTCTGTCTGGTTGCAGTATTGGATCTGAAGGTTGTGTTGCTCTGACTTCAGCTCTGAGATCAAACCCCTCACATCTGACACAACTGGATCTGAGATGGAATAATCCAGAAGATTCAGGAGTGAAGCTGCTCTCTGATCTACTGAAGGATCCACACTGTCAACTACAGACACTACTGTGAGTTATAAATTCTTTTTTAAACCATTTAATTTTTTTAAACTATCACCACACTGTAGGGCAGGGTTCTCAAACTCAGTTCCTGGAGGGCCGCAGCTCTGCACAGTTTAGCTCCAACCCTAATCAAACACACCTGATTCAGCTAATCAACATTTTAAGGATTACTAGAAACTTCCAAGCAGGTGTGGTTTAGAGCTGGTTGGAGCTAAACTGTGCAGAGCTGCGGCCCTCCAGGAACTGAGTTTGAGAACCCTGCTGTAGGTGTTGCACAAACTAGTGGACATGAATGCTCTGGCACCACATTTAAAGCTTGATGTCGACTAGTCGCAGGTCATGTGGTCTAATAAATATATTGATGTTATTCTAAAGTCATAGGTTTAGTCACAAACAAACTCAACTCATTTTTCTGTTGTTTCGTCTACTAGTGCACATGACACTTTCAGTCGACTTGTTGTAAATGTCAGGGAAGTTTGGTCTGTTCACGCTTCAGATCTGAAGTAACGTAAAGCTGCTGTAGAGATCCACCTGCTGCTCTTTTACTGCACAGCCCGCTGCCACCGACCTCACGCTTTAAAAGAGTTTTATTTAGTTGTTGTTGCTCTCGTGCAATAGATGAACAACAGTTTATTCGGTTTATATACTTCTATTGTATGGATACAAAACTAATGACAAGACAATGGGGACCAAATGTTTTTTCAAAATATCTTCTTTCGTGAGAAGAAAGTCATACAGGTTTGGAATGACACAAGGTGTAAATGATTAATTCATTTTCATTTTTTGGGTGACCAGTTGATATAAACCTGTATACATGTCTTTGTTGTGCTGAACACAAATAAACACGAGAGTTTGGAACTCAGCCGTTGTGGGTCATCATTGACTCCCGTAGTAGTCTTTTCATTTTTGGGTGAACTGTTACTTTAAGTGTCCAGTCAACAAAATAATCTTTATTAGGAATATTTTAGGACTAGTCTTATTCAATATATACAAAAATACCTATTAAAAATCTTTGTTCAAGTTACTTTATTACCTTTGTTGCAAGACATTTTTAAGTAGATTTTTTTTCAGCGGACAAGTGACTGAAATGTTTTGTTCTCACACTTGTGTTAATGTTGGTGTGTGGTTGCACTTCTTGTATTTTGTTCTGTCTTGGATTAATTTAATATGATTTGTAAGTATAAAGTCATTCAGACATGATGTTGATAATGACTGAGATGAGTGTATATTAATATATCTGATGTTTCTCCTCAATGTTTTACAGTATTGAGTCTCGACTGTAACAATCACATGGAGACTGAAAGGATTCACTTCATTCAGTAAAGATCATCTGGACCTTTTTCTCTTTGAAGACTGTGACATCAACGGTGACAGCTGTGAGGCGCTTAAAATAGTTATTTTTAATGTAAATGTAGTATTATTATTGTAATTTGTATAACATTCTGATCTCATATTCTGTATCATCCTGTAGTCTCTGAGCTCCTAAAGTCTGGCGTGTGTCTGGTCACAATATATTATTACATGGTCAATGGCCACATAGATTTTCTGCTTTAAAGTTAATTTAATAAAGAATGAACTTAAAATAAAATACTTAGTAATAAAATAATAGTTTTAGGCATCAGAAAATTGATACTTAAATGATCGTCGATATAAAACAATATAATGACTTTTCCATATGTGGAGGGAGTGTGAATGGTGATGAATATTGATGTGTTTCACACCTGGAGAGATAAAGACCAAACACATATAATGGACATCAAGCTGGAATGATCTGAAGCAACTAGAACAAAGAATGTAATCAGACTTAAATAATGTGTTTATTGGTCATTTATTTTCAAATGGTTCAGACTATGATCAACATGACACACAGTTACACATCATGTGTCTGACATGTGTCCTGTCTTTACCATGCACTGATTTACAAAGCACAGAGATTCAGTGATGCAGCAACTTTCCTGAAAGAAAACTGTAAATAATTGTTTATATATTGTGCAAAGTATTGATTAATAAAATAAATAAATATGAATAACAATGCCCATGTGTTACAAAAACAACACTTTATTGGTGGTGTGAAATGATATTTACTGTGTGCAGTCGCTCTTCACTATAAATTAGTTTATCATCCGTCACAATCTTTTAATAAAATGAAATCAAACTTTTAGTCTTTGTGTAGAATCATCTGAAGGTCCGCCGCCCAAGTGCAGTATAACATCACCCAAACGTGCAGTAATATCAACATATTTGACAAGGAATCTTGTGGTTTTGTTGTGTCTTTGTTTGGGGGGGCATACTTTGAAAACGTCAGGTGTCAGGCGAGTTTCTGGGCAATTGTTCATACTCATAAGATCTGCAGTTTTAAACTGGATTTGCATGATGATGGCGTGGAGAACAGCAACACTGGGGTATCGTTCGCTATTTCCGGTGGCTATAAACCACAGAGCGCACAAAAAGGCCCAGCGAACAAAAGACAAGATCACGGTTCAGTCACTCACCAAATCTGAAGCAGGTTTAAATCCAACAAACATACTTCTAACAGCAAGAGCACCCAAAAAGGTATTATTTCAAATCATTAAATACAGGGCCCAACAAAAGGGCAGATCCAAAAAGGTAGAAAATGACGACTCATTTAATTGAATCCACCCAGGGTGGCAACGACAAAGCCGAAAAGGCTCAGCTGCATCGACCTGCTGTCCAACGAAGTAAAACAACAGGAGAAACCGGGAAAAGTCAACGATGGCGTGTTGTTTGTGTGGATCCACTCAGCGCAACAACAGCAGCGATCTAAAATCTTGCCTACACAGTGAAAATAAAAGGTGCCTCAAATATCCTGTTGTGGACTCAAAGAACCTTAAACTTTATTTTTAGTGCTTCAAAGCTCCTTTTCTCATAATTCGGTTATTGGTTGAACCATCTGTAGTCTTTGTGGTCTTCCAAGAACTTACAAGATTCTTAACTAACCCCATATTCAGTTCTGAAGTTCTGGAGTCACCTTTTCACTACACAGGGACCTCAAAGTGCTCTGCGGGATACTGAAGGAACTCAAAATCTAAAAAATGGTTCTTGTAAGATCAGTAAACTTGTAAGTGGTTCCTGGAGAATCTCTCTCGTACAAGACAGTATCTAGAGGATCCCCCAAACATTCTGCATGAAATCGAGATTTTAAGTGTCTGATCATTTTGATGTTTTAAACGAATAAGAATAGTCCAAAGTTTGGTTTTTGGCCCCTGCTATGTGAACACACATTTTAAACCATGCACATGATTAGAAAAGGCTAAATGTTATTTTGAAAAATTTCAAAGCTTTTAATTATTTAATATTTCTTGCCAATGATATTATATTAATTGGAGACCTTTGTATTCTTTAAGGGGATCCTCAGTCACTGAAAATGTAAAATTGGTTGTGCTTTCCATCCAAACAAACTGCAGCTGCTCTGTGCATTTATTGTGCAGTATCGCCCTCCACCGCACTGTGGCGCTGTTGGCCCTTTGTCTCGTTGAAATGTGATTGTGTGTTTGACTTTTTCCAGCTCTGCGCAGATCTTATGACAAAAAGCATTAAAATATCATTTCTAAAGAATACAGAGCAGTCAGCTCACAAATATCTCTCACTGTGCTCTGATGTCATACGCCGATCCGTCTGCGTCAAACATCTGTCTGTGGCACGAGGCGGTCACGTTACGAGTTTTTAGACGCGTCACAGGCGGGAATTCAAGACGGATCTCTACAACCTCTCGACTGTCCCATTGGAGGTAAGTAAAGTCAAAATATAGAAACAACTTAAATATATGAACTATACACTATTTATATAAATGTATACTCGGACACGTCTGTTTGTATGGCCGTTTTTGGCTGTTTAAAGTAAACCGTTTATTTGCAGTGTAGACAGCTAGCCGGGATGCTAACGAATATACGTTAATGATTCGAGTTAAATGACAAACAATGACTTTCAGCCACTCTTAGCTATTATGTTCACTTTAAGTAAATGTATAACTACAAATTATGCAATTTATTATATTTTCACATGTAAAATTACTAATTGACAATGAAAAAATCGGATTAAATTGGATTATTACAGTTGTTGCTATAAATAGCCTATTGTACTCCTTAACCATAGACCAACGTGACTACCAGGCATTGTTATATTTTGTTTATTATTACATTTGTAAACAAATTTGTGACGTGCTAAATTATTAAATGTAATGTTTTATGAGACGTTATGTAAATCCCTCTTTTTTTGCCATACATACATATCTACTGTAGCAATACAATATTGTGCATTGCACTATAGAAATAATTAAATATAACAATTTCACCAACACAATATTAATTATTCATAATTTGATTTCATGAATTTAGAATTGTAATGTACAATATTGACTATTCTGTGAATATTTATTTAATGTAAATTGTTGTTGTTTATCAATAAACTGTTGGCTTTGTATTTGGTTTTAGTATTTCTGCTTATTAAAATATGGTGAATAGCAAATATAAACTGTGAAATGGTGCCTTGAAGCACCCATGATGGTTCCAGACCATTTTAATAAAAGGGATCCCCAAAAAGCCTTGAGGGTTCCTCAGAGAACCACACTTCATTTCTTCTATTTATTAAGCCATTTTTTTTACTATTGCACAAACTGAATATTCAAATGTGCTTTTTATAAATTGTCTTGCTTTTCAATAAAATACAACTTAATATAAAATTGAGCAAAACAAAGTAAATTAAGAGGAAAATTGATCCCTCTCCCTTCATGAATAGCCTTTATTAAGGCCTATAACTGACTGCTAAAAGAATGTAATGTAAGTTACTCTGCACCCCTACAACAAAACACTTCATTAAAAAGTGTCATTCCACATTAGGCCTATCAGATAAAAATACAAATAAACAAAACTGTTGGATTATTATAGGCTACATTGCAAAATGAACATCCAATGCAAGCAATTCTGACTGATGCTGACTGACAACCACATCAGTTCACGTCTCTCCTCCAAACTCCGCAAACAACAGCTGACTGATGCTGACTGACAACCACATCATTCACGTCTCTCCTCCAACTCCGCCCACAACAGCTGACTGATGCTGACTGACAACCACATCAGTTCACGACTCCGCCCACAACAACTGAACTGGGACTCCGCCCACAACAGCTGACTGATGCTGACTGACAACCACATCAGTTCACGTCTCTCCTCCAGACTCCGCCCACAACAGCTGACTGACAACCACATCAGTTCACGTCTCTCCTCCAGACTCCGCCCACAACAGCTGACTGATGCTGACTGACAACCACATCAGTTCACGTCTCTCCTCCAGACTCCGCCCACAACAGCTGACTGTTCTCTCAGAAGCTGCGCTCGTGACCGGGATGCACAGGACACACTTTGGTAAGTACAGGGAACTGTGTGCGCGCGACCACTGTATGATGTCAAAGGATGTCGCGAGCGGCGGGACTACTGTCAGACAGCCGCTTCCGTCTGAAGTAAAGTTACCGACCGGTAAAGACGCTTTCATTCGGAAATTTACTTCCGTGCGGCAAGTCCCGTGCTGTGTTTTTCTCTGACACTTTAGTTTAAAATGCTCCACACACACACACACACACACTGAGAAATGTTTGCGGCATTAATAAAGCGTCTCTCTCTCTCTCTCTCTCTCTCTCTCTCTCTCTCTCTCTCTCTCTCTCTCTCTCTCTCTCTCTCTCTCTCTCTCTCTGCGCTGGTTGCTGCTTGATCGTTCCTCGAGTCATGTTCGGTCAAATTTATTCGGCCATTTCATATATTCGGCTATTTTCGGCCGAACATTTTCGGTGGCCGAACATTCTGTGCATCCCTACTGTGATGTCATCTGCCTGTCGAACAAGTCTATAATGTTTGGTGGCTCCTCCTCCTCCACAGGTAAAGAGCTGCAGGTGAAAGTGAAACTATTACAGCAGGAGCCATTTTACAGCAAAGCCTCGTTCAAGAAAATAAATAATAAACAAGCTAAAAACACAGTAAGTAAATAGTGGTGGAAGAACTGTGTTGGAGATATTGTTTTTTTTGGAATCAGGAAGTGTGTTTATAAACTCACAACATTAAAGTGACGTTTTGAGATGTAGTTTCACTGTTTAAAGATCAAATGTGAAGCTCAATGTTGTGGACGGACTGATCTGAAAGAAGTTTGTATTTCTGAGATGACACATAACACATCAGTATTTTGTTTACAGGTTTAACTCTTTATGTTCTGACACTGTGTGTTCATCATGAATCTCTCCAAAGAGACCAAAAGGTGAGAAAAACTGAAAGATTTTAATCAACTAAATTGTAGTAGTAGTAGTAGACAATTCTGTTTTATTGATTTTCAGAAAAAAAAACATAAACCAAACAATAGCAATATAATCTTGTACATAAGGACAATGTTACAAGCACAACATAATAATAATAATAATAATAATATGGGTAAGGGGGGTTCTAGATGGGGAGCATATCACTAATACTTATCGTGTATCTTTGTTCAAAATATGAAAGGGAAGGTCTCCAGACTTTAAGGAATCTGTTAATAGAGCTCTGCAAAGAATACCTCAACTTTAAATATTGACACTTTCTACCCATTTGCTATGTGTTGGTGGTTTGTTCAACTTCCACTGCAGCAATATAAGCCTTCTAGCCAACATAGATGAGAAAGTCAGTGTGTCTGAGACCTGGTGGGAGTGTAAGGTTCTCCAGTATCACACCCAATATTGCTATTATTGGGTCCAGTTCTATCTTCTTTTCACACATATGTGAGAAAGTCTCAAACACATGTCAAGGTAGAATCGTCTCTATGACATCTACAACATATTGGGTCTGTTCCTGGGAACATTCGTGCCAATTTACTTCTAGAGAGGTGTAGCCGATGGATTATTTTAAACTGCAGTAGTCCATGTCTGACACAAATAGATGTTGAGTGGATTCGCTTAACTGCTTTCTTCAGGGAGTTCATACCCAAAGTCCTCTTCCCATTGCACCTTTCATAAATCCCAAGATGGTGATGCTGCTCTTTGGATCATACTGTACACTTTGGATATCAAACCTCGCTCAGACATACTCAGATCAAAGAGTTCCTGGATCCAACTTTGAGGAGGAGGATCGATAAATCATTGAAATATTTTTTACAAAACTTTGCACTTGTAAATATCTATAAAAATTGGATTTGGGGATATCAAATGCTTTTGTCATATGTTCAAAGGAAATAAAACTGCCGCTCTTCTCTTACACATCTGAGTCCTTTTTTGACCTTACCTGAAATGTATGGTCAATTAAAGATGGTGGAAACAATGCATTAAGAGTAATGGGTAACAGGGAGAGTGCTTTTTCTTGTTTAAAATGTGACCTAACTGAGCCCATAGTTTTAAATAATTTTTCACAAGTGGGTTACTTGTCAGATTCTTTCTTTTGAGTGGTAGTGGGACACAGAGCTTCGACAGCAACGAGCCTCGTCCACAAGAAGCCTGTTCTATCTCCACCCAAATAGGTTCATTACCTTGATTCAAATGTTCTGCCCAATGAATTAGCTTGTCAATGTTAAATAACCAATACTAATACATAAAGTTGGGCAATGCCAGTCCACCTTCATCTTTCTGTCTTTCCAAAAATGCTTTCCTAATTCTTGGAATACTTTTATTCCACATAGAAGAAGAGAGATGTTTATCCAACTCTATAAAAAAAGATTTAGGGATAAACAGTGGGACATTTTGAAATAGGAATAGAAACCTTGGAAGGACCGCCATTTAATTACGTTTATTCTGCCTGCTAGTGAAATAGGTAGTAAGGACCAAAACTAAAATGTGTTATTGTCTATAGTTAGATGTGTTTTGGTCCGACAGATGAAAGAGTTTGTATTTAACAGAGGTGGGGGACTCGAGTCACATGACTTGACTCGAGTCTGACTCGAGTCACAATTTTCAGGACTTGCGACTTGCTTGATTGAAGTTAGAAAATGACTTGACTCGACTTTGACTTGAGAGCAAGTGACTTGAGACTTGACTTGACTTTAAATGGAAGACTCGACAATGACTTGAACTTTTAATATAGTAAAGTAAAGTAATGAAATTAGTTAAAATAATTATTGTGACTCAGCAGCACTACAGCGCCTGTGCCTTTAACGCTGCTCAACTCAAACCGCGCCAAACAAGGTTTAACGGCCAATTACTGTAGAGCAGTTACGATAGAGAGGAAACTACTCATGCGCTGGCGGCTTGAAACAGTTGTGGCGGTTACAATGGCAGACAACATTCGAGCTCCACAAATAGTCACGTTTGGCTACAAGGACTTTGAACTGGACCGTGGAAATAAAAAAAGATTTGCCAGATGCAGAGTATGCAACGCAAGGATTTCGGACACGACAACCACAACATCGAATTTCATCCGACATTACAAGAACCACAAGGAAAGGTAAGAAAGTAATTTCTTTATAGTCAGTGTAATAAAACGATTACTAATGTAACGAATTAATCGTTTCTGTATGTCATAATTTTGCCTTGGTTGTTTTTTACTATTAGTAATGTGATCATCGATCATGGCCTACATCTCATCTCATAAGTAGGCTAGATGAATTTGGGAATCTGGCTATAACGCGTAGCCCGAATTTTTATGTTCTTAAAACATTAAAATCATCTTAAAATAAAGAAGGGCTTCTCTGTATTACATGTAGGCTAATGTCTATATTAAATGCGCGCATGTGCAAGTGTTCGTGTGGACTGGAGCTGAATAGCAGCTCGCTTATATACTGCATGACAGGCTGATGGACGCGCCGGTGATATCACTTGCACTTAAAAATCTCTTTAAAAACTTTTCGGTCATACTGACGAGAATAATTTCAAAGTTCGAATCTGTTAATGCCTTGATGCCCGATGACTCCTGAGATAGGCGCAGGCTCCCCGTGACCCGAGGTAGTTCGGACAAGCGGTAGAAAATGGATGGATGGATGAATCTGTTAATTGTCTGCATTTTTTTTATACTCACAATAGCAACAAAACGTTTTGTGCTGTAAATAATGAAACCATTTCAAATGTAAAACAAATATTCTCAGATTATATATTACGTATGAAACGTGCATTATTGCGCGTCCACCGCAGAGATGACGATTAAGCATCATAACTTCATCACTGGGCTATATTAACATACATTTTATTTATATTCTGCCGAAATTAAAAAGATCCGTTCATTTTGATTAACAAGATTCAAAGTCAATAAAATGATCCGGGATTCCCATCACTAGATGCAAATTTCCTATAGGCCTACTGTGCACTTTAATGGACAGCACAAGTATTACAGCATCATATATTTAAAACATATAATAGGCAGATTTTCAGTCACTATACTTAGTTTATAAGCTTCATAGCCTGTATAAATGCTTAAGTCTTAAGTCATTCTGTCAGATAGAAGTATTTCCATTTCTGTGTCTATTGAAAACATTTGAAAATGTGTGAACCAAACTTTAAGCACATCCATAGGCAAGTGATCATCACTTAAGATTAATTTATATTTACAATTATTTTCCTTACATTTAAAAATAATGAATGTTTGTGCATAGGAACATTTAATGTTTACAGTTTTCCCTGATTGGATTTGTATTTTTTATCCATGCAGACATGATGAATATCTCAAAACCAAGATACACTGCAGCGATCTTCAGCAGCCTTCCATGTCGCAGTTCATTGTGCCCCAGACTACTACATAGTACTGCGACTTGACTTGACTTGACACTTATCAGGACTCGACTTGACTTGCTTAGGGGTGAACCCTTGACTTGACTTGACTTGCTTGATTTATCTAAACTGTGACTTGAGATTTGACTCGAGACTTGATGGTTAAGACTTGAGACTTGCTTGGACTTGACCATATGTGACTTGTCCCCATCTCTGGTATTTAATAACTTACTTTAGTTTAAATAGTTTCAGTTTAGTTTAATTTATTATTTGTGTTTTTATTATAATTGAAATGTAAAGACATTTTGTAAATGTCAATTTTATAAACATTTACTAATTCTATTTTTGTGAATTATATTAAAATATGTTTTATCATTTATATAATAAAGTATTATTATCGGGTGAAATATATAATTAATACAAGTGCTTTATTGAAAAATGCATAACAATGAACATGAAGTAAACTCAGTTTAATGTTGTGTTAGTTTGACTCGTGGAGAATCTCCTAAACCCAGCTGTGTGTCCATGAAGAGCGATGAATCAATGGGTAAACCAGTTAACTTCAGTTCAGGAGACTGTGATGATACAGATGTGAGGTGAGAACAGTCTGATGGTTTAGACGAGTAAATCACTTCATCATCTTTATTCTCTGATCTGAGTCTGTGCTGTTGATGTTACTGCAGATATTCACTGAACACTTTACTGACAGATACACACATTAATCCATGTGTTCACTGTATGTAAACAGATATTTCATTTATTGTTCAATTACAGTAACACAACAGATGGATCAGAGTCCTTCAAAGGGAAGCACATGGATTCGGTTTTCCAGGTGAGTGTCTGTGTGTGTGAAGTTGAGAAATGAATGCGAAGCAACTGCTGTGTAACAACCGTTTATATGTTTATTTTGATTTTTTTTTTTTATGTGTATTTTTTTTTATTTTGCTTTGATAAACAATAATTATTAATTTTAAATTCATCTCATTTACATTCAATATCTGGTTAATTCACACAGATTATTCAGAAATGTAGATTCTCTTTTTCAAAAGATTTAAATATTAATTTTACCCCAAAAATATGTTTTTAAGCCCAAAAACAAATTTGTATGTTTAAGGGCATTTCATGGGATTCTTTTACTGACAGTCGTACTGCAGCTTTACACAGATCACTGTTATCATTACTGATGATTATACAACATGTTCAGATGTCTAGTTTCAAACTAATTCATTGTAGTAAGAAGTCACGATCATATTGATTTTAAATAGATCTCAGTGTGTTATCAATGCTGATGTGTATTTGATGCTTTGTGAATCATTTGAAGGCAATATATGAATTACAGATAATATGATTTTGTTTCTGTAGTTTTGATGTGTGGTAATAGTGTTTAAATAATTTATAGATTTCATGAAAAGGGGTTTAAGCAATTTAGAAAAAAACTGTTTAAAGTAAAATGAGCTTTTAAACTTTTTTCTGCCCATATAAGATAACAAAACCCTGTGTGTTTGAACAATGATTTCAGGATCTTGAGCACAAACTCATCTCTCTGATGAAGAAAGAGCTGAAGATCTTCAAGAGTCTACTGAGTCTAGATTACCCATCATGCTCTGAGAGAGAAGAGGAGGATGATGAAGATCAGATCAGAGTCAGAGAGATGTTTCTGAAGATCACACTGAACGTCCTGAAGAAGATGAAGCAGACAGACCTCGCTCACAAACTACAGACCAGTAAGAGCTCTCAGTCATGTGACTATTACATCACTTTACCTTCAGACGAACAGACACAGTGTCTGTATTTACTGATGATTATTAGTGAAAATACATTTACAGTTAATAAACCAACAGAATATAAACATGAAGCTTTATGTGTTCATCTAATGTCATGATCATCAACATCTTAAGACACTCTTGAGTCAAATATAATAACAGATTAGGCAAAATGTTAACTTGGTGTAATAAGCATAGAGAGCTGTATTATATTAAAATGATATTAAATAAGGAAATTACATTTGACATTCAGTAGAATTTACGATTTTCTTAATCGTATACATGTATTTTTATTTGTAAATACAAATATTCTCTTTGTTTATCAGAACTTGCCCCTGTGTACATGAAGAAACACAAATCCAGACTAAAAGATCAATTCCAGAGAATGAATGAAGGAATCTCAGCTCAAGGAAGCTCAACACTTGTGAATGAGATCTACACAGAGCTGTACATCACAGAGGGAGGGAGTGAAGACATCAATAATGAACATGAGGTGAGACAGATTGAGACGGCATCCAGAAGATCAGAGACACAAGAAACACAAATCAAATGTAATGACATCTTTAAAGTCTCACTCAACAAAACAAACCCATCAGAAGTGTGCTGACTAAAGGAGTCGCTGGAATTGGAAAAACAGTCTCTGTGCAGAAGTTCATTCTGGACTGGGCTGAAGGAAAAACAAATCAAGATCTTCACGTCATATTTCCACTTCCTTTCAGAGAACTGAATCTGATCAAACAGACTAATATCAGTCTGATGGATCTTCTTCATCAGTTCTTCACAGATACAAAAGAACTGAGATCAACAGACTTTGATGATTATAAAGTTGTGTTTATCTTTGATGGTCTGGATGAGTGTCGTCTTCCTCTAGATTTCTCAAAGAATCCCAGTTTGTTTGATGTCAGAGAATCAGCGTCAGTGGATGTGCTGCTGACAAACCTCATCAAGGGGAATCTGCTTCCTTCTGCTCTGATCTGGATCACCTCTCGACCAGCAGCAGCCAATCAGATTCCTCCTGAGTGTGTTGATCTGATCACAGATGTACGAGGATTCAATGACCCTCAGAAGGACGAGTATTTCAGGAAGAGAATCAATGATGAGAGTCTGGCCAACAGAATCATCACACACATGAAATCATCCAGAAGTCTGTACATCATGTGTCACATCCCAGTCTTCTGCTGGATTTCAGCCGCTGTTCTCCAGAGAATGTTGAGTGAAGCAGAGAGTCCAGCACAGATCCCCAAGACTCTCACTCACATGTTCACACACTTCCTGATGTTTCAGACCAAACTGAAGAGTCAGAAGTATGATGAGAAATGTGAGGTAGATCTTCAGCAGGCTAGAAAGAGTCTTGAGTCACTGGGAAAACTGGCTTTTCAACAGCTGGAGAAAGGGAACCTGATCTTCTATGAGGAGGATCTGAGAGAGTGTGACATTGATGTCAGAGAAGCGTCAGTGTACTCAGGAGTTTGTACTCAGATCTTCAGAGAGGAGTTTGGACTGAACCTGGGGAAGGTGTTTAGCTTTGTGCATCTGAGCGTTCAGGAGTTTCTCGCCGCTTTATTTGTGTTTCTGTCATTTCTTCAGCGAACATCAGGACCCTTCAGGAGATTGAGATCAAATATGAGTGATTTACTGAAGAGTGAAGTGGACAAGGCCTTACAGAGTGAGAACGGACACCTGGATCTTTACCTCAGATTTCTTCTGGGTCTTTCACTGGAGTCCAGTCAGACAATCTTACGAGATCTGATGACACAGACAGGAAGAAGCTCTGACAGTAAACAGGAAATAGTCGAGTACATTAAGATGAAGATCAGAGAGAATCTCTCTCCAGAGAAATCCATCAATCTGTTTCACTGTCTGAATGAACTCAATGATCATTCTCTAGTGCAGGAAGTACAAACATATGTGAACAGAGGAGATGAGTCGAGTCTTACTGGAGTCCGTCTCTCTCCTGCTCAGTGGTCGGCTCTGGTGTTTGTGTTACTGAACTCAGAAGAGAAGCTGGATGAGTTTAATCTGAGGAAATATGATCCATCAGATGAATGTCTTCTGAGGCTTCTGCCAGTGATCAAAGCTTCCAGAACAGCTCAGTGAGTCATTTAACTGTATTTCACCTGAACATTTAACAGTCACATTACTGTAGTTAATGTCCTACAGAGACTAAATAAAAAACGATGGAATTGTTCACTGCATCTATAGACTGAGATCTGCTCTCTCGTGCGGTGGCTTTGTTTCTGATGTTCTTTCATTTGTTTGTCTTTTTGTTTATTTATAATTGTCTGTCTGGCTTCAGTTCTTGCAGTAATTCTCTATCAGGTTTAGATGTTTCTTCAGCTCTTGTGCTGCTGATATTCATTCTTCAAACATGATCTCTTGATGTGTTT
Organism: Triplophysa siluroides; assembly: GCA_006030095.1. NCBI lineage: Eukaryota > Metazoa > Chordata > Actinopteri > Cypriniformes > Nemacheilidae > Triplophysa > Triplophysa siluroides. The sequence continues at coordinate 888,834 of VCII01000201.1, read as the reverse complement.
ATATCTTGACTCTTATCTTGTTATTTCTCTCTCAGTCTGAGTTACTGTAATCTGACAGAGGAAAGTTGTTCATCACTGGCGTCAGTTCTCAGATCAAACTCCTCAAGTCTGACAGAACTGAACCTGAGTGACAATAATCTGCAGGATTCAGGAGTGAAGCTGCTCTCTGATGGACTGAAGAATACAAACTGTAAACTGAAGACACTACAGTGAGTTACTGATCAAATTATTATAAAGGGCGACTCCAACAAAATATCTACTAAACCATCTGTCATTTATACTGTGTGTGACAATCTCTTCAAACCCACAGCCAGATGTTGTCATAACAACCACAAACGACTACGTTAATCTGGTACGAGTCTAAATTATACGCCAAACATTAAATTAACAGCAAACATTATTAAATATAAAACATGTCTTAACTTGTCACAGTGCAGTTTATTGTTATTGTTATTAAGAAGCGGAGAGGTTGAAGCAGTGCAAAATCTGTGACATCCACATGAAAACACAGGTAATCCAAAAAGACGCGCAGATATTTAGTGCAATGATCTGCGACTGCACAACACTGGCACAAGGAGTTTTTTATTATTCACAGTTAACGTAACAAATATTATTCATCTTGCAATATCTATGCATCTGGTTTGGGCAGATGAGATTGTTTTGTGACTCTTAAAATAAAAAATAATAATTGCCAATTTATTACCATTTGTCGACGTTAAAGACCTCACAACTACCCCTTACCTCACCATACCCTTATTATTAAACACCTGTAAGGGATTTTTAAATAGTTTCTTCCTTTTGTCCTCTCCTTGAACTGCCACCTTACCATGGTGGAGGGGTTTGAGTACCCGAAAGACCCTAGGAGCTATGTTGTCTGGGGCTATATGCCCCTGGTAGGGTCTCCCAAGGCAAACAGGTCCTAGGTGATGGGTCAGACTAAGAGCGGTTCAAAAACCCTTATGATGACAAAACATTTGAGGACCGTGACGTCGCCCGGCATGGCGCAGCCGGGGCCCCACCCTGGAGCCAGGCCCGGGGTTGGGGCTCGTATGCGAGCGCCTGGTGGTCGGGCCTCCCCCCATGGGGTCTGGCCGGGCTCAGCCCGAAGGAGCGACGTGGGGCCACCCTCCCGTGGACCCACCACCTGCAGGAGGGACCGTAAGGGGCCGGTGCTTAGTGGATCGGGCGGCAGTCGAAGGCGGGGGCCTCGACAACCCGATCCCTGGACGCGGAATCTAGCTCTAGGGACATGGAACGTAACCTCTCTGGCGGGGAAGGAGCCTGAGATTGTGCGTGAGGTTCAGAGATTCCGACTAGAGATAGTTGGGATCACCTCTACGCACAGCTTGGGCTCTGGAACCACACTCCTCGAGAGAGGATGGACTCTTCACCACTCTGGAGTTGCCCATGGTGAGAGGCGACGGGCTGGTGTGGGTTTGCTTATATCCCCCCAGCTCAGCCGCCATGTGTTGGAGTTCACCCCTGTGAACGAGAGGGTCGCTTCCCTGCGCCTTCGGGTTGGGGATAGGTCTCTCACTGTCGTGTGCGCCTATGGGCCAAACGGCAGTGTAGAGTACCCGGCCTTCTTGGAGACTCTGGGAGGGGTGCTGGAAAGTGCTCCGACGGGGGACTCCGTCGTTCTACTGGCGGACTTCAACGCCCACGTAGGCAGCGACAGTGACACCTGGAGGGGCGTGATTGGGAGGAACGGCCCCCCTGATCTGAACCCGAGTGGTGTTCTGTTATTGGACTTCTGTGCTAGTTACAGCTTGTCCATAACGAACACCATGTTCAAGCATAAGAATGTCCATCAGTGCACATGGCACCAGGACACCCTAGGCCGGAGGTCGATGATCGACTTTGTGGTTGTTTCATCTGACCTCCGGCCGTATGTCTTGGACACTCGGGTGAAGAGAGGGCGGAGCTGTCAACTGATCACACACCTGGTGGTGAGTTGGATCCGATGGCGGGGGAGGAAGCTGGACAGACTCGGCAGACCCAAACGTACTGTGAGGGTCTGTTGGGAACGTTTGGCAGAATCCCCTGTCAGACAGATCTTCAACTTCCACCTCTGGCAGAGCTTCGACCAGATCCCGAGGAAGTCTGGAGATATTGAGTCCGAGTGGACCATGTTCTCCACCTCCATTGTCAACGCGGCCACCCGGAGCTGTGGCCCTAAGGTCTCCGGTGCCTGTCGAGGCGGCAATCCCCGAACCCGGTGGTGGACACCGGAAGTAAGGGATGCCGTCAAGCTGAAGAAGGAGTCCTATCGGGCCTGGCTGGCTTGTGGGACTCCCGAGGCAGCTGACGCTTACCGACAGGCCAAGCGGACTGCAGCCCGGGTGGTTGCGGAGGCAAAAACTCGGGCCTGGGAGGAGTTCGGTGAGGCCATGGAGAAGGACTATCAGTTGGCCTCGAAGAGATTCTGGCAAACCGTCCGGCACCTCAGAAGGGGGAAGCAGTGCCCTACCAATCCTGTTTACAGTGGAGGTGGGCAGCTGTTGACCTCGACGGGGGATATCATCGGGCGGTGGAAGGAATACTTCGAGGATCTCCTCAATCCCGCCGTCACGTCTTCCATTGAGGAAGCAGAGGCTGAGGGCTCGGAGGCGGATTCATCCATCACCCGGGCTGAAGTCACCGAGGTAGTCAAGAAACTCCTCGGTGGCAGGGCACCGGGGGTGGACGAGATCCGCCCTGAGTACCTCAAGTCTCTGGATGTTGTGGGGCTGTCTTGGCTGACACGCCTCTGCAGCATCGCGTGGCGGTCGGGAACAGTGCCTTTGGACTGGCAGACCGGGGTGGTGGTCCCTCTTTTTAAGAAGGGGGACCGGAGGGTGTGCTCCAACTATCGGGGGATCACACTTCTAAGCCTCCCCGGAAAAGTCTATGCCAGGGAACTGGAGAGGAGAATCCGGCCAATGGTAGAACCTCGGATTCAGGAGGAACAGTTTGGTTTTCGTCCCGGTCGTGGAACACTGGACCAGCTCTATACCCTCTCCAGGGTGCTGGAGGGTGCATGGGAGTTTGCCGAACCAATCCACATGTGTTTTGTGGATTGGGAGAAGGCATTCGACTGTGTCCCTCGCGGCACCATGTGGAGGGTGCTCTGGGAGTATGGGATTCGGGACCCTTTGCTAAGGGCTATCCGGTCCCTGTACGACCGGAGCAGGAGCTTGGTTCGCATTGCCGGCAGTAAGTCAGACTTGTTCCCGGTGCAGGTTGGACTCCGACAGGGCTGCCCTTTGTCGCCGGTTCTGTTCATAATCTTTATGGACAGAATTTCTAGGCGCAGCCAGGGGCCGGAGGGTGTCGGGTTTGGGGACCACACGATTTCATCTCTGCTCTTTGCGGATGATGTTGTCGTGCTGGCCCCATCAGACCAGGACCTTCAGCATGCACTGGGACGGTTTGCAGCCGAGTGTGAAGCGGCTGGGATAAGAATCAGCACCTCCAAATCCGAGGCCATGGTTCTCAGTCGGAAAAGGGTGGCTTGCCCACTTCAGGTTGGTGGAGAGTTCCTGCCTCAAGTGGAGGAGTTCAAGTATCTTGGGGTCTTGTGGATCGGTGCAGCTTCTGCAGTAATGCGGTCGCTGTACCGGTCTGTCGTGGTAAAGAAGGAGCTGAGCCGCAAGGCGAAGCTCTCGATTTACCGGTCAATCTACGTCTCTACTCTCACCTATGGTCATGAGCTGTGGGTCATGACCGAAAGGACAAGATCCCGGATACAGGCGGCCAAAAATGAGCTTTCTCCGCAGGGTGGCTGGGCGATCCCTTAGAGATAGGGTGAGAAGCTCGGTCACTCGGGAGGAGCTCAGAGTAGAGCCGCTGCTCCTCCACATCGAGAGGGGCCAGCTAAGGTGGCTCGGGCATCTTTTCCGGATGCCCCCTGGACGCCTTCCCAGGAAGGTGTTCCGTGCATGTCCCACCGGGAGGAGACCCCGGGGAAGACCTAGGACACGCTGGAGGGACTATGTCTCCCGGCTGGCCTGGGAACGCCTCGGTGTCCCCCCGGAAGAGCTGGATGAAGTGTCTAGAGAGAGGGAAGTCTGGGCATCCCTGCTTAGACTGCTGACCCTGCGACCCGGCCCCGGATAAAGCGGTAGAAAATGGATGGATGGATGGATGGATGGATCTTCCTTTTGTTTAAAATAAATGCCTGCATGATTTAATATGTGATGTGAAAATATAGACAAGCGAAAGGTGGATTATAAACTGCATCATGATTGTGTTGAAATGATCAGTCACATGTCTTACTCACCTCACCATTGAAGCGTATAGTCAATGAATGTTGTTTTACACTCTAAAATACACACATGCTTCTGACGCCCATGAAAGTAATATACAGCACCCTAAAATATGTTGATGATCTTTAATGAGCATCATTATACACACTTTGTTTCCACTGGTTTGTCTGAATGCTATAAACAAACGCCGCCCCTGGTAGTTACACTACTTGTATGATGTTTTCTCTTGGATTATCTCATTCTGCTTGTATTAATCTCATGTGTAAATTCCTCTAGATACATTTATTTCCCAATTAATAAATGTAATTGTATTATGCAGAAAGTTGCTCTCCATTTACATGAAGTTAAACATGACATACTTGTGTTGTGTTTCTGGACACACACACATTGAAAATTAATGAGAAAATTAAATGTCTTTCTCTTGGAAAGTTGTTATATGTATTACATTTGTGATACTCTGAGATTTAAAGTCTCACGTGAACCTTGCTGCTTCATACAATATCATGAAAAATAGAAACTAGAGAAAGTGATCAAGATCGATTTGTTAATGATTTGCCTGTTATCCGTCTCCTTGTGGCAAGTGCAGCGTTATTAAAATCAAAAAGATCAATCATGCAGTCAGAAAAAAGTCATATATGTAATACTAACATTTTAACTCACTGTGTGTTGTTATTTCTCTTTCAGTCTGTGTGACTGTAATCTGACAGAGGAAAGTTGTTCATCACTGGCGTCAGTTCTCAGATCAAACTCCTCAAGTCTGACAGAACTGAACCTGAGTGACAATAAACTGCAGGATTCAGGAGTGAAGCTGCTCTCTGATGGACTGAAGAATACAAACTGTAAACTGAAGACACTAAAGTAAGAAAATCCTTAAACCAATAAAGTTAAACATCGTCGCTAGCGGAATCTTCGCATCACCAAAACCATAATTTTTCAGGAAATAAAAAAACTGCATATTTTTGGAGTTATTAAACATTGTATCGTTAAATTTGGTATTATACCTTATATTACTATTGTGGCGAACCACAAGTTATAATGAAGGAGACATTCACCAAGGTGCTGTACCCTTAAGGGAGGGAGGAGTTTATTTGTTTATTGTGTTCCGGTTGAGTATGTGCGTAGCTGTTTTTGACATCAATCGCTGTTGAGAGTGAGAAATATTAAAGTGGAGAGTAAAGCCGACTCGACGCATCTTCTTCTCTTGTCTCCTCATTTATTGCACTCCACAATTGGTAACCCGACGCGAGTTGGATACGGCTGAATGATCACCACGACGGTAGTGAAAATGCTGCTGCTAGCGGCGCGGCTAATGCCGAAGCTACCTGCTCCGCCACCGTCAAATTACCGGACTTTTGGCAGCACAACCCACGGCCGTGGTTTCAACACGTCGAGGCCCAGTTCCAGCTGAGAGGAATAACGCAGGACGTTACAAAGTATTTCCACGTGGTAGCGGCCTTGGATGTCTCGACAACAGCCAGGGCTATGGCGCTGTTAGAGGCTCCTCCGGTTGACAACAAATACAACGCACTCAAAACATTCCTGTTGAAACTCTTTTAACTGTCGGAGCTGGAAAAAGCAGACCGCCTGCTGTCTCTGAACGGCCTTGGCGACAGAAAGCCATCAGAGTTAATGGAGAGGATGCTAGCTGTGCTGGGAGCAGCGGATCCCTCATTTCTTCGGACGCCTCTGATTACGCCATGGGGGCTGTGTGTGAACAGTCGGTGGGCGGAGCCTGGCAGCCGTTGGCCTTTTTCAGCAGGAAGCTCTGTGACAACGAGAGGAAATACAGCGCCTTCGACAGGGAGCTCCTGTGTCTTTTCCTCGCCACCCGGCATTTCCGGTTCCTGTTGGAGGGCCGGCGTTTCACGGCTTTCGTTGACCACAAACCGCTTATGTTTGCTATGGCCAAGTCTTCGGAACCATGGTCTGGTCGACAGCAGCGTCAGCTCTCTGCCATCTTCGAGTTAACTACTGACATTCAGCACCAATTTCGTCGCCGACTGCCTCTCCCGGGCTGTTTCTGGGTCCATCTTCTTGGCCCTTGACTACGCTACTATGGCTGTGGATCAGACCGCGGACGCTGAGGTGCAAGCCTACATGACGGCCCCCACGGCGTTGCTCATGGAGGATGTGGTTTTTGACACGGCCAACGCTACACTCCTCTGCGATGTCTCCACTGGCCAACCGCGCCCTATGTTACCTGCTGGCTGGAGGCGTGGGGTTTTTGATGCCATCCACGGCCTTTCACACCCTGGGGTGAAGACCTCTACCAAGCTGGTGGGGGCCAAGTTCGTCTGGCCGGGCCTGCGGAAAGACGTCAGGGCCTGGGCTGCTGCCTGTGTGGCGTGCCAGCGCGCAAAGGTGACTCTTCATACCAAGTCAGAGGCACCCTTCAAAGTGCCAGAGAGACGTTTTTGATCATGTGAATGTGGACCTGGTGGGCCCACTTCCCCCCTCCCGTGGTTATACCTACCTCCTCACCATGGTGGACAGGACCCCCAGGTGGCCAGAAGTGGTTCCCCTGTCCTCCACTACATCAGCTGACGTGGCCCGGGCATTCATTATGGCTTGGGTGGCCCGTTTCGGCACACCGTCCGACCTCTCCTCGGACCGGGGTCCGCAGTCCATTTCTAAGCTTTGGACTGCGGTTGCCGAGATCCTGGGGTGAAGGTCCATCGTACCACAGCCTATAACCCACAGAGCAATGGCCTTTGCGAGCGGTTTCATCGGAACATGAAGGCCGCACTGAGGGCCAGCCTTACGAGCTGCGACTGGGCTGACCGCCTCCCATGGGTCCTGCTTGGCCTTCGCTCCGCCCCCTAAGAAGATCTTCAAGCCTAATCAGCCGAGCTGGTGTACGGCCAGACTCTGCGCATTCTGGGGGAGTTTCTTCCGGATGCCACGCCCAGTGGTCGGTGGCCTCTCAGCGTGCTGTGTCCCGGGACATGTCCAATGCTTTTGTTCCTATTCCCACATCTCACCATGGACTTCCCCAGTCCTTCGTGCCCAAGGATTTACCGTCAGCCAAGTATGTTTTCATCCGCCACGATGGACATCGTACCCCGCTGCAGCCCCCTATGATGGACCCTTCCGCGTCCTGTTGTGGATTTGGGGGGCAGACCTGAGCGGGTGAAGATAGACCGTCTCAAGCCTTCTCATGTGGATATTGGTGAACCACTTCAGCTGGCTCAGCCTCCACGGCGAGGGCGCCCCCCTGCGGCAGCCTCGGCTCCTGCCCTGGCCCTTCGCCCCTCTACGGTTAAGGGAAGCCGTTATGGCCGCCTGATCTGCCCCCCTTTACGTTGACTTTACAATCTGTTCTGTTTTCCAAAAATGGCTAGACGCCTATGTTTTATTTGGGGTACCTGTTCACTCTGGTCTGTTTTTAGGGGTGAATTCTGGGGGGGCCTGTGTGGCGAGCCACAAGTTATAATTGAGACATTCACCAAGGTACTGTACCCTTAAGGGAGGGAGGAGTTTATTTGTTTGCTGTGTTCCGGTTGAGTATGTGCGTAGCTTTTTTTGACATCACTCGCTGTTGAGAGTGAGAAATATTAAAGTGGAGAGTTAAGCCAACTCGACGCATCTTCGTCTCTTGTCTCCTCTTTTATTGCACTCCACACTATCATATACTGTTGTGTACCAACATTAACACAAAATGTCCCCAAAACCATGTTTAATCGGAGATACAAGGATTATGATTTGGGAGCAGGGAGATACGAGATTACGCTGTCATTGATAAGAATGGTTCGGGCACAGACGTCGCTGCTGCCAGCAGTATTCATCAAAGTCTGCGGTCGCGTTAGATTTTTGACAAGAGACAAGGCTTTAAGAGCTAATGAAAGCTAACGACTGTGGTTACATACATCTTCCTAAACTCTATTTTAAAGGTTTAAGAACTATATGTGATGCAATACAAAAAACGATGAGCTGACTAGGCTGTCTAATAGGCGGAAATTAGCCTAATCTGCTCGCAAATTTACCTTCGTGGCTCACAGGCTTTCTTCTGCACCGAAGCATTACATCGATTTTTAACAAAACAGGCCTACTCAAATGTTTCTAAGATAACGATTTTCACTCGTTATTGTCTAAAAAACAGACAGAGTTATCCAAAGATAGGCTTACTTGTCCAGTAGACAGCCCTTTTTTCTCCCATAAATAAAAACCTTGCTACTATATTTTGTATTTTACATGCACAGTGCCAAGAGAGGCATAGTCTAGAACAGCTGAACTTAAAGTCAGTAAAATAATAATAAAAACAATAATTTAATGGTGGTATCCAAAACATTCAATTCAAGTATTATATTAGATACATTTTAAAACGCCAATGCACATAGTAATAAGTAGATATTTAAAATACGTCAATAACTTATTTGTGTTGCTCGACGAGGATTCGTTGCGACTTTCAATCAGGAGACGTATGCAGATAGGCTTCCGCGGAGTGAAGAAGAGGTTATTAAACTATTTTTGCTATTATTGTATAATCACAGTGATTTACAGTCATTTAATTTATAACATCTTGTAAAAAGGGACATAATTTATACATTTGATGATTAAAAAATAATATTGTTTATCCATACTGATTATTGTCTAAATGTTATTGACATTATTTATTTTATTTTTCCTCTCTCTTCAGTCTGTGTAACTGCAGTATTGGATCCAAAGGTTGTGTTGCTCTGACTTCAGCTCTGAGATCAAACCCCTCACATCTGACACAACTGGATCTGAGATGTAATAATCCAGAAGATTCAGGAGTGAAGCTGCTCTCTGATCTACTGAAGGATCCACACTGTCAACTACAGACACTACTGTGAGTTTATTATTATACTTGTGAATTTATAATTTTATAAACCATTTTATTTCTAAAAAACTATCACCACACTGTAGGGGTTGCACAGACTAGTCGACATGAATGCTCTGGCATGATATTTAATGCTTGATGTCGACTATATTGACGTTATTCTAAAGTCATAATATAGTCACAAACAAACTCGACACATTTTTCTGTTGTTTCGTCTATTAGTGCACATGACACTTTCAGTCGACTTGTTGTAAATGTCAGGGAAGTTTGGTCTGTACACGCTTCAGATCTGAAGTAACGTAAAGCTGCTGTAGAGATCCACCTGCTGCTCTTTTACTGCACAGCCCGCTGCCACCGACCTCACGCTTTAAAAGAGTTTTATTTTAGTTGTTGTTGCTCTCGTGCAATAGATGAACAACAGTTTATTTGGTTTAGATTCTATATATTTAGAGGCTATTTTGCAGCATTCCCGCCATTCTCCCGCACACACGAGTGTCTTACTGCCCACACACATCAAATCTTGTTGCAAAACATTTCCGAGCTCTTATTTTATTTATTAATGACATCATCGACTTGTCGACGCGACTTTTATCACATTATAGTCAGGGACGGCGCCAGGACGTTTTTCTTGGGGGTGCTTAACAGTTTAGAGGGTGGGCTAATACAATTATTAAATGAATAAATTCCTTAGACAACATGCAATTTTGCCGTTTAAATACAGAACAGCATCCTAAATATATTGTTGTAGCACATTAGCCTAAAATTCTGCCATGGAGGCACTTAGTAATAGTTATGGTTAATTATTTAAGATTTCATATCTTTTAGAACAAGCCTGCATTATGCTGTGCGTTTTTTTTAAACATTAGGCAATGTGTAAAATAGCCTACCTACGAAACAAACGTATTTGTGAACTAAAAAAAATGAAAAAACAAATGAAGCAGAATATAGCAATGAACCTACACGTAGGCTACTGTAGCGTTATTTCGGCGTATGGTTTTGTTATAACATTTACGCATTTGGCATATGCTTTTATCCAAAGCGACTCACATTGCATAATCCGCTCTACCTGATTTTGCCAAGTGGTTGACGTCCTCAGGACAACATATTTTGTTATATATTTTTATAAATAAAACCTAAAGCCACACCAAACCCCAATCCTAACCATAACTCACCCCTAAAATCAGAGGGAAATGAAAAGTGAAAAACAATGGTCTAGAAGCATCTAATCCTCGTTGGAAGTTTAAACTTAAAATAAACTGTAAACTTATTTCTGAAATCTGATTGGTTGATTTAAATTTTGTCCCAGGGTCAACATGATGTTGTCCTAAGGATATCAACCACTTGGCAAAAACAGGAGAGCCGCATTATCCTATACATTTATACATAGGTATTTGCAATCCCCTGGGATTTAAACCCAAAACCTTGCGTTGTTACGCAATGCTCTTACCACCAAGATACAGGAAAGCTATTTTATTGCTTCACAAGTTTCTGTTAAGAAAAAATAGCATATCCACAAGCACAATGTTCGGGTCCTTTCACTATACGGGTCCTTCACAAGCCTAATTATTCCTTCTAACCTTATAACCAAAAGCAAACTAATCAATGCGATGCTCTTCTGTTTTTTGTATTGAAATAGAAATCGCAATAAAACGCGCTTATTTCAGACCATGACGTGTTCCCAGACTACTTGACTAATCAGAACGTTGAATATATTCAGAATTGGCCCGAACTCCATATAGCATATTCTGTTGTAGTTTTACAATTCTGTAACTATAACGTAAACTCAGATAGCACCCAAGCTTCACGTATATGTAACCAGGGCAACAACAGCTTGCGGTTGTACCTACCCGCCTAGAGGGGGAGCTCTTGCGCATATGTGTTTTGTAATCAGGTATGCGAGTAGTAGCGAAAAAGACGGCTGGTGCTTACATTGCCTTGAGCACATGTGAACTGACTCGTGTCACTCGAGTGGATTGGAGACGTTTTCTCGGGCAGCAGGAGTAATATCTAACTCCGTTATTAGTGTTTGCTGAGCGAGGATTAAACGGTCGTCCGGTTATATGCCTGTGTGCATGCGGGGAAGTTCTGAGCGGTGACGGTAAACAGGATGCAGTAACGGAGATAGCGTGTTCATACAACATATTTAGAAGCTTGCACTCACAATTTTTTGTATCACATAATGTGGGTTTAGAGTGACGCAAACTTGTTTTCCTCTGTTAAAATTGTATCAGAGGGGAGAGGGGCCTCCGAGTGCGCACGTGAGTCAGCCGCCATCTTAGTTTTCCTGTGACCACGTTTCTCAGAAAAAGACAGAATTCGCGGCCACTACCGTTGTTTTATTTGGGGTAGAATTACACCTTACGGTCAAAGCTGACTATGTTTGGGGTTACTGTGAGGGAAAAGTAACTTATCCAGTATCTCTCTTTTGTTTACCAACTGTATTTCTTTGATTTGAGACACTGTACTTTTCTGGTGATCTAAAAACATCAACCTAGGTTTTACCTGTTTTCTTATTATACATTTTTGTTTCTCCTCTACAAAGGGAAACTTAACAGTCTTTAACGCTGTGTCGCCCTTTGTGACGTAGTCGGAAATAAAGAATCCTGTAACAGATGTGCTGTTGTGTTTGAGTCTCTTTTATTGGAGTGCACATGCCACGGTCACATTTTAGTAGTGTCAGAAGTGGGATTATTCCTTCTGTGAGTTTCCTTTTTGTGAGGAGAGCGGTTTTATTTTTTTTCTATAGTGTTGAGTACCTTGTTAGCTCATAGATAAAGTGGGGTGTAAACAACGGTAGTGGTAAGGGCTGGATGTGTGCCAAGCCAGGAAGGACTGCGAGTACATAACTCAGCAGAAGACCAAAGGGTCACCACATCAGGACCAGCTGGACCGAGAGGACTACATCAGACTGTGTCTACACAAAGACTGAGACTCCGATAAGTAGAGCGTAGAGTTATTAGGCAGGCCTTCCTGAGCAGGAAATCCCTCAAGAGGAGGACAACCAAGGGGCCGGGGGGGCTCCCGGTGCTGATGACTATGAAAGGGGTAACCCTCTCTTGCAACTCCAGTCCCAAATTCAGGAATTGGGAGAGAGACATGATCAAATGATGTCTAGACTTGCTAGTCTGAACACTGTCAATACTAGGTCATATGTTTACATACCAAGGAAAAACAAATTGTACCTTATTGTGGTGACTCTAGTAAAGATTCCCAGACTGTTGATGAGTTCATTGACGAACTCGAAAGAGTCATATGGGTAAGGGGCCTGGGCCAAGAAGACCAGGTAGACTTTATTTTGTCACACTTAAGGGGGTCAGCCCTAGATGAGGTTAAACTGTGTTAAGGGGGAAAAGCTGCAAAGGCGCAGTATCTGTTTGTCTGCTTAGGGGCCGCTTTTGGAGAAAAGCGAACAATCCCTCAACTGTTACACGCCTTTTATGCTCTCAAACAGCTAGAGGGGGAAGACTTCAGAGAATACTCGCACGCCTTATCAACGATGTTAAATGCTGTGCAACAACAGTCGTCTGCTGCGGTTCCTGATGTGCAGGTAGCACTGAGGGATCCGTTTATTGAGGGGGTACGTGACACTATACTCCGGCGCGAATTGCGTAAATTAGTGAGAGAAAAGCGTTATGCAACGTTATTAGAAGTCCGTGAGGAAGCGCTAATGTGGTGTGCAGAAGAACGACCCCGTGGGGCGAGCGTTGCCAGAAATCGTTACCTGATGGGGCATGGTATCGAGGGAGGTGGGGGCTTAGCGAGCGGAGCTGCAGCTCCCTCAGATGACCCAAATGCTGTCTTGCAAGAAGTACTGAAAGTAGTGGCGCACCAAGGAAAAGCCATTGGTGACCTGACTGATGCTGTTCGTGGCCTTATGACTCAAAGATCCAATCCAGGCTTCGAAAAGCCTCAAAAACCTAAGTTTAAGCCCCGATATACTCAAGACGGTCAGCAGTATGAGGTGTGAAGGCGTGGGACACATAGCCCGGCAGTGTACCACACGGCGTGATCAGCACGGGCCTGTAGAGGTCTCTGCAGAAGCACACGTGCCGGGAAACGCGATCCCTCCATTGCTTTGAGCCAAGCAATGAGAGGGATGTCCTATGGCTCATGCAACAGTCCTCTGACAAAACAAAGGTTTTTGGAACGTGCTGTGGGTGAATGTCCGGTGGTTGAAGTCAACATTGAGGGAGTACCTTTAAAGTGTCTTTTAGACACAGGCAGCAATGTGAGCACATTGACAGAAAGCTTTTTCAGGGGGCACTTACATGGGGAGGATAGGGATATGCATAGCACCATGAAGTGGCTCAAAATCACAGCTGCAAATAAACTGCCCTTCCCATATTTGGGGTATGTTGAGTTGGATATCCAGGTGATGGGGGTGACGATACCGGGCTGTGGATTTTTGATAGTTTGCGACCAGGGTGATGAGGGGGCTGACCATTCACCCCCAGGCATTCTTGGCATGAACATTGCTCAGCGTTGTAAGCAACTGATCCTGGCTGAGTTTGATAGCGCTTTTGCAGGGACATTAGATTCAGATTGGCGAGTGGCTTTTAATAAGGTACTTGAGGCAGCCGTAATTGGCCCGATCTCTACAGTTCGAGTAGCTGGAAACCTTAAGACCCGTGTGCCTGCAGCCTCCATTTCCACAATTCAGGTTCGCATGCATAAGCAGCTGCCCATAAACCACGGTGTAATGGTTCTCGAGCCAACGGCCACGACATTGCCAGGGGGATTGGTGGTAGTGCCCACTATAGTATCTTTGAGCAAACATGTGTTTCCGGTGCAGGTGTTGAATCTAGCACCTAAGGATGTCTGGCTGCCTCCTAAAGCCCGGCTCGGTGTATTGTCCCATTGTCCCATTACTGGGATCATGAAGAAGTCACTGTCAGAGTAAGATCAATGACAGAAACCCCAAGTGATTTCCGTTGTCCTTCCGACATGATACAGATGGGGGGAACTCCTGAGCAACAGGTACACTAAGAGCATTGTTGAGGCAGTACTCAGCTGTGTTTGCTATGAGTGATGAGGATCTGGGGTACACCGAACTGGTGAAGCATGAGATCCCTGTGAAGGATGAAATTCCCGTCACCCAAGCATACAGGAGGATACCCCCGAATCAATTTGAGGAGGTGAGGGACCATATTTCTGGTCTGCTCAAGAAGGGAGTCATAAAGGAAAGTTCCAGTTCATAAGCATCGCCGTGGTGTTAGTGCGGAAGACTGACGAAAATCTACGATTGTGCGTAGATTATCGGAAGCTGAACGCAAAAACTCAGCGTGACGCATTTCCCCTGCCGAGAATAGACGAGAGCTTAGATGCATTGTGCAGGGCTCAGGTGTTTTCCACCATAGACCTTGCAAGTGGCTATCATCAGGTCGCTGTCCATGAAAAGGACAGACGTAAAACCGCTTTTGTTACACCGTTCGGGTTGTATGAGTTTGTGAGGATGCCGTTCGGTCTTTGTAACGCTCCGGCGACATTCCAGAGGCTCATGCAGGCCGTTATGGGCACACTGGTGTTTGAAATGGTTCTGGTGTATTTGGATGACCTGTTGGTCTATTCTAGTACATTTGAGAGCCACCTGGCCAGGCTTGAAACTGTGCTCAGTCGCTTAAGGGAGGCAGGATTAAAAATCAAAGTGGAAAGTTAGTTTTCTCCAAAGTGAGGTAAGGTTTTTAGGGCATCTCGTGTCATCTCAGGGGGTAGGCCCTGATCCAGACAAGGTGAGTGCTGTACAGCAGTGGCCAGTATCCAGGTCAGGGAAAGAACTGCGATCCTTTTTGGGGTTCTGCAGTTATTATCGCAGATTCATCGCAGGTTTCTCTAAAGCGCCGCCATCTACGCTCTCCCGCCCAAAGAGCGTAGATGGTGGCGCGTGAACATCGCGAGGCTCAGCGTCTCTCCAGTTTTAGCATTTATATAGTGTTTTTCTTGCTCATCTCGGGCCTGTTCGTTCAGAACAGTTGTGCATTCACATCGTACACCCGGCATGAGCTTTTGGATATCGGTTTGCGCATTCCCGGAAGTTATATCAGCAACAATCAACTCGTCCCTGAGATCGCCAAAACACCCGATGCTACGCACCCCACACGGCCGGGCAGAAGTGCTCGCCGGCGGCGTCGAGATCGTAAACAAAGGCGGGGGAAGCGCGGAGGGCTAAGAGCTAAGCTAAAGCTAACACCACACCGGCTCTCTTTACCCAGCATTGTCCTTGCTAATGTACGATCATTAGTGAACAAAATGGATGAGATTCGACTCCGCATCATCAACAACAAAAGACTTTTGAACTACAATGTCATAATCTTCACGGAAACATGGCTACACAGCGGCATACCGGACAACGCTATTGAGTTAGCGGGCTACAACACACACCGGGCGGATAGAACGGCAGAGGAATCCGGTAAGACAAGAGGAGGTGGAGTGTGCATTTATGTCAACAAAGCTTGGTGCACGAACTCTGTTATTGTCGGGAGACACTGCTCGGCTAACCTTGAGTTTCTCATGGTTAAATGTAGACCGTTTTATCTGCCACGGGAATTCACTTCCACCATTATAACGGCTGCTTATATTCCACCGGATGCTGATGCCAAGCTTGCTATGAAAAGAACTTCATGCAGCCATCAGTAAACAACAGACTGCTCACCCGGAGGCTGCATTTATTGTTGCGGGAGATTTTAATCACTCTAACTTAAAGACAGTGCTCCCTAAATTTCACCAGCATGTTTCCTGCCACACAAGAGGAAACAAAACTTTGGATCATGTCTATACAAACATGGCTGAAGCTTACGTCGCGACCCCCCTCCCCCACCTGGGTCAATCTGATCACCTTTCTTTTTTCCTCACCCCCAAGTATTCACCTCTCATTAATCGTGTGAAGCCATCACTGAAGACGATCAAGGTGTGGCCTGGGGGCAGACTTTACACTCCAGGAAAGGTTTCTACACACAGACTGGAGTATGTTTTGCTTCTCAGGCCACCAGTGGCTCTCACACGGACATAGACAGCTACACCTCCTCTGTACTGGACTACATCAATACCACCATTGACAGTGTCACAACTCAGAAGCAGATCACCCATACCCCAATCAGAAGCCATGGATGAACAAGGAAGTCCGCCTCCTGTTGAAAGCACGCAACACTGCCTTCAGATCTGGTGACGCACAGGCCTATAGTACTTCCAGGGCAAATCTGAAAGAGGGCATCAAAAAGGCCAAGCACTGCTACAAGTTGAAGCTAGAGGAGCACTTTTCCAATTCTGACCCTCGACGCATGTGGCAGGGCATCCAGGCCATTAGTGACTACAAACCCAACCACTCCACCCCCATAGCCACAGATGCCGCCTTCCTGAGCGAGCTTAATGACTTTTACACACGCTTTGAGAGAGACAATAAGGAACCCGCCACCAGGCTCACACCTTCTACTGACCACCCAATCATCAAACTAAACTCCACAGATGTTTACACTGCACTAAGCCGGATAAACGCGTGAAAGGCTGCTGGCCCAGATGGCATCCCTGGTCGCGTACTCAGGGCATGTGCGGAGCAGCTCGCTGGGGTCTTCACGGATATCTTCAACCTGTCCCTCGCCCAAGCAGTGGTTCCAGCATGTTTCAAGTCAAGTCCACCTCCATTGTGCCCATCCCGAAAATTCCAGCCCGACATGCCTGAACGACTACCGCCCTGTAGCACTCACACCCATTGTTATGAAGTGCTTTGAGCGGCTGGTCCTGTCACACCTAAAAGACTCTCTACCATCCACACTGGACCCATACCAATTTGCCTACCGTAGCAATAGGAGCACAGATGATGCGGTGTCCATGGCGCTGCACTCCGTGATCACACATCTGGACAATAAGGACACTTATGCACGCATGCTGTTTGTAGACTTCAGCTCTGCATTCAATACCGTCATCCCTTCCAAGCTAATCATCAAACTTGGAAACCTAGGCATTAACAACTCAACCTGCAACTGGATTATGGATTTCTTGACGAACATGCCTCAGCTTGTCAGGTCAGGCAACATCTGCTCCACCGCCATCACCCTCAACACTGGTGTACCACAGGGCTGCGTACTGAGCCCCTTTCTCTACTCCCTTTTCACACTTGACTGCAGGCCTGTGAATGGAACTAACTCCATCATCAAGTTTGCAGACGATACAACAGTGATTGGTCTCATCAGCAACAACGATGAGACTGCTTACAGGGAGGAGGTTACGGCACCTGGCCACATGGTGCTCAAACAATAACTTGCTCCTTAACACCTCCAAGACAAAGGAGCTCATCGTGGACTTTAGGAAGGCGAAAGGAGGCACACACGACCCCATCCACATTAATGGGATGGCTGTTGAACGTGTTTCCAGTTTTAAGTTCCTAGGGACCCATATTTCGGAGGATCTGTCCTGGACCACCAACCCCTTATGCCTGGTCAAGAAGGCTCACCAGCGTCTCTTCTTTCTGAGGACACTGAAGAAGAACCAACTGTCTTGATCTATCCTGGTGAACTTCTATCGCTGCACGATAGAGAGCATACTGACCAACTGTGTCACAGTCCGGTACGGGAACTGTTCTGTTGCTGAGCGCAAGGCACTGCAGTGGGTGGTGAAAACAGCCCAGCGCATCACAGGGACTACACTCTCTTCCATTGAGGACATCCAGAAGAAACGCTGTCTGCGTCGAGCTCGCAGCATTCTCAAGGACTCCTCTCACCCCGCTCATAGACTGTTTACTCTCCTGCCTTCTGGTAGGCGCTTCAGGTGCCTCCGGACAAGAACCAGCAGACTAGAAAACAGCTTTTTTCCCAGAGCTGTTTCATTATTGAACTCTGCCCCCACTGATTCCACTACCCCTCATAACTTTAACTTTAATGCTGCTATTACATTGCTTACATTGCAATACAGGGCTGCCATGCATGACTGAACTGTACACACCAGTACTTCAAGTATCTGCTCTACCGGACTGTTTACACACACATAGCATCATTTGCACTCTATACTGCTCAATTGCACATCAGGAATATTATACTGAATGCTCATTTGCACTAATGGACTACTCTCATAACTGCATTACCTCATCTACTGCACTGTAACTTCAATACTGCACTAACTTATCCACTGCACTGTAACTTCAATAACTGGCACTGTAACTTCATAACTGCACTGCACTGTAACTTCAATAACTGCTACTGCACTGTAACTTCAATAACTGCATTAACTCATCTACTGCACTGTAACTTCATAACTGCATAACTCATCTACTGCACTGTAACTTCAATAACTGCATCTACTGCACTGTAACTTCAATAACTGCATCTACTCATCTACTGAACTTAACTTCATAACTGCATAAACTCATCTACTGCACTGTAACTTCAATAACTCATTAACTCATCTACTGCACTGTAACTTCAATAACTGTACTCACTGCACTGTTCAATAACTGCATTAACTCATCTACTGCACTGTAACTTCAATAACTGCTGCACTGGACTGCACTGTAACTTCAATAACTGCATCTACTCATCTACTGCAACTTCAATAACTGCATGTAACTTCAATAACTGCATTAACTCATCTACTGCACTGTAACTTCAATAACTGCATTAACTCATCTACTGCACTGTAACTTCAATAACTGCTTAACTCATCTACTGCACTGTAACTTCATAACTGCATTACTCATCTACTGCAACTATAACTCATCACTAACTCATCTACTGCACTGTAACTTCAATAACTGCAATAACTCATCACTACTGTAACGCATTACTCATGTAACTTAATAACTGCATTACTCCTCTACTGACTGTACTTCAATAACTGTCTACTGCACTGTAACTTCAATAACTGACTACTGTAACTTCACTGGCACTGTAACTTCAATAACTGCATCTAACTGTAACTTCAATAACTGCTCGCTAACTAAACTTGCACATAACTGCACAACTATCATACTGCAATACTGTAACTATAACTTCAATAAATAAAACTGTCTACTCTGTCTGCACTTCAATGTAATCTACTGCACAATAATACTGCTTGTTGCCTGTAACTGTGACTAACTTCAATAACTGCATCTACTGCATAACGAACTGCATCTACTCATACTGCATCTGGGCTTCCTCACTGGTACTAACTGCTGTAACTGCTAAGTAACGCATCTACTCATCTATTGCACTACTTAATACTGCATTAACTCATATACTGCACCGTACCTTTAATTAACCGCATTAACTTCTATTGCACTGCACTTTAATAGCTAATGTCTATAATTAATGCACACTTAAGTCACTTGCACTACTGTATAGTCTAATTGTTATCTGTTCATAACCCACCTGTACACTAATGTTCACAGTATATAGCCTTCTGTATATATTGTCCATAGTACATACCGACTGTCATAGAACATTCCTCTGTAAAGTATTTCATAATAGTTTTCATAATAATATGCCTTTCCTAAATGATTGTGTACAATGTATATCCTGCACTTGCTAAGTGCACTCTGGTTAGACCTAAACTACATTTCGTTACTGTACTTGTATGTGAAGTGATCTAATCTAATCTAATCTAAAGTGGCAGGGCCTTTACATTATGTGGTCAATGTATGCGCTGTACAGCGTCGGGGACCCTAGTGTGACAATTGTTTCAGGGTGCTAGGACTCTAAGTGCCAGCAGGCATTTGAGCATCTTAAGGAGTGTTGACTCGCGCTCCCATGCTGGGGTTCGCAGACTTCTCTCTTCCCTTTGGTTAGAGACAGATGCCAGTAGTGTGGGACTCGGCGCTGTTTTGTACCAGTATCAAGGGGAAAGGAAAAAGGTCATCGCCTATGCCAGCCGTAGGTTGAGGGGTGCTGAGCGGAATGACCGGAACTACAGAGGATGAAGTTAGAACTCCTAGCTCTAAAGTGGGCTGTGGTTGAGAAATTCCGAGGTTATTTGCTTGGGTCTTCAGTTCACTGTTCTCACCGATCAACCCCGCTCTGTCACTTGAATACTGCGAAGCTAGGGGCGGTGGAACAAAGGTGGGCAGCACAGTTGGCAGTGTTTAGCTTTGAGGTACAGTACCGGCCCGGGCGCTGCAACACAGCTGCCGACGCCGACCTCTCGCGTAGCCCGGCCCAGAAGAAAGGGATCACCGACTGAGGATGCAGTACGATGGTTGCCTGGCCATCTGCAATGAGTTGAATGCCGGAACAGCCGTAGAGCTCGACCTTGATGATCTGGGTCAGCTCCGGTAAGTTGTCAGAAGAAGACAGCGAGCACAGAGTCTGCTCTTGTGAACATGCCAACATTCCCAGGGTATACTCAAAAGGAGCTTTGCTGTTTTCACGAGGCAGACCCTACATTGGGCATCCTGAAGCAGTTTTGGCAGGAAAAAAAAAAGCCCTCTGCCCGTGAGAGACGAGGTTTGCCTCGGAGAGTGCAGTCATTGCTCAAGCAATGGACTAAGATTAAAGAGGAGAATGGACCTTTGTTTCGGTGGGTTGATGATGCAGCTTTAGGGGAGTGTCGGCAACTGTTACTTCCTGTGTGTCTGGTTGAGCAGGTGTTACAGAGGGTACATGACAAAATGGGGCACCAGGGAATTGAAAGAACGTTGAGTTTGATCAAGCAAAGATGCTATTGGGTGGGCATGCATGAAGCTGTGGACAAGTGGGTAAAAAATTGCCAACGTTGTGTACTTGCTAAAATGCCCCAGCCCAAGATACGCGCCTCCTGGGTTCCTTTTTTTGGTTTCCCTTCCTTTGGAGGTGGTCGCTGTTGACTTTACCACTCTGGAGCCTGCCTCTGATGGTCGCGAAAATGTTCTAGTGGTAACAGATGTTTTCACCAAGTTTAGCCAGGCATTTCCCACGAGGGACCAGAAGGCGGAAACTACTGCCAAGGTCATCTTAAAAGAGTGGTTCCTGAAGTATGGGGTGCCGCAGAGACTCCACTCTGATCAGGGGAGACATTTTGAGAGCGCGCTAGTGGCGGAACTTTGAAAGTTGTACGGGGTCCAAAAGACGCGAACTACTCCGTACCATCCTACTCCGGTCAAAGCTGACTATGTTTGGGGTTACTGTGAGGGAAAAGTAACCTATCCAGTATCTCTCTTTTGTTTACCAACTGTATTTCTTTGATTTGAGACACTGTACTTTTCTGGTGATCTAAAAACATCAACCTAAGTTTTACCTGTTTTCTTTATTATACATTTTTGTTTACTCTCCTCTACAAAGGGAAACTTAACAGTCTTTAACGCTGTGTCGCCCTTTGTGACGTAGTCGGAAATAAAGAATCCTGTAACAGATGTGCTGTTGTGTTTGAGTCTCTTTTATTGGAGTGCACATGCCACGGTCACATATAAAAACAACACAACATCTGATGGCAGGCATTAAAATAAAAGCTTTACCTGCTCTTAAAATGCTCTTCTCTTTGCTGTAAGATGGAGAGCTTCTCTTCCAGGTAAATGCGATTTATTTTAAGAAATGTTTTATTGAGTTAGCTGCTATCTGAAAGTCACATTTTCCTACACTGAAGTACTAGAAAAGTTCGACCGAGCAGCCAACCACCAACTCACAGAATTAGTCTTGATAACAGATGCCATGTACAACATCCAAAAATAAGTTTTTTTTTTTTTATTGATTTTGGATGATATCAGATTGTTTGCAATTATATTAAAAACAATAAAGTAATAATATTTAAGAAATAAAATATTTATATAAAATATCAATATTCATCATTGGTGGGAGGGACAATATGCCCGTCAGGTCTGTTTAGGTACGTTGCCAGTTGTTCACCCCAACCTTACCCCTCAACTTCATTAACACTCGTTAGCCACTTTTCGATCTTTTTTAAATTTTATTTAGAATAAATGGTTTTATGATGTGATATGTGATGGGGAAAAAGTAGTCAGGATGCAAATTCGAACCTGGGATGATCAGAAATAATCACCATTCGCTTTACGCTCTATGCCACGGAAGACATCAGCCGAGAAGCGTTATTTTTATATCTTAATCCAATCAGTAACTGGTAAATAGCCTCTGCTTACAAGATGGCTTTTTTCGTTCAGTGTAAATAGACACTCCGTAAAATATATAAGGAAATCCTTGGGGGTGCTTTGCCGGGGCTAAGCAGTTTTCTGACGGGGCTCATTATAGTCAACCACAAAAAATCTAAGGTTGTAACTTGTTTAACCGATACCACACTGTAAAAAAATTACAGGTTGAGAAATGTTGTGAACATTCCGGAAAGAGAACCCAATTGCAGAACACTCGTGTGCAAAAACTCAAAACTTTAATGATCAAAACAAAGGCCCACGATGGGGAAAACAGAACTGAACAATGTAAATTCCCACAAGGGGGAAAACAAGGAGTCAGGATAACAAAACTAAATCTACACAAGACTAGGACAAGGCTTGAATATGCAAGGCTTCGAGACACAAGGTAAAGATTTCGATACTGCACAGCAGCGAAGCTCACCAAGCAAAACATAGCAACCAAAACGAATCAGCACAAGACAGCAGACACAAGGGTTATATATGTGAATTGGGAACTAACAAGGGATAATAACAATAGGCAGGTGTGGGTAATGAAACACTGGCGGGAAGCTAAACCAGGAAACGAGGGGCCGGGGACAGAGACCTGACGAGAGAGAGCGCATGACATGTCAACACAAAATGTGTCATGTCTCTCTCTACACTAAACATGTGGGTCTATCAAGATCCTGCCACTAGACTAGAAAATCATGACAAGAAGAGGCAGGATCATGACAGAGAAATCTAGAACATCAAACGCAACAAACTGTAGGAGAAAGTTTTAAGTTTACTCAACTTTGGGACAAGAGGTTTGCATAACTCAGTTTTCTCAGTGAAGTCACATGTATTTCAATACACACATACACGGGCATACAAATTATTTTTTTATTTTTGGGTGACCAGTTGTTATAATGTAATAATCGGACTAGTCTTATTAAGTATTTCAAGTAACTGTTATATAAATGTTTTGTTCTCACAGTTGTGTTAATGTTGGTGTGGTTGCACTTCTTGTATTGTGTTCTCTCTTGGATAAATTTAATATGATTTGTAAGTATAAACTCATTCTGACATGATGTTGATAATTACTGAGATGAGTGTATATTAATATCATATCTGATGTTTCTCCTCAATGTTTTACAGTATTGAGCCTCAACTGTAACAATCACATGCAGAGTGAAAGGATTCACTTCATTCAGTAAAGATCATCTGGACCTTTTTCTCTTTGAAGACTGTCACTGTCATGGTTCCGCCTCACCATGTCAGGTATTTCTTGGTCTTGAGGCGGAATCAGACTGGATCCCTTGTTTTATGTTGGAGAGAGACTATTTTGGCACCTATTAGTTGCCATACTCTCTCTCCGGTCTTGTCATTGTTCCTGCCCTCCTGTTTCCTAGTTAGTGTTAATTAGTTTATCCCCTGCACCTGTCCCCTCTTGATTTGGTTCCCTTTATATTGACCTCGTGTCTCTTGTCTTGTGCTGGTTCATTGTTTGTGTCATTGTGGTGAGTTGCTGTGTCTTGTGTAGTATAGTTTATTGTAGTTTAAATGTCAAGTCTTGTTCTTAGTTTAGTTTAGTCTAGTCTAGTTAGTCAGTCCATGTTCCTGCTGTTATGTTTTGTTCTGTTACCCCCTCGTGGGTGTTTGTTTTGTATTTATTATTTATTAAAGTCTTGTTAAACCCCTTACCTCCCTGTCTGCACTTGGGTCCTCTGTCCCTCACCACCCACGTTCATGACAGTGACAATCAACGGTGACAGCTGTGAAGCGCTAAAAATAGTTAGTTTTAATGTAAATGTAGTGTTATTATTGTAATTTGTATATCATTCTGATTGATGCTTAAATGATCGTTGACATAAAACAATATAATTACTTTTGCCATATGTGAGTGAGTGTGAATGGTGAAGAATATTATTGTGTTTCACACCTGGAGAGATAAAGACCAAACACATATAATGGACATCAAGCTGGAATGTTCTGAAGAAGCTAGAACAAAGAATGTGATCAGACTTAAATAATGTATTTATCTGTAATTTATTTTCAAATAGTTCAGACTATGATCAACATGAGCACACAGTTACACATCATATGTCTGACATGTGTCCTGTCTTTACCATGCACTGATTTACAAAGCACAGAGATTCCGTGACGCAGCAACTTTCCTGAAAGAAAACTGTAAATAATTGTTAGTATATATTGTGCAAAGTATTGATTAATAAAATAAATAAATTCAGGGGCGGCTGGCCCATAGTGGGCGATAGTCAGCCACACGAAAAAAGAGGGGAAACAAGAGTTTATTTTGCCATTCTAAGTCTTAATCAAAGACTATATAAAGGTCTTAATATTATTGTCCAGGCCTGAATATCACTCTCCAACCAGTAGCCCGAGCAAGATTGACATGGCTAGCAACAGCAACTCCATTATTGCATTGAGGGATACAAGTGATGAGTGAGTGTGTTATTAAATGGTGAGTTATGTTGTACTCTCCAAATGTTGAACTGTAAATAGTTGTATTGATGGCATATTGCTGGCCAAATATATACTGAATATGTTCTGTAAAGATTTGATTAATTACAGTTTTGATGATAGTATAATATGTTTGATTTGATTATGCGATGGCATCCATGATGGCAATACATCGTAGACTGTGCTAACAGTGATTTAACTAGCAGATGATTGTGGAACCAAACTTATGCGTTTGAGACATTTAAATTGATATGGCTTCACAAAAATACTGTACAGTATGTATCATTTATGTCTGTGTTGCCATCTAGTGGTTGAACAGGAAAACCTAAGTAAACAATGCAATGTTACACCGTCCAGTTAGCTATCTGACTTTTATTTATTATTATTTGACCCATTGAACGGGTCATTTTAGCCATAATCGCAAAAGTTCCCCCCCTGAGAAATTTGTCAGGAGCCGCCTCTGAATAAATATGAAAACTAACAATGCCTAAGAAAAACTATACTCTATTGTTAGTGTGGAATGATGTCTACTGTGTGCAGTCGCTCAATCGTTTTGTTGTCATTGTTAGTGTACACAGATAAAAGTAGACCCTTTACACTTTCAAATGATGCCTAATATATGTTTGATCACAAATGACAAGTTGTTTCTGCTGCCTCTGATGTGAAAAGTGAAAGTGACCTATTTGTCAGTTATGGTTACATCAGCTAAACAGGTCATAAATAAGGGATAATCCACGGCTAGCCGTGCACTAATGGATTTTAATCTTTCGCATCAGGTGGTTCTTCGCCTCCACATCCATTAAGATCCTTTATACCATGGTCATTTACCAAGTTCAAAACAAGTTAAAACTGTTCTTGATGTTTTCACGGTGGACGTCTTTTAAATGTGGGCCGGAAAGCGAGCGGACGGAACTGACGGAGGGCTGCTCTTGCCGAAGAAGTCCAGGGCTGCTGCTTTTTAGTCCTAGTCCAGACTTGTGAGACAACGCTGACAACAAGATGTTTCTGTGCTGTTCTGTGAGCACAATGTCTGATCTGTGCATTGGCATCTGTGTGATAGATAACAGAGGGAGTGAATTAATTATGAACGATGATCAAACTGACTGGAACTACATGTGCACCAAACAGGTTTTATATATTTGGCTTCCAACCAATCAGAATTGAGTATTCAGTAATTTATTATATATAACTTTCATTTTAAATTACACCCCCACCCACCACTAAATATAATGAAATGCAATGAAATGTATGCGTGTGTTTAAAAACAAACAGGTGCCTTCTGAAATAAGAAAATGCAGAAGTATATATTGAGCCTTGAGTGGTCCAATAAGACATGGACAATAAAAACACATTAAAACAACAGTTGAGTGATGTGTATAATGATATCAAACTGCTTACGGATTTGAGTGTGTTGTTTGTTCCCTAGAACCTGCAAAAGACATTTCACAGGTTGGGGTTCAGTGTGCAATGCCAGGATTGTGAAAGGGAAATGTCGTGTCTCGCTACGGAACACACACATAAACTTTCTGGAACTGCTAAAAAAATGTCTTGTTCCTAAGAAACCATCACATTTAGGTCAGGCAAAACTACAGCGGTGGCATACACAAATCTCCAAGGGGGCAAACACTCCCCTAAGCATCACAGTTTGCACAGAAAACTGATAGTGTGAAGCATAAAAACATGTTCATTCATCACCGGCAACGCATGTCAAAAATGAATGCGGGCCCAATAATATTTTGTCAACACTTTAAACAGTACAGATAGCTTACAAGGCAATGCTACTAGGAGGATTACAGATGAAGTGAGCGAAGGAGAGAATGAACAACATTAAATATTCTTTTAATCAGACTTAAAACATAGACAGTTATTGAATAGTCAGTCAGATAAATGTTTTTTGAAAATTGTGATGGATGCTGCAGCTCGGGTGGAGGCTGGCTGTTCATTCCACCACAGGGGAACTGGGTCTTTGCAAGCGATTTGGTGCCTCGTTGTGATGGAACAACCAGGTGTCGCTCCTTTACAGACCGAAGATGACTGGGGAGATGTGTAGACCTGCACCAGTGGTTTTTGCTGTTACCATTCTAAAGACCAGTGTCAGCGAGTTGAACTTGCTGCAGGCGACAACTGGCAGCCAATGAAGTGAAATCAGAAGGGCTGTTACATTGCCCTTTTCTACATAAATATTTCAGCATGTCATATAGAGAATGACAGAAATACTATAGGTCAACACCCGCTTGTATGCAGGGATGTACTCAAGGAGTGCCATTAGGATAGGAACTCATGTGTTTGACCATCTTTAAGTAAGCCCTTGTACTCAGTGCTCCATATGTGAGCCGTCCCATTGGTCTTCCCCTTGGTAGCTCTAGGCCAGTATGGATGGGCACCCTCGCCCTGTAAGGGTCCATCCCAGGGGTTTTCCATATCCGGTTAGATGTGGTCTCCACACTGTTTCTTGTTCCAGGTGAGGAAGAACTTCTAGATTTGATCATGCTAGGTGGCTAACTATTTTTGAAGAAAGCCACGTCTATCCACCTTTTTCACAATGCGTCAAATGACCCTTTATGCCTTGCGTATGCGCGTAAGGCTGATGCTTAAGACTCCCGGTTCGCCTCTTGACCCCATTAGTTAGGCATTACCAAGTTAGCTTGGAAGCTTTTAAACTGATGTTATAATGATTTTATGTCATTTAAAACAGCATAATGTCAGTGTCTAAATGATTTCACAGTGGCGCACGGCATGAGTCTAGACCGTAAAAGACAACTTTCTCACCATAAGAAGTTGGACAGTGACCTGTACTAGGATGATGACAGCAGGCACATTTGATATATCATCTTATGTATGTAGACGGCCAAGAGCTTTAAATTGATAAAAACTTTTTACCCAGCGTTAACATTGGACGAATTCTTTGCCATAACCATCAACAGTTCACATTTCTAAAGCGGATGTTGCTGAGTCCAGTGTAAGTAACTGGGGAGTCATAATCTAACGGGAAGATTTTAACACCCACACCTAGCACCGTTTCTAGGCATATGCAAACTAGCCTGTCGCCAGTAGGGAGCTCCCGCGAACTTGCTTACCTAGATTAAAAACGTGTTAAATTAATCATCATGAAAAGGTCAAAGCCATCAGGGGCTCAGTATCGTAAAATGAAAAATGGGATGAGAAAAAGAAAGTAAAATATAGAGGAATGCTACCAGTTAGTAATTGTTTTGTAAGCTGGTTGCTGGTCTATCATCATTACCAGCTCAATATTACACTGCATTAGCACTTTAGTACGTGAACATTTCAGCAAAGACATATACTTTCATAGTAAAGTAGAATTAAAATAAACATGACCAGAAATGGAATTAAATATAAAAAACTATGTCAAAATGTTTGTGATTTTGAATTCAAGACATAATCATTTTAAAAACATATCGAATGAATGATTGTTTTAGACTGTAGTGTTAATATAGTTACAAACAGACTGGCATTGATGTAGGTGTGTGGATCTGTTAGTTTAAGATATCAGATATATGTTTAATAAAAAAAAAAAATGTCAGAGCACTCAGAAAATTTTTGATCAATCAGTGAAGGATGAACACGTGTATATGTTGTTAAACAATAAAAAGCAAGCCAGTGCATGGACCGGGTACTGGATACGATACAACGTATGTTGAATTATTTGAGAACTGAACAGGTTATGGGCCCAATGAAAGCCAGAACTCCCGGGGACTACCAGTGGAAATATAGTAGTTTGCGTGTCAAGATGCTGGGTAAAAGTCGCAAAGGATACTGCGAGTACCCGAGTTAAGTAAGACACAAGACCTCCCAAAACCATGAGTAGAAGGGAAAAGTAGCGGTAACAACGAGCCGGTCAAGACTCATCTTTGAGAGATGAAAAGAATTTGAGATATGGGAGACAAAATTCTTGGGCACCTTTGTTTACAAGGACTAAAAGAGACAATTATAAATGAGCCTTCTGATGGAATGAAGACGAACAACGGAAAATAGAAAGCTTATGCAGAGCTGATACAGTTCCTGGATGACAAGAGATTGTCGCTAGTCATGTGAGAAGCAGCGGACGGCGGACGAGCAGCGTTGCAAATTTTGCAGGTGAGTGGCTGAGTGATGAACTCAGTAGTATGTTTGATTGACAGCAGAGGACGACGTTCTAAAGCAGTGCTAAGAAATGCGCTGTACATCCCAACATATCCACAGGACATCTTTTCTGTGGAAGCAGCTACCGAGAACGGAGCAACGGTGATCTTCGAAGAAGGAAAGACGTTCTGCTACATAGAGACGGTACCAAATTCCCCATACACGTGCACAATAAACTATACTATTTGCACAGGGAATGAAAGTGTTGACCAATGTAAGAAATGTTATGACTTACAAGCATGGCATGAGATATTGGGTCATTGCAATTATGGTGATATAAAGAAATCAGAAAAGGTTGTTGATGGAATGGATAAAGTGTGGAGGAGGAAACCTCTGCCACGGTGTGAAATTTGCATACAAGGAAAAAATGATCAAAACTAGAAACAGAGGGCCAGAGGCAAGAGCCAAAGCAGCTTTAGAAATGGTGCACACAGATTTGGCAGGCCTAAAAGACCCAGAGTCCAAAGACGGTCATATGCACTATCTTTGTGCGGTGGTTTGTGTATTTTCTGAAAAGTAAGAGTGACACAGTGACTGCCACAGAGAAATTGATAGCTGACATGGCTCCATATGGGAGATTAAATCTATAAGTTCGGACAATGGCACAGAGTTCACAGGAACAGTGTACCAAAGGTTATTGAGTGTAAATGGTATAAGGCATGAGACTTCAGCACCTTACTCGCCACAACAAAATGGCACTGCTAAATGAAACTGGCGAACCTTATTTGACATGGCCTGGTACATGCTAATAGAGTGGACTACCTAAGACACTATGGACCTACGCAGTCCAGACAGCAGCTGGTAGTGAGAAACAGATGTTTCAACAATCGCACCAAACAGACAGTTTTTGTAGGATATGATAAGAATAGTCCGGCTTACATGGTCTACTATCCCAATAGTAGGAAAATAAGGAAACACAGACTATTGGAGTTCGTAACCAAAAGGATTACTGAAAGCAGATCCGTTACCAACTGATGATGGTTTTTGGAGTAAGGAATAGCCCTAGAGAATCCCAAACAACCCCGGGAGTAAATCTGAGAAGAACTCAGACAGGTACAGTAGAAGAACCAGTAGGGAGTAACGCCCAATCACAAGAAGAGAAAGCTGAACCTAAAGTTATTAAGATGATTATGTTTGTGGATTTGAAGCTGAGGGAACCAAACCGGTTATTGTTACAGACTTTTGTGCTTTAATGTACCTCAAACATACAAAGAAGCTGTACATCAATGAACGCCAATGAGTGAAGCAAAATGGATGAGGAGATATTAAATCATAAGAGAATAATAACCCCTGACGAGTCTACCGGAAGCTAAAAGAATAGTGGGGGGTAAATGGGTTATGCAGTTAAGAGGAATAGTGATGGAACGGACAGACACAAGGCACGATATGTAGCCAAGGGATACAGTCAAGAAAGAGGTGTGAACTATGATGAGACTTTTTCTCCAAACTGCCAATATTACTAGTGTCAGACTGTTGATGCACAAAGCGGTACAGGAAGGTACGATTGTTCATCAATGGATGTGAAAACTGCAATATCTACCATAGTTTGACATTTATATGCAACAGCCAGAAGGTTACGAGGTGAAATCTCAAACCACTAGAGTGTAAACTTGAAAAATCCCTGTATGGACTTAAACAGTCAGGCAGAAACTGGAACAGAATTTGGCATAAATATTTATGTGAGAACAAGTTTGTACAAAAAAACCCCGCTGTACAAGGCCGGACCTACGTTTTGTTGTGAGTAAATTGTCACAACATTTTGCTCGCCCAACTGTAGAACAATGGAAGACTGCCAAGCATGTTTTAAGATATTTGAAAAACACCCACGACAAAGATCCGTGTTACAGGAAGGGTGTGAATGAGAACTCAATACATGCATACAGCGACGCAAATTGTGCAGATGATGCTTCTGATAGATGCAGTACTACAGGTTATTGCATTAGCCTAAACAAAAATGGTCCATTGGTCTTATGGAAAAACCTACTTATGGAAACCCTACTAACCCTACTAGTCTACTAGTGAGGCAGAATATATGGCATTAGACGCAACTGTACAAGAATGTTTACACTTACAGAAATTGTTGCAAAGTATTGATGGTATGAAGTGACACTAAGGTCATGATGACAACCAGGTGCCAAAGCCTTAGCAAATATCCGCTGTATAGACAAAGACCATGATGTGGACATCAAATAGCGTTTGTAATAAATGAGGGCAGGATTAGTCTAGAGTACTGTTCAACTGACATGGTTGCAGATATATTAACAAAACCAGCAACAAAGCTTAAGTTAATGAAATGAAACATGTTTATGTTTGGAGTATGAATTTTGTATACTTGTAATGAAAGGACAAAATAACAATGTGAGAGCGAGTGGGGGTGTTAACATGTATAGCACTCTCATCTTTATTCTTTTGTATTTATGTTTTTCTTTATTATTATTATTATGTGGTACAGACAAATCACATTGTGACACCCAGACCTTCATATGTGCTCACATTCTGGAGAAAAGGCCATTATATCTGGTATTAATGGTAAGATGTAATGGAGGTTTTAGTTTGCACTAGTTCCAGTTAATTCCAACCCTGCAGACAGTCGGTCAGAACTGTGTGTGTGACATCTATCTGAAGTAATAACTCTCCAGACGCCAGAATTCCTTTCAATGAGTTTAATGTGTTTGTTTCTTTTACGTGTGGTTCTGAAAGACAATTCAAAATAAGCTTACATGAATAATCAAGTCATTAACTCTTTACATAGGCATAGACAACAGTAGTTATAAAAGATGAACTACTTTAAACAGCAATATAGTCTCATTACTACACAGTTAAGTGTGCTGCATGTTTATGTCTGTCCAAAAGGTGGCGCCATTGGCCCATTTATCCCGACGTAACAACAACGGGCTTAATCATTAAAGTTACGAAATGACAGGCTACATC
The DNA here is from genome assembly GCA_006030095.1 of Triplophysa siluroides. NCBI lineage: Eukaryota > Metazoa > Chordata > Actinopteri > Cypriniformes > Nemacheilidae > Triplophysa > Triplophysa siluroides. The sequence continues at coordinate 857,237 of VCII01000201.1, read as the reverse complement.
TTTTACCCGTGACACTTAAATAATATGCATTTACATTATATAACGTTAAGGAAACAACGTAATACAATAGCTTTGACAGACTTCAGCCTTCTGCACATAAAACATGTATTTTTAAATAAACAGAGTAAACCATGCAAATGTAAAGCCTTCATGTGGAATATGTTTTTTTATTGAATGTCTATGGTAAGAATTGCTATGAAATCCATAATGAAGAGAAATAAGTGAGTGTGATATGAGTATTAGAGCCGGTTAAGCATCACCACATGATCCATACTGGAGAAAAACCTTCACTGGAGAATAAACTTCATAAGTATCATATTGTGAAGAGTTTCACTCAGACCGGTTCCTGGAGAGAACTCACACGACTGCCTACATGTGAAGAACCCAGGGCCGGCCCGTGGCATAGGGACAAAGGCGGTTGCAGGGCGCAAAATGACCGGATGGGCGCCGAGACGAGAGCGCAAAAATAAACCCGACTTATCAAAAGCTTCTTGCATCATGACACGATTATAATTCATCATCTTAATGCGTTTAAATATGCAACGTGCATCGGAAACTAGCGAGTGAACTATATTTGTTGTTATTTATTTACTTCCTATTATTCCTATTAATCACAATCATGTATATACAAAAAATCATTTATGATATTTTGTTAGTTCATTTTTTATGGGGGCGCAATCTAAAAATCTTGACTAGGGCACCAAGAGGGGGGCCGGCCTGAAGAAAACCTTTAGCGCAGGGGTCACCACTATGGACTCAGTCCGGCGCGCGCTCGCAGTACTGTGATGTCATCTGCCGTCAACAAGCCTATCATGTCTGGTGGCTCATCCTCCTCCACAGGTAAAGAGCTGCAGGTGAGAGTGAAAACTACACAGCAGGAGCCATTTTACAGCAAAGCCTCGGTTCAAGGAAGGAACAATACGGAAGTACAAATAGTCAACATCAGCTAAATCACTTGAACTGTGAAAGGTATTTGTTTATTTTGGATGAAAGATTGTCTTGTTGTTTTTTATTATAAAATGAACAACATAAAAGGTGACTGAGATGTTTTCACTGTTTAAAGATCAAATGTGCAGCTCAATGTGTGGACGGACTGATGTGAAAGAGTTTGTGTTTCTGAGATGACACATAACACACAGATTACAGGTTTACAGGTTAAACTCTTTATGTTCTGACACTGTGTGTTCATCATGAATCTCTCCAAAGAGACAAAAGGGAGAAAAACTGAAATTTGATTAAACTAAAATGTGTTATTGTCTATAGTTAGATGTTTTTAGTCTGACAGATGAAAGAGTTTTTATTTAATAACTTACTCTAGTTTAAATAGTTTCAGTTTAGTTTAATTTATTTTTGTGTGGTTTTAGTAATTAAAATGTATAGAAAATTTTAATGTACATTTTTTACACAGTAACTAAACTAATTTTTATTATATACATTAAAATATGTTTTATCATTATATATAAAGTATTATTATGAATATATCTTAATACAAGTGCTTTATTGAAAAGCATAACACACTGAACATGAAGTAACTCAGTTTAATGTGTTTTAGTTTGACTCGTGGAGAATCTCCTAAACCCAGCTGTGTGTCCATGAAGAGCGATGAATCAATGGGTCAACCACTTCACTTCAGTTCAGGAGACTGTGATGATACAGATGTGAGGTGAGAACAGTCTGATGGTTTAGACAAGTAAATCACTTCATCATCTTTATTCTCTGATCTGAGTCTGTGCTGTTGATGTTACTGCAGATATTCACTGAACACTTTACTGACAGATACACACATTAATCCATGTGTTCACTGTATGTAAACAGATATTTCATTTATTGTTCAATTACAGTAACACAACAGATGGATCAGAGTCCTTCAAAGGGAAGCACATGGATTCGGTTTTCCAGGTGAGTGTCTGTGTGTGTGTGTGTGTGTCTGTGTGTGTTTGTGCGAAGTTGAGAAATGGATGCGAAGCAACTACCGTGTAACAACCGTTGGTATGTTTATGAGGGATTTTTTTTGACAGTATTTCATTTTCAAAAAGGAGTCTTTTCTAGTATTTCACTTTCATTGACAAAAATGTATTGTACATACAATTGATTTACATTTAATATCATGTTCATTCACACAGTTTATTCAGAAAGTTCTTAATCTTCTTCTGATTCCTTTCAAATGATTCTCCCAAAACCAAAACCAAATCTTTAAGGGCGTTTCATGGGATTCTTTTACTGGCTGGCAGTCGTACTGCAGCTTTACACAGATCACTGTTATCATTACTGATGATTATACAACATGTTCAGATGTCTAGTTTCAAACTGATTCATCGTAGTAAGAAGTCACGATCATATGATTTAAATAGATCTCAGTGTGTTATCAATGCTGATGTGTATTTGATGCTTTGTGAATCATTTAAAGGCAATATATGAATTACAGATAATATGATTTTGTTTCTGTAGTTTTGATGTGTTGTAATAGTGTTTAATGTGTTATAACATTCATGAAATGGGGTTTAAGCAATTTAGAAAACACTGTGTTCACTAAAATGAGCTTTTAAACCTTTTTCTGCCCTCATAAGATAACAAAACCCTGTGTGTATGAACAATGATTTCAGGATCTTGAGCACAAACTCATCTCTCTGATGAAGAAAGAGCTGAAGATCTTCAAGAGTCTACTGAGTCCAGATTACCCATCATGCTCTGAGAGAGAAGAGGAGGATGATGAAGATCAGATCAGAGTCAGAGAGATTTCTGAAGATCACACTGAACGTCCTGAAGAAGATGAAGCAGACAGACCTCGCTCACAAACTACAGACCAGTAAGAGCTCTCAGTCATGTGACTATTACATCACTTTACCTTCAGACGAACAGACACAGTGTCTGTATTTACTGATGATTATTAGTGAAAATACATTTACAGTTAATAAACCAACAGAATATAAACATGAAGCTTTTGTGTTCATCTAATGTCATGATCATCAACATCTTAAAACACTCTTGAGTCAAATATAATAACACATTAGGCAAAATATTAATTTGGTTTAATAAGCATAGAGAGCTGTACTATATTAAAATGATTAAATAAGAAACATTAATATGTTTGTTTTTACATTGTACATACTGTAGATTAAGGATTTTCCTAATTGTATACATGTATTTTTATTTACATTCCCTTTGTTTATCAGAATTTGCCCTGTATACATGAAGAAACACAAATCCAGACTAAAAGAGCAATTCCAGAGAATGAATGAAGGAATCTCAGCTCAAGGAAGCTCAACACTTGTGAATGAGATCTACACAGAGCTGTACATCACAGAGGGAGGGAGTGAAGACATCAATAATGAACATGAGGTGAGACAGATTGAGACGGCATCCAGAAGATCAGAGACACAAGAAACACAAATCAAATGTAATGACATCTTTAAAGTCTCACCTGAACAAAACAAACCCATCAGAAGTGTGCTGACTAAAGGAGTCGCTGGAATTGGAAAAACAGTCTCTGTGCAGAAGTTCATTCTGGACTGGGCTGAAGGAAAAACAAATCAAGATCTTCACTTCATATTTCCACTTCCCTTCAGAGAACTGAATCTGATCAAACAGACAAATATCAGTCTGATGGATCTTCTTCATCAGTTCTTCACAGATACAAAAGAACTGAGATCAACAGACTTTGATGATTATAAAGTTGTGTTTATCTTTGATGGTCTGGATGAGTGTCGTCTTCCTCTAGATTTCTCAAAGAATCCCAGTTTGTTTGATGTCAGAGAATCAGCGTCAGTGGATGTGCTGCTGACAAACCTCATCAAGGGGAATCTGCTTCCTTCTGCTCTGATCTGGATCACCTCTCGACCAGCAGCAGCCAATCAGATTCCTCCTGAGTGTGTTGATCTGATCACAGATGTACGAGGATTCAATGACCCTCAGAAGGACGAGTATTTCAGGAAGAGAATCAATGATGAGAGTCTGGCCAACAGAATCATCACACACATGAAATCATCCAGAAGTCTGTACATCATGTGTCACATCCCAGTCTTCTGCTGGATTTCAGCCACTGTTCTCCAGAGAATGTTGAGTGAAGCAGAGAGTCCAGCACAGATCCCCAAGACTCTCACTCACATGTTCACACACTTCCTGATGTTTCAGATCAAACTGAAGAGTCAGAAGTATGATGGGAAATGTGAGGTAGATCTTCAGCAGGCTAGAAAGAGTCTTGAGTCACTGGGAAAACTGGCTTTTCAACAGTTGGAGAAAGGGAACCTGATCTTCTATGAGGAGGATCTGAGAGAGTGTGACATTGATGTCAGAGAAGCGTCAGTGTACTCAGGAGTTTGTACTCAGATCTTCAGAGAGGAGTTTGGACTGAACCTGGGGAAGGTGTTCAGCTTTGTGCATCTGAGTGTTCAGGAGTTTCTCGCCGCTTTGTTCAAGTTTCTGTTTTTAATTCAAGATGAAGAAAACGAGTTAGGAAGGTTATATCTACTAATGAGTGAAGTGAACAAGGCCTTACAGAGTGAGAACGGACACCTGGATCTTTACCTCAGATTTCTTCTGGGTCTTTCACTGGAGTCCAGTCAGACAATCTTACGAGATCTGATGACACAGACAGGAAGAAGCTCTGACAGTAAACAGGAAATAGTCGAGTACATTAAGATGAAGATCAGAGAGAATCTCTCTCCAGAGAAATCCATCAATCTGTTTCACTGTCTGAATGAACTCAATGATCATTCTCTAGTGCAGGAAGTACAAACATATGTGAACAGAGGAGATAAGTCGAGTCTTACTGGAGTTCGTCTCTCTCCTGCTCAGTGGTCGGCTCTGGTGTTTGTGTTACTGAACTCAGAAGAGAAGCTGGATGAGTTTAATCTGAGGAAATATGATCCATCAGATGAATGTCTTCTGAGGCTTCTGCCAGTGGTCAAAGCTTCCAGAACAGCTCAGTGAGTCATTTAACTGCATTTCACCTGAACATTTAACAGTCACATTACTGTAGTTAATGTCCTACAGAGACAAAATAAAAAATGATGGAATTGTTCACTGCATCTATAGACTGAGATCTGCTCTCTCATGCGCTGGCTTTTTTGTTTGTCTTTTATTTATTTATAATCGTCTGTCTGGGTTCAGTTCTTGCAGTAATTCTCTATCAGGTGCAGATGTTGCTGCTGATATTCATTCTTCAAACATGATCTCTTCATGTGTTTATATCTTGACTGTTATCTTGTTATTTCTCTCTCAGTCTGACTGGCTGTTATCTGACAGAGAAAAGTTGTTCATCACTGGCGTCAGTTCTCAGATCAAACTCCTCAAGTCTGACAGAACTGAACCTGAGTCACAATAATCTGCAGGATTCAGGAGTGAAGCTGCTCTCTGATGGACTGAAGAATACAAACTGTAAACTGAAGACACTAGAGTAAGAAAATCCTTATACCAATAAAGTTAAACGTGTATGTCTGTATTGTGTAAATGCACAGCATTATCACCATACTGAGATCATTTTAATAACTAACTTGAATATATTAAACTATTCATGCTATTATTGTAAAATGACAGTGTAGCAGGTGGAGAGACGACACATACACAAGAAGTGTTTTTATAGCCCCGGAGGGGAGTTTATTCAGGCGTTGAAGTGCTGGTGCTCTGTGCGCAGTCTCGTGGGTAGATGGATGCCTGGCGTGGGAGTGTCTCTGGCACTATTCCTCCAGTGTGTCGTGACCTCCATGCCCAGGTACGTGTCCGTCCACCGTGTGTGTGTCTCCCTTGTGAATCTTCCCAAGTGTGCTGCTGGTTGTCACTCGTCCGAGCCTGCGGGACATAAGACATATGAGTTAACTCACGTTTGCATGGGAGTCGTAGCTCTCCATGTCTTCTGTCCAGCTGGCTTGTATGTCCAGTTGATTGGCGAGTTGACGATCGGCAGCTGTGTTTCCCTCGTCCGTTTCCCTGGCGACGCTGATTGCGCAAGGGGTGACTCGCCACATCCCCCCCCCAGGCGTCGACGTGGGACGTAGAGACCTTCGGGGACCATAAGACCTGGGTGGGTGTGGAGGGTTAGGTACTCTGCCTGACCGGGACGTCCAACCTGACCAGGGTCTCGACTAGGGATGGGAACCGAGAACCGGTTCTTCTTTAGAACCGGTGCCAAGTGAATCGATTCCTTGGAACCGTTAGCGTACCTGCTTAACGATTCCGCTTATCGGTTCCGCTCGTTGCAAATGTGTCAACGCGCTGCGTTGTTTTGGTTACGCAGCAAACATGTAATCGAGGCAGAAGCGATCTAAAGTGTGGTTATATTTCACTAGAAAAGACGCCAATGCGGTCATTTGCAACAACTGTAAAAGTTTAATTTCGGCAAAGGGGGGAACTACCTCCAATATGCAGAAACATTTGGCCACACAGCACGCAATTCATTTGCAGGACTGTCGCGTGTTTGATACACTACTACTTAGCGACACAGCAACAACAAGTGAGTCAAGCAGCAGCGGAGCTAACGAGACGTCATCTGCTATTAATGCCGAAGGTAACTTCTCTATTTAGTTCATGTGAGCGCCAGTTCATTGTGTAAACTTTTACTATATGAATAATAATCTCCATTGTCATTGTCAATCAAATTTAGATGATGATGACCTTGACTGTTTAGTCTGTGTTTTTAGTTTTTATGGTACTTAAATGGCAGTTTTATTTATTTTTTTTGTCTGGGCCAATGATGAATGTGAAAAATTCTATAGGTCCCTGGACTTTACTTTGTAGCCTACTTTTAGGGTTGTTCTGAGGTTGCTACACATAATTTGTGTATACTCTGAGTATGTGCTATGTTCTTATCAGATATTAAAGCAACAAATTTGTACTTATTCCCTCACCCAATGAGAATCGATAAGAGAATCGATAAGGAATCGGATCGATAAGCAATATCGATAATGGAATCGGAATCGTTAAATTCTTATCAATTCCCATCCCTAGTCTCGACAGACCATCGGCGTTGCCGTGGGAGGCCCCAGCCCTGTGTGCTACGGTGAAGTGGAAGTCCTGGAGTGCCAAGAACCACCGGGTTATGCGGGCGTTTGTGTCCTTCGCCCTTGCCATCCATTGCAGGGGGGCGTGATCCGTAACTAGGGTGAAGCTCCTCCCGAGGAGGTAATATCTGAGCTCCAGGACTGCCCACTTTATGGCTAGGGCCTCTTTCTCCACCGTTGCATACCGAGACTCGGCGGGGGTGAGCCTTCTGCTGATATATACGATGGGATGTTCCTCACCCTCCCGAGTCTGGGACAACACTGCACCTACTCCCGTATCTGAGGCGTCTGTCTGGAGTGTAAAGGGGCAGCCGAAGTCGGGGGTGTACAACACCGGGGACGATGTTAGGGCTGCCTTCAATGCTTCGAAAGCCCTCTCCGTCTCCTGGGTCCAGATATCCTTCTCTGGCTGCCCCTTTCTGGTCAGGTCGGTCAGTGGGCTAGCTATAGAGGAGAAATTAGGGATGAAGCACCTATAATATCCCGCCAGCCCCATGAAAGCTTGTACCTGGGTCTTGGTCCGTGGCTGGGGTGCGTCTCTTACTGCCTCCACCTTCCTACTCTGGGACTGGTTCAGTCCTGGTCCAACGCGGTATCCCAGGTACTGAGCTTCGTCGAGCCCTAGGTGGCATTTCCGTGCGTTGGCTGTGAGTCCCGACTTCCGTAAGTCGATTAGCACCCTCCACAACCAATCCAGGTGGTCCTCCCAGCTCTCCGAGTGGATGACTAGGTCGTCAATATAGGCTGCCGCATAGGCCTGATGGGGCCGCAATAGGACATCCATCATCCTTTGGAACGTGGCCGGGGCCCCATGCAGGACGAAGGGGAGGACTCGGTACTGCCAATGGCCGGACGGGGTGCTGAATGCGGTCCGGGCGTCCGGCACCAGGGGTACTTGCCAGTACCCCTTTGTCAGATCTAATGTACTGATGTACCGAGCCTTCCCCAGGCGGTCCAGAAGTTCATCCACTCGGGGCATAGGGTATCCATCGAAGAGGGAGACCTCGTTGAGGCGCCGAAAGTCATTACACAAGCGGAGGGTGCCATCCGACTTCGGGACCATCACGGTGGGGCTCGACCAAGGGCTGCGGGACGGCTCTATCACCCCTAATTTCTTCATACGGGTGATTTCCTCCTCTATAGCCAGCCGGTGAGCTTCCGGGACCCGGTATGGACGCTGCCTAACGATGGTTCCTGGGGGGGTCCGGATCTCGTGTTTGAGGATCTGGGTCTGCCCAGGCCTCTCGGAGAAGACGTCCTTAAACTGACTGACCAGAGATCGGAGGTCACGCTTCTGTATGGCCGCCAGTTGGTCACCAATCGGGATTACCGCCAGCTCTGTGTCTGCGAAGGCGGCCATCTGGGCCGGCGGGGCTATCCATCTCTTCAGCAGGTTGATATGATATCATTTTTCCTCCTTCTGTCGCCCGGGCTGACGGACCTGGTAATTGACCGGCCCTACCCTTTCCAGAATGGTGTATGGGCCATTCCAGGACGCCAGAATATCCGTCTGGGGATGGTAGACGGATGTGCGCAGCTGTTTCACCTGGAGCAGGTGGCAGAGGTCCGCCATCAGCCGGGACATGAAAGGAGTTCCCTGGTCAGTCAGGATCTCCGAGGGGATTCCCGCCCGGCTGAAGAGGAGGAAGAGCTCTTTGGCGATGGCTTTGGAGGTGGCCTTCCTCAAGGGGACTGCTTCCGGGTACCGGGTGGTGTAATCGACAATCACCAGGATGTGTTCATGCCCCCGGGGAGCCTTAGTAGCGGTCCTATCAGATCCATCCCTATCTGTCGAAGGGCACCTCGATGATGGCTAGGGGAACGAGAGGACTGGGGGGAGGCCGTTTCGGCAAGGTCTTCTGGCACGTGGGGAAGCTTTGGCAGAATCTCCGAACTTTCCCTTCCAGTCCAGGCCAATGGAATCGGTCCCGAATCCTCTGTATTGTGTTAGCTGCCCCAAGGTGTCCAGCCATAGGATGGGCGTGAGCCAGCTCCAGGATGGAATCAGTCTTTTCCTTTGGAAACTGCTTTTCCTCCCCCTCCCTCTGACCGACACAGTATAACAGACCATTTTTGATGATAAAATGAGGAACCGGATGTGGCCCCGGTATCCTAACCTCATCCTCGACAATGCGTACCTAGTCCCAGCAGTTTCGCAAGCGCTCATCTTCACGTTGTTCTCTTCCAAAAGACCCCCCCCCGGTGATCTGTTGAAACAGGTCAGAAAAGAGGTTAGGATTGCGACACTCACCTATAACCGACAGTCCGTTTACCTTGATTTATGCCCAGTTGATTGGCGAGTTGACGATCGGCAGCTGTGTCTCGTCCGTTTCCCTGGTGACGCTGATTGCGCAAGGGGTGACTCGCCACAACAGTGATTTAAAGTCATTTAATTTATAACATCTTGTAAAAAGGGACATATATTGATACATTTGATGAATAATAAATAATATATTCAACAATTTTACTCCTGATTATTGTCTAAATGTTATTGACATTGTTTAATTTATTTTTCTTCTCTCTTCAGTCTGTGTAAGTGCAGTATTGGATCTGAAGGTTGTGTTGCTCTGACTTCAGCTCTGAGATCAAACCCCTCACATCTGACACAACTTGATCTGAGATATAATAATCCAGGAGATTCAGGAGTGAAGCTGCTCTCTGATCTACTGAAGGATCCACACTGTCAACTACAGACAATACTGTGAGTTACTGATTCAATTATAATTTGGTTATAAACTATTTTGTTTAATACAAATGACTGCCAAGTATGTTTGAATTTTTGTTCCAGTGTTATGTTCTTGTGTAAAGTTGATGTAGTTACACTACTTGTATGATGTTTTCTCTTTGATTATCTCATTCTGTTTGTATTAATCTCATGTGTAAATTCCTCTGGATAAAAACATTTCCCCAATGAATAAATGTAATTGTATTATGAAGAAAGGACAAACACACATCATGTTTTGCTGAAGTTCACTGTCACTCGTAGAAGTTGTCAAGCTTTCATTGAAATGAGATCAACTGGTTTTGATTATAATTGTATTATAAAAAAATTAACTCACTGTTATCTTGTTATTTCTCTTTCAGTCTGAGGGGCTGTAATCTGACAGAGGAAAGTTGTTCATCACTGGCGTCAGTTCTCAGATCAAACTCCTCAAGTCTGACAGAACTGAGTCTGAGTCACAATAAACTGAAGGATTCAGGAGTGAAGCTGCTCTCTGATGGACTGAAGAATACAAACTGTCAACTACAGAAACTACAGTGAGTTGCTGATCAAATTATAATTTTGTTTATAAACTCACTATTTTTAATAATCACAAGTGACTGTCAAGTATTTTTGCTGTTTCACTCTTGTTCTTGTGTAAAGTTGATGTAGTTACACTACTTGTATGATGTATTCTCTTGGATTATCTCATTCTGCTTGTATTAATCTCGTGTGTAAATCCCTCTGAATACAAACATTTCCTCAATTAATAAATGTAATTGTATAATGCAGAAAGGACACACACATCATGTTTTGCTGAAGTTCACTGTCACTCAAGCTAGAAGTTGTCAAGCTTTCATTGAAAATGAATGAGATCAATTTGTTTTGATTATAATTGTTTGACTAAAATGTTAACTCACTGTTGTGTTGTTATTTCTCTCTCAGTCTAAATCGCTGTAATCTGACAGAGAAAAGTTGTTCATCACTGGCGTCAGTTCTCAGATCAAACTCCTCAAGTCTGACAGAACTGAGTCTGAGTGGCAATAAACTGAAGGATTCAGGAGTGAAGCTGCTCTCTGATGGACTGAAGAACACAAACTGTAAACTACAGACACTACTGTGAGTTGCTGATCAAATTATAATTGTGTTTATAAACTCACTAATTTTAATAATCACAAGTGACTGTCAAGTATTTTTGCTGTTTCACTCTTGTTCTTGTGTAATTTGATGTATTAGTCCAGTGGCGGCGTTTCATCAAAACCTAGTGTGTGGCAAAATTTGTTCTGGCCAAACAACAACGATATTCCAAAGCAACATAACCATAAATGATACCACATCATATCTAAACTAATCGTTTACAATAATCACAAAACTGAATGAATGCAAGAACATGCACAGAGACTTACAGATAACAAACCCAAACCCTCATATCATTTAAAATGTGTTTTTAAAGCTCTAACTCTGCAGTAAAAGGGCGACTCCAACAAAATATCTACTAAACCATCTGTCATTTATACTGTGTGTGACAATCTCTTCAAACCCACAGCCAGATGTTGTCATAACAACCACAAACGACTACGTTAATCGAGTACGAATCAAAAATATACGCCAAACATTAAATGAAATTAACAGCAAACATTATTAAATATAAAACATGTCTTAACTTGTCACAGTGCAGTTTATTGTTATTGTTATTAAGAAGCGGAGAGGTTGAAGCAGTGAAAAATCTGTGACATCCACATGAAAACACAGGTAATCCAAAAAGACGCGCAGATATTTAGTGCAATGAACTGCGACTGCGCAACACCGGCACATGGAGTGCAATTTTTTATTATTCACAGTTAACGTAACAAATATTATTCATCTTGAAATATTTATACATCTGGTTTGGGCAGATGAGATTGTTATGTGACTGTTAAAATAAAAAATAATAATTGCCAATTTATTGCCATTTTTCGACATTAAAGACCTCACAACTACCCCTTACCTCACCATACCCTTTATTATTAAACACCTCCATTTACATGAAGTTAAACACGACATACTTGTGTTGTGTTTCTGGACACACACACATCATGTTTTGCCGAAGTTCACTGTCACTCATAGAAGTTGTCAAGCTTTCATTGAAAATTAATGAGATCGACTTGTTTTTGAATGTTTGTGTCTTTCTCTTGGAATATTGTTGTATGTATTACATTTGTGATACTGTGAGATTTTAAGTCTCATGTGAACCTTGCTGCTTCATACAATATCCTGAAAAATAGAAATGAGATTAGAAGTGATCATTAAAGATCGATCTGTTAATGATTTGCCTGTTATTCATCTCTGTGTGACAAGTGCAGCGTTATTCAAATCTGAAGATCAATGCTGTCAGAAAAAAGTCATAAATGTATTACTAACATTTTAACTCACTTTTGTGTTGTTATTTCTCTCTCAGTCTGAGGGGCTGTTATCTGACAGAGAAAAGTTGTTCATCACTGGCGTCAGTTCTCAGATCAAACTCCTCAAGTCTGACAGAACTGAACCTGCGTGACAATAAACTGAAGGATTCAGGAGTGAAGCTGCTCTCTGATGGACTGAAGAATACAAACTGTAAACTGAAGACACTAAAGTAAGAAAATCCTTAAAGCAATAAAGTTAAACGTGTATGTCTGTATTGTGTAAATGGAGGTCTTCAGTTTATCAGAATCATCTTTATATATAAGAGACTCAACCAGTGACTGTCAGTCAATGACTCTGATGATTTAGATTCACAGCATTATCACCACACTGAGATCATTTTAATATCTAACTATTCATGCTATTAATCATTTAATTTATAACACCTTCGTAAAAAGGGACATCATTTCATACATTGATGAATAATAAATAATATATTCAACAATTGTACTCCTGATTATTGTCTAAATGTTATTGATATTATTTAATTTATTTTTTCTTCTCTCTTCAGTCTGTGTGACTGCAGTATTGGATCTGAAGGTTGTGTTGCTCTGACTTCAGCTCTGAGATCAAGCCCCTCACATCTGATACAACTGGATCTGAGATGTAATAATCCAGAAGATTCAGGAGTGAAGCTGCTCTCTGATCTACTGAAGGATCCACACTGTCAACTACACAAACTACTGTGAGTTATTTCTTATTTTTTAAACCATTTTATTTCTAAAAACTATCACCTCACTGTAGTGGTTGCAGAAACTAGTCGACATTTAAACATCTGGCAGATGCATTTATCCAAAACGATTTACATTGCATTTTCCTATACATTTAAACATAGGTATGTGCAATCCCCTGGTAAACCCAGAACCATGCGTTGTTAATGCAATGCTCTTACCACTGAGCTACAGGAAAGACATGAATGCTCTGGCACCGCATTTAAAGCTTGATGTCGACCAGTCGCGGGTCATGTGGTCTAATAAATATATTGATGTTATTATAAAGTCATAGGTTTAGTCACAAACAAGCTCGACTCATTTTTCTGTTGTTTCGTCTATTAGTGCACATGACACTTTCAGTCGACTTGTTGTAAATGTCAGGGAAGTTTGGTCTGTACACGCTTCAGATCTGAAGTAACGTAAAGCTGCTGTAGAGATCCACCTGCTGCTCTTTCCCTGATAGCACACATACATCTGGCTTACGTCTATTTGACGTCTTTATTTACATCTGCAAGACATCTACAATACATAGTTTGCTCATCTGCAATACGTCTAGGAGATGTCTGCTGTCAGACGTCATATAAACATCTAGAAGTGTCATGAACTCGAGGAGAGACAAGGCAGGAGAACCCAATTGCAGGCAGAGGCAGGGATGAAGGGGTTAACAGGTATTTATTAACAAAACATAAAACAGGAACAAAGCAAAAACCCACGAGGGGGAAAACAGGACTGAATACTAATAAACTGACACAAGGACACGGACTAACTAAACTAGAAAACAAACTTGAATATACTAAACACTAAACTACACTTACTGAACACAGGGGTAACAGGAACTTGAACAAGGGCTAACAGGTAAGGTACATCAAGAACACGAGGGAAGACGTACAATGAACCAGACAGGACAAAGAACAAGAGGATGTTTTAAAGGGGAGCAAATCAAGAGGGAACAGGTGCAAGGGATAAACTAATTAACACAAACTAGGAAACAGGAGGGTAGGAACGATGACGCAGACTAGAAAAACAAAAGATCCTGTATGATTCCACCTCTAGACCAAGAAATACCTGACAAGGAGAGGTGGAACCATGACAGAACCCCCGCCTTAAGGAGCAGCAACCTGATGCTCCTCAAAGGCACAAACAAGACAAGACAGACTGGGACACTGACAAGACCAAACAAGACATGGCAAACATGACAAGGGGCAGACAGGCAAGAAAAAATCAACGGGTTGGTGGTGAGACAATAAAAATAAAAGCAAGGGAGGGGGGGGGTGGGGGCAAACAAGGAAACACGGGAAGTCCAGAAGAGGTAGGGCTGGGTGGGGAAGTGCCAGCCCTTGGGGGCGCGCCAGGGCGCTGAGCCCCAGGAGGCTTGACAGGGGAAGTCCTGGGGAAAACTGTTCTTGTCCCCGGCAGGACTGCTGGGCTGGACCCCGGCTGGAATGCCGGGCGGGACAAGGGCTGGACGGCCGGCTGGAATGCCGGGCGGGACAAGGGCTGGACGGCCGGCTGGAATGCCGGGCGGGACAAGGGCTGGACGGCCGGCTGGAATGCCGGGCGGGACAAGGGCTGCGGGGCGGGCCGGCTGGAATGCGGGCGGGACAAGGGCTGGACGGCCGGCGGAATGCCGGGGAAGGGCTGGAGATGCCGGGCGGACGGCTGGAATGCCGGACGGGACACCGGCTGGAAGGCCGGACTTGACGACGGCTGGATGGCCGGACTTGACGACGGCTGGATGGCCGGACTTGACGACGGCTGGATGGCCGGACTTGACGACGGCTGGATGGCCGACTTGACGACGGCTGACTTGACGACGGCTGGGCCGGACTTGACGACGGCTGGGCAGCGCTCTCTGACGGGCTGGTGCCGGTGCTGGGCCGGGCTGGTGCGGTTTGGACCGGGCTTGGTGCCGGTTGCTGGACCGGGATGGTGCCGGTTGCTGGACCGGGCTGGTGCGGTTTGCTGGACCGGGCTTGGTGCCGGTTTGCTGGACCCTGGTGGTGCCTGGACCGGGCTTGGTGCCGGTTGCTGGGACCGGGCTTGGTGCCGGTTGCTGGACCGGGCTTGGTGCCGGTTGCTGGACGGGCTGCCGGTTGCTGGGAGGAATCTGCGGCCGGGCTGGCCGCTCGGACCGTCACCTCCCCACGGCGCCCCCCAAAAAATATTTGGGGTTTGACACCACCGGACTCGGGACCACCGGACTCGGGACCACCGGACTCGGGACCACCGGAACTCGAGCCGCCCTCCGGAGTTTCTTTCTCCTGGATCGGCTCACAGGGGGTGTGGCCGGCTGCAGAGAAGCGGTGGATGACATGGTGAACTCCGTGTTCGAGGAGTCGGACGGGGAGTCCCACGACTCCCTCCGTTGACGCCATCTTTGGAGACTGGTGGATGGGGGGAGGGGGAGAAGGCTGGGGAGAGAGACCCACGACCCCGATCTGAAGGGTACGACCCTCGGAAATCGTGGCTAGCCCCGTGGAAGAATCCGCTCTAGACAGCTCTCTGGACCACTCACGATCCAGCAGGGTCTGAACAGTATCCGCGAATCCCAGGGGCTTCAGCTGGCGCATCTCAGTGGGACCTAGGGGCTCGTCGAGGCAACTATTAAAAATGACCTTTAATTCTGCCTCGTTGAACCCCGAGGACCGCGCTGAAGCCAGGAAGTTCAAGGCAAAGTCCGTTATGAACCTCCCCTGCTGCCTGAGGCCAAACAGGACGTGGGCTTGGTGGCCTCTTGTTGCAGCGATCTCCGCCTCGTCCCCTCTACCTGCTGGGTTCCTTTTTGGCTGGTTCATTCTGTCATGAACTCGAGGAGAGACAAGGCAGGAGAACCCAATTGCAGGCAGAGGCAGGGATGAAGGGGTTAACAGGTATTTATTAACAAAACATAAAACAGGAACAAAGCAAAAACCCACGAGGGGGAAAACAGGACTGAATACTAATAAACTGACACAAGGACACGGACTAACTAAACTAGAAAACAAACTTGAATATACTAAACACTAAACTACACTTACTGAACACAGGGGTAACAGGAACTTGAACAAGGGCTAACAGGTAAGGTACATCAAGAACACGAGGGAAGACGTACAATGAACCAGACAGGACAAAGAACAAGAGGATGTTTTAAAGGGGAGCAAATCAAGAGGGAACAGGTGCAAGGGATAAACTAATTAACACAAACTAGGAAACAGGAGGGTAGGAACGATGACGCAGACTAGAAAAACAAAGGATCCTGTATGATTCCACCTCTAGACCAAGAAATACCTGACAAGGAGAGGTGGAACCATGACAAGAAGATGTCTGTAAGATGTTTATGATTTAGAATGGATGTAAAGCTGCTCTTACTAAGATGTGTGTTTAGCAGATGTTTTTACGCAGCAGATCTCCAGATCTTTAGCAGACGTATTACAGACGTTCAGACGTCTCCGAGACGTATTGCAGATGATCAAACTATGTATTGCAGATGTCTTGTAGATGTAATTGCAGATGTCAAATAGACGTAAACCAGATGGATTGTGCTATCTGGGTTTACTGCACAGCCCGCTGCCACCGACCTCACGCTTTAAAAGAGTTTTATTTTAGTTGTTGTTGCTCTCGTGCAATAGATGAACAACAGTTTATTTGGTTTAGATTCTATATATTTAGAGGCTATTTTGCGGGAGTCCCGCCATTCTCCCGCACACACGAGTGTCTTACTGCCCACACACATCAAATCTTGTTGCAAAACATTTCCGAGCTCTTATTTTATTTAATTATTACGACATCCACTAGTCGACGTGACTTTTATCACATTATAGTAGACCTCAATCTAGAGGTTGAGAAATCCAGAGCCGGACAGTAACGGAGTACATTTACTCAAGTACAGTACTTAAGTACAATTTTGAGTGATCTGCACTTTACTTGAGTATCATTTTTGGGGAGTACTCATGACTTCACTCAAGTACATTTGAGAGGCAAATATTGTACTCTTTACTCCGCTACATTTCTATCCATAACCGTAAGTACCCGTTACTTCTAAAAAGAAAAATCTCGGAAACCATCAATTTGTTTTTTCCATCTCAAACGTGATTGGATTGTGCAGGCACCACTTATTGCGAAAGCCTTTCAGCAACCAATCACCAGACCTCAGAGCTCTATCATTTGCTGTACAGCTGTCAATCATCTCACGTGACCTCGTCTGCATGACACGTCCTGTGTACACTTCCTCATTCTAGACATCCATGATAAAGCGAAAGTGACATTTCTTCACCAAAACAAGAAGCTAATAAATGCACGCTTGAAGAATATGTGTTTTGTGTGTTATTTTCATGCGATTTGGGGTATATTTATATGAATAAAGAATAAAGGTAAGGGTAAGGATAGCCAGTAGCGTCATATAAAATGCTAAATATAACATATTTCAAAATCTTTTTTTGACTTGAAAACATCGCGACCGGTCAGCTGATTTTCTTTAATCATTATTATTTTCTCTTCTTTGCTCTATGCTGCGTGTATAACACGGTCAGGTTCAGAGGTGTGTCAGAACATTGCTATATTGCCTTTGCTAGTTTAGGTTTATTGATTTCAGGGGCGGCGTTGCGTATGGCGGAGTACGGCAGTTGCCATACCCTAGCGTTCAGAAAAAATAGTTGAAACAAAGTGTGCATAATGAGACTCATTAAAGATAATTAAACTACTTTACACTGATGTGTACATGAAGCATAGGCGTCGGAAGCATGTGTATTTGAGAATGTATAAACACCGTTAAGTCACCAGTAGCTTCATTGACGTAGTCGGTAAGACCGATGATATGTCGTTTTGACGTGACATCATCGTAATGTTGGTTCGAAGCTCTTTTTGGCTGAACTCCTTTGTCTGCATTTTCCACATTTTAGATCATATACAGGCATTTATTTTCAATAAAAATAAAACTGCTTACAAAATGGCTAACAGTGGTTTTGGAATCAAGTGTATGGTGAGGTTAGGGGTAGTGGGGAGTTTTTTTTATTTTCCCAATTAGTTGGCATCCATTTAATAATTTTAATAAATCGAATAATTTACACTATTGTTATTGTATTTCATTTATAATGTAAAACGCTATCTGTGAACAATTAAAAAACAAAAATTATACGGAAAGACATTGTAGCGCAGTCGCAGACGCAGTTTATTGTTTATGTATTTTTGCGCGGTTTTGGGATTTGCCACTAGCTATGCCAGGATTAGCTTAAAAATGAAAAGAATCAAGGCTAAACAATCCTGCGACAAGGTAAGACATGTTTTATATTTAATCTTGTTTGCTGAATCTGATCAATGGTTGGTTTATATTTTAGTCTCATAGTCGATTAACATAGTCGTTGGTGGTGGTTATGACAACATCTGGCTGTGGGTTATTTTTTACTACTTTCTTTAAGTTTTGTGGTTATATATGTGGTATCATTTGGTTTTGTTGTGGTTCGTTTTGTATGGTCTGAGAAATTTCGCCATACCCTAGGTTTTGATGAAACGCCACCACTGATTGATAAAAAAACAGAGAAACTCACATGTACACACAATTGTTAGCTGAATTTTATTTTCTAATATTACACATTAATGTAAACTGAGGATTTGCTTTGATGTTCTTGAGTATGCTGTGTGTTTAACACGGTCAGGTTCAAATGTGGGTGCAAAAATCCATTAAAACTCTGGCAGAGGTTTGTCAGAGCGTAGCCATTGTGCTATTGCCTCGTTGGCAAGTGAGAAATGTTAAATAAAGCAACATGGTAAAAAGATGAAAATTACTTGATTTTACTTTAAATTCCTTTTACATTCTCCAAGGTATTAACATTAACATTTTTCATAACTCCATGTAGGACGTTTCTGAACATAAATGTAAGCACCGTGGCAGTAGTAATGCAATATTTAGAAAATGTACTCTTGTACTCTTGATACTTTTAAAAACATGTACTTTAGTACTTTTACTTAAGTAGACATCTGACTGTAGTACTTTTACTTGTACTTAAGTAAAATTTTGCAAGGGGTATCTGTACTTTTACTCAAGTAATGAAGCTGTGTACTCTGTCCGCCTCTGGAGAAATCTCATGAACGTTCCTGAAAGAGAACCCAATTGCAGAACACTCGTGTGCAAAAACTCAAAACTTTAATGATCAAAACAAGTGCCCATGATGGGGAAAACAGATCTGAACAATGTAAATTCCCACAAGGGGGAAAACAAATAGTCAGGATAACAAAACTAAATCTACACAAGACTAGGACAAGGCTTGAATATACAAGGATTCGAGACACAAGGTAAAGATTTCGATACTGCACAGCAGCGAAGCTCACTAAGCAAAACATAGAAACCAAAACGAATCAGCACAAGGTAGATTATATAAGTGAATTGGGAAAAAACAAGGAATAATAACAATAGGCAGGTGTGGGTAATGAAACACTGGCGGGAAGCTAAACTAGGAAACGAGGGGCCGGTGACAAAGACCTGACCAGAGAGAGCGCATGACTTGTCAAAACAAACAATGTCATGTCTCTCTCTACACTAAACATGTGGGTCTATCATGATCCTGCCACTAGACTAGAAAATCATGACAGGAAGAGGCAGGATCATGACAGAGAAATTTAGAATATCAAACGCAACAAAATGTAGGACAAACCTTTAAGTTTACTCAACTTTGGGACAAGAGGTTTGCATAACTCAGTTTTCTAAGTGAAGTCACATGTATTTCAACACACACATACACGGGCATACAAATGATTTTCATTTTTGGGTGACCAGTTGTTATAATGTAAGAATAGGATTAGTCTTATTCACTATATACAAAAAAATACAAATTAAAAATCTTTGTTCAAGTTACTTTATTACCCTTGTTGGGAGACATTTTTAAGTTATTTTTTTTACAGTGGAATCACTTTTGTGTTCAAGTGACTGTCATGTAAATGTTTTGTACTCACACTTGTGTTAATGTTGGTGTGGTAGCACTTCTTGTATCGTGTTCTGTCTTGGATTAATTTAATATGATTTGTAAGTATAAAGTTATTCTGACGTGATGTTGATAATGACTGAGATGAGTGTATAATAATATCATATCTGATGTTTCTTCTCAATGTTTTACAGTATTGAGTCTCGACAGTAACAATCACATGCAGAATGAAAGGATTCACTTCATTCAGTAAAGATCATCTGGACCTTTTTCTCTTTGAAGACTGTGACATCATCGGTGACAGCTGTGAAGCGCTAAAAATAGTTATTTTTAATGTAAATGTAGTATTATTATTGTAATTTGTATAACATTCTGATCTCATATTCTGTATCATCCTGTAGTCTCTGAGCTCCTAAAGTCTGGCGTGTGTCTGGTCACAATACATTATTACATGGTCAATGACCACCTAGATTTTTGTCTTTAAACTTAATTTAATAAAGAATGAACTTAAAATAAAATACTTCTAATAAAATAATAGTTTTAGCCATCAGACAAATTGATGCTTAAATGATCGTTGACATAAAACAATATAATGACTTTTCCATATGTGAGTGAGTGTGAATGGTGATGAATATTGATGTGTTTCACACCTGGAGAGATAGAGACCAAACACATATAATGGACATCAAGGTGGAATGATCTGTAGCAACTAGAACAAAGAATGTGATCAGACTTAAATAATGTGTTTATTGGTATGTTTTATGTTCAGTGGTAGTATGCAGTATATTACCGTATAAAGGGATGTAACAATATTATCAATTTCATGGTTTTGCATTAGCATAATTTACTCATAATTGTTAGCAACGGTGGGCGGGTCTTACCGATAGGTCATACATGTTCTGAACTTTAGTCTTGTGAGCTCACAGAAAAGATATCATGAGCTATAGTTGTTTTATTTTCATATTAGCATCTTAAACCACTTAAAGTAAAGTATTATTTATCATCTCTTGTTTATTTGAACAAAAAATCTAATTTCTACCCTATAAACTACCCAGCTTTCCTGTAGCTCAGTGGTAAGAGCATTGTGTTATCATCGCAACTTTATGGGTTCGAACCCAGGGGATTGCACATACTATGTATAAATGTTTAGGATAATGCAATGTAAGTCGTCTGCCAAATGCATAAATGTAAATGTCTATAATTGAATTAAATTAGCAGCTAACATCAGCTTGGTTTCACCACCCTCCATCTTAGCTTATTTACTATACACATAATGTATACAAATATGTATTATTAATTTCTTCAAATAAGGTTAAAAACGAAGCAGTGTTTTATGTTGCAGAGTTTGACATTTGAGAGTTTGTGGGAATAACAGATGGTAGCTAAATCTGCATTCGCAGAAGAGATGAGAGTGGTTTTAATAGCATTAGCTTTATGACGTATGAACTGATAAATCAATAATATGTTCTGATTCATTCTTAGGTTTTATGGGTTTACAACAATAACATCAAACAGCGAGAATATATAGAATATTTTATGTGATATTTGAGTAACACTCCATTACAGTGGGGGGCGGTATGTACGTCTTCGGTTGGTTCACAAACCCGCCATGAAAACAAAAGAAGAAGTAAACGACATAGCAGCCAACTGTACGCTGGTAAGTTGTAATTTTCGAAATAACAAAAAGTTATGACAGGTTATGAGAGATAAATCAATTCGTACGCGTTTGATTGACAGGCAACTGTGTGACGTCAATGTGAGTGTTCTGTGAGAAGTGTGTTCATACCGTGCGTGGGCATTCAAACACGCTTGCTGTTTATACAAACTATGAAGTGTAACGAAAGATGTTAAATATTTTGTTAAATAGCAAAAACGTTAAGTTAAATTTCCAAGCATGCTTACTGTTGTGTCCGTTAGCGTCGGTAAAATAATGCTAATGTATCTCAATGCATAGTGGTAAGTGGTGCTGCTAACGTTTATGAAAGAATACTTTCTGCTCTTTCTTTCTTTCATGTGGAGATTTTGTTGCATGATTTATTATGATATGATTTATATATATATATATAATTTAAGTTACATATGGATCATGTGAATCTATGTTATATGAAGTATTGCATGCTGGGGCAGCAGCACCATCGAAGATAGTCTCGTTGTTTTGGTACCTGAAGGTTTATTTTTTTGGTTTGCGTAAAGCAATACAATCTTAATAGAGAGGGGATATATAGAGAAGAAAAAAAGAACGTTGTACGTATATTAACTACAATCAAACTGTATTGTTACAGGTGTTATGTGAAAACTAAAATTTGATTTTCCTTCAAATGATTTTACAGTTGAAGAGGCTGATCATCCAAAAGTAGGACCAACAAACACTAACACATTCTGTGTGCCAAAATGGAGATTGTTAAAGAAGACAGTGAGGACATGAGCGATTCAGACCCATGCAAATTGAAAAATGAAGATACTGAGGAACAACCAGGTTGGTGTCCATAACTGATTTTTCATTAAAGGGGCGGTGCAACAGTGTTTCATGCATTCTGACTTCTTTACCATGACCATGTTAAACGTGCTGGCTTCTCATGCTTGACATGGTCAACTTGCTCACTATGTATGACGTAGTATTTCTGAGGTTTTTTTCGAACATGAAATTCTGTAACATCACAACTTTTCTTAGTCCCTTATTGGACAATTCTTAACCGGCGTGAGAGAGAGCACACCCACGCGAGAACTTTGTGCCATGTTCGTTAAGTTCAAATGTGTTTATTTGTTCACTACATTTCGGTCTGGAATGTTACAGTTGAAAGAAAAAGTATGTGAACCCTTTGGGCTTACTTGGATTTCTTCATAAATTGGTCATAAAATGTGTTCTGATCTTCATCTAAGTCACAACAATAGAGAAACACAGTCTGCTTAAACTAATACCGCACAAACATTATACGTTTTCATGGTTTTATTGAACACAACATCTAAACATTCATAGTGCAGGGTGGAAAAAGTATGTGAACCTTTGGGTTTAATAACTGGTTGACTCTCCTTTGGCAGCAATAACCTCAACCAAACGTTTCCTATAGTTGCAGATCAGACCTGCACAACGGTCAGGAGAAATTTTGGACCATTCCTCTTTACAAAAGTGTTTCAGTTCAGCAATATTCTTGGGATGTCTGGTGTGAATCGCTCTCTTGAGGTCATGCCACAGCATCTCAATTGGGTTGAGGTCAGGACTCTGACTGGGCCACTCCAGAAGGCGTATTTTCTTCTGTTGAAGCCATTCTGTTGTTGATTTACTTCTATGCTTTGGGTCGTTGTCCTGTTGCATCGTCCATCCTCTGTTAAGCTTCAGTTGGCGGACAGATGGTCTTAAGTTTTCCTGCAAAATGTCTTGATAAACTTTGGAATTCATTTTTCCATCGATGACAGTAATCCGTCCAGGGCCTGAGGCAGCAAAGCAGCCCCAAACCATGATGCCCCCTCCACCATATTTCACAGTTGGGATGAGGTTTTGATGTTGGTGTGCTGTGCCTTTTGTTCTCCACACATAGCGTTGTGTGTTCTTTCCAAACAACTCAATTTTGGTTTCATCTGTCCACAGAATGTTTTGCCAGTAGTGCTGTGGAACATCCAGGTGCTCTTTTGCAAACTTCAAACGTGTGCTGCTGCAATGTTTTTTTTGGACAGCAGTGGCTTCCTCCGTGGTGTCCTCCCATGAAGTCCATTCTTGTTTAATGTTTTCCTTATTGTAGATTTGTCAACAAAAATGTTAGCATGTGCCAGAGATTTCTGTAAGAGCTGACACTCTAGGATTCTTCTTCACCTCATTGAGCATTCTGCGCTGTGCTCTTGCAGTCATCTTTACAGGACGACCACGCCTAGGGAGTGTAGCAACAGTGCTGAACTTTCTCCATTTGTAGACAATCTGTCTTACCGTGGACACATGGACATCAAGACTTTTAGATATACTTTTGTAGCCCTTTCCAGCTTTATGTAAGTCAACAATTCTTGATCGTAGGTCTTCTGAGAGCTCTTTTGTGCGAGGCATGGTTCACATCAGACAACGCTTCTTCAGAACAGCAAACTCAAAACTGGTGTGTGTTTTTTATTGGACAGGCCAGCTTTAATCAACACATCCAATCTCATCACATTGATTGGACCCCAGGTTGGCTGACTCCTGGCTCCAATTAGCTCTTGGAGAAGTCATTAGCCTAGGGTTTCACATACTTTTTCCACCCTGCACTATGAATGTTTACATGTTGTGTTCAATAAAACCATGAAAACGTATAATGTTTGTGCGGTATTAGTTTAAGCAGACTGTGTTTCTCTATTGTTGTGACTTAGATGAAGATCAGAACACATTTTATGACCAATTTATGAAGAAATCCAAGTAAGCCCAAAGGGTTCACATACTTTTTCTTTCAACTGTATATTAATGCTGGATATATGACGCTATCGGATATAACGGATCGTTTGAAACTGATGGATGGAGCTGTCCCAGAGTTAAAAGATGCCGGTCATGAACCGCACACAGTAAGTTAAACTTTCTGTGTTTTGTTGGCAATCGGCACGTATGTGCATAAGGTAAACAACAAAATATTTTAGTGAATCAACAGTTCTGCAGGGATAAAGCGATGTATTGTGTCTGGTGCTGTATTGCAATGCATATTGGTAAGTGATGATAAAGTTTTTTAAAGAATACTTTCTGCTCTTATTTCTTTTTCTTTCATATGGATAAAGATCTTTATTAACAATACGGTTCAAGAGGTTCTGTATTAGATGTTTTGTTTATAAAAAACACACACAAACACAAAAACATATTTATGTCATAATTACTAAACCAATAAAAACGTATCTGTTATGTAACAAATGTCCTCCACCATCGTAATGTCATGTGACCTCTGATGCTCTGTGCTGTGAATGTGTCATGGAGCAGGTGCGCACGTGATGAGCGTCCGTTGTGTGAATTGTCGGTTGAATTAAATTTATTTGATTTCTGTAAAAATGCAAAAGACAGTAAGGACAGTGGGCAAGTATTGTAATCTGCCAAGTTCATGCCAATATATGCCACCAGTCCAGGATTTTAAAGAATGTATCCGTAGTTTTCATTGCGCGATAACATTCAACAACCATTGAGGAGACAGGCCTGAGTTATCCATATACAGAATCCCGTTAGAAATAAAATCCAGAAGGAGGGAATTTGTTCAAAGGCAGCCGTCAATGTACACTCGTATTTGCAATGAACACTTCATCAAAGGTTCCTCATGTTAACACTGGATATATGAATCACTGTATTTTTACCCATAAATCATATTCATGTCATTTATTTTTACCTAAATTGTTGTCGTGGACTAGGCAACCTATTACAGCGATTAGTTTCACTCCACCCAAAAATGAAGATTATGAATTACTTGCATTAATTACCGAATTATACATTTCTTTGTTGTGTTGAACACAAAGATATTTGTAAAAACATTTTTAACTGACATTTCTGGGACATCATTAACTATCATAGTGGGAATAATAGTAGTCAAAGGAGCCTTAGAACTGTTTGCTTTGCTACATTCTTCAAAATATCTCATTTTGTCTTCAACAGAACAAAAATAAATTATACAATATCATCTGGTCTGTGCTCAAAATGTAAGGAGACAGTTCACCTAAAATTCATAAATAAAGAAATTAAATTATGTTATCAATATTTTGGCAATAACAAAATGAAAGGTATTTGTGTTTTTTACATCTTTCACTAAAATACACATTTTATGTCAAGCTACTTGACTTATTTCAATGTATGTGTGAAGCGATTTTATTGTTTTATATCGTTTTTTTTAAATCGAATATGCCAACAAGTGTTTGATTTGCAACTGTATGAAGTTGTATGAGAAGGTTGAATATAAGTAAGACAGATTCATAGTAATAAGTAGCAAACATTTATTCAAGAACTATGTACAATATAAACACTATTTATAATCTAGGCTCTGCATGGATGTCACAGGCAGGGCCTCTTCCTCTGTGGGGCGTATGGCAGGGGTTCACCACTAATGTCCACATTTATACGTGGGGCAGATCTCTTTAGGCTTGGTCTGGAGAACATCTCTTTAACTTGGATGAGTCCATCAGGCTGCTCTTCTTCAAGCATGGTGGGGCAGTTTAGTTTCCCAGAGGCGTTGCTTCACACGAAGCCCTAACTTTAGGCTGTAGTTATGAGGCTTGCCAGAGGATTTCTTTAACATAGAATCCACCACAGCACGAGACATTCTTTGATGGTCTTCTATGCTGTTCCCATGGATTAAAAGAGGTTCCTCGGAGACCAGATGTGCGGGAGTGTGAGCCTTTGTAAATTCTGGGCAAAACTCAGGAATACAGCTGCGTTTTTAAGGAAGTGGTTCTCTATCTTTATGCCCTTCACTTGTTCATGTGTTGAGTGAGAGCTACCAGACTTGGAGCTGTGGTCCGAGCTGACTGCATGTGCTATCACTGCAACATTGTCAGACAGGTTGGGATCCTTCAGAGGGCTTGAAGGTTTTCTGGTCTTTCTCAGGTTATAGCCTGGACCAGAGAAGGTACCATCTGCACTCTTC
Organism: Triplophysa siluroides; assembly: GCA_006030095.1. NCBI lineage: Eukaryota > Metazoa > Chordata > Actinopteri > Cypriniformes > Nemacheilidae > Triplophysa > Triplophysa siluroides. The sequence continues at coordinate 830,930 of VCII01000201.1, read as the reverse complement.
ACCACAGCACGAGACATTCTTTGATGGTCTTCTGTGCTGCTCCCATGGATTATAAGAGGTTCCTCAGAGACCAGATGGGCTGGGGTGTGAGTCTTTGTAAGTTCTGGGCAAAACACAGGAATTACAGCTGCATTTTTATAGAAGTGGTTCTCTAGCTTTATGCCATTTAGTTGTTTATGTGTTGAGTGACAGCTACCAGACTTGGAGCTGTAGTTGTGGTCCAAGCGGACCGCATGTGCTACCAGATGGGCTGGTGTTTGAGTGTTTGTGAGGTCTGGAGAAAACACAGGAATTACTGCTGCGTTTTTAAGGAAGAGGTTCTCTAGCTTTATGCGATTTAGTTGTTCATGTATTGAGTGAGAGCTACCAGACTTGGAGCTGTAGCTGTGGTCCGAGCTGACTGCATGTGCTATCACTGCAAAGTTGTCAGACAGGTTGGGATCCTGCAGAGGGCTTGAAGGTTTTCTGGTCTTTCTCAGGCTATAGCCTGGACCAGAGAAGGTACCATCTGCACTTCGCTTTTAAAGTGAAATGACAGATTGAGTACGGATCGATCAAGGAGATTTAGCTTTTTTTAAATGCCTTTGTGTTTTTTTATGTTACCCCAAGGTTGGATTAACATACCTTCATGGTGATGAAAGTAAATTGCTCAGAGTAAAGTTGTGATTGTTTGTCAAATCTCTCAATGGATATCTCAGAGAAGATGCTGTATGCTCTTTCTTCAGTGTGCTTTTAGGTTTTGAGTGGGGTTGCCACCAAAAACGACACAGTATATTAGAACACTGTTCAGCCAATCACGTGGCTTCTTGGAATTTTCAAATACAAACAAAGTTATTATATAACCTTAAGGTTAATTTAAATGTAAACAGCAGGTGATGTCACCTGAAAGGGAATTAATCAACACTGCTCAGCCAATCACGTGGCTTCTTGGGATTTCTAACTATAAACTGATTTTTGATTATTGAGATTTTTGATTTTTAGAGATTATTGTCTCTAATCTTGAGGTTCATTTAAAAGTATTACTTGATATCACCTGAAAGCGAATTAAAGATTCATAAGTTATAAAATTACTTTTGTGTTACATTTTCTAAAAAGCCTACATTTAAAATACAGACGGACAACTCCAGTATTATCGACTACAGCGCATGAGAAAATGAATTCATCAATGACGTTCAGGATCTGTTTTTATGTTTTGATATTTAACTTGAGATCGTTACACATTTCTCCTTCTTTGAACAAAACACATGTGTTGAAAGGTTGATTTATTGTTTTTATAAAAAGCATTACAAAGATCTTTTATTAACAATACGGTTCAAGAGGTTCTGTATTAGATGTTTGTTTATAAAAACACACACAAACACAAAAACATATTTATGTCATAATTACTAAACCAATAAAAACGTATCTGTTATGTAACAAATGTCCTCCACCATCGTAATGTCATGTGACCTCTGATGCTCTGTGCTGTGAATGTGTCATGGAGCAGGTGCGCACGTGATGAGCGTCCGTTGTGTGAATTGTCGGTTGAATTAAATTTATTTGATTTCTGTAAAAATGCAAAAGACAGTAAGGACAGTGGGCAAGTATTGTAATCTGCCAAGTTCATGCCAATATATGCCACCAGTCCAGGATTTTAAAGAATGTATCCGTAGTTTTCATTGCGCGATAACATTCAACAACCATTGAGGAGACAGGCCTGAGTTATCCATATACAGAATCCCGTTAGAAATAAAATCCAGAAAGGAGGAATTTGTTCAAAGGCAGCCGTCAATGTACACTCGTATTTGCAATGAACACTTCATCAAAGGTTCCTCATGTTAACACTGGATATATGAATCACTGTATTTTTACCCATAAATCATATTCATGTCATTTATTTTTACCTAAATTGTTGTCGTGGACTAGGCAACCTATTACAGCGATTAGTTTCACTCCACCCAAAAATGAAGATTATGAATTACTTGCATTAATTACCGAATTATACATTTCTTTGTTGTGTTGAACACAAAGATATTTGTAAAAACATTTTTAACTGACATTTCTGGGACATCATTAACTATCATAGTGGGAATAATAGTAGTCAAAGGAGCCTTAGAACTGTTTGCTTTGCTACATTCTTCAAAATATCTCATTTTGTCTTCAACAGAACAAAAATAAATTATACAATATCATCTGGTCTGTGCTCAATATATGTAAGGAGACAGTTCACCTAAAATTCATAAATAAAGAAATTAAATTATGTTATCAATATTTTGGCAATAACAAAATGAAAGGTATTTGTGTTTTTTACATCTTTCACTAAAATACACATTTTATGTCAAGCTACTTGACTTATTTCAATGTATGTGTGAAGCGATTTTATTGTTTTAAATCGTTTTTTTTAAATCCAATATGCCAACAAGTGTTTGATTTGCAACTGTATGAAGTTGTATGAGAAGGTTGAATATAAGTAAGACAGATTCATAGTAATAAGTAGCAAACATTTATTCAAGAACTATGTACAATATAAACACTATTTATAATCTAGGCTCTGCATGGATGTCACAGGCAGGGCCTCTTCCTCTGTGGGGCGTATGGCAGGGGTTCACCACTTTATGTCCACATTTATACGTGGGGCAGATCTCTTTAGGCTTGGTCTGGAGAACATCTCTTTAACTTGGATGAGTCCATCAGGCTGCTCTTCTTCAAGCATGGTGGGGCAGTTTAGAGTTTCCCAGAGGCGTTGCTTCACACGAAGCCCTAACTTTAGGCTGTAGTTATGAGGCTTGCCAGAGGATTTCTTTAACATAGAATCCACCACAGCACGAGACATTCTTTGATGGTCTTCTATGCTGTTCCCATGGATTAAAAGAGGTTCCTCGGAGACCAGATGTGCGGGAGTGTGAGCCTTTGTAAATTCTGGGCAAAACTCAGGAATTACAGCTGCGTTTTTAAGGAAGTGGTTCTCTATCTTTATGCCCTTCACTTGTTCATGTGTTGAGTGAGAGCTACCAGACTTGGAGCTGTGGTCCGAGCTGACTGCATGTGCTATCACTGCAACATTGTCAGACAGGTTGGGATCCTTCAGAGGGCTTGAAGGTTTTCTGGTCTTTCTCAGGTTATAGCCTGGACCAGAGAAGGTACCATCTGCACTCTTCACCACAGCACGAGACATTCTTTGATGGTCTTCTGTGCTGCTCCCATGGATTATAAGAGGTTCCTCAGAGACCAGATGGGCTGGGGTGTGAGTCTTTGTAAGTTCTGGGCAAAACACAGGAATTACAGCTGCATTTTTATAGAAGTGGTTCTCTAGCTTTATGCCATTTAGTTGTTTATGTGTTGAGTGACAGCTACCAGACTTGGAGCTGTAGTTGTGGTCCAAGCGGACCGCATGTGCTACCAGATGGGCTGGTGTTTGAGTGTTTGTGAGGTCTGGAGAAAACACAGGAATTACTGCTGCGTTTTTAAGGAAGAGGTTCTCTAGCTTTATGCGATTTAGTTGTTCATGTATTGAGTGAGAGCTACCAGACTTGGAGCTGTAGCTGTGGTCCGAGCTGACTGCATGTGCTATCACTGCAAAGTTGTCAGACAGGTTGGGATCCTGCAGAGGGCTTGAAGGTTTTCTGGTCTTTCTCAGGCTATAGCCTGGACCAGAGAAGGTACCATCTGCACTTCGCTTTTAAAGTGAAATGACAGATTGAGTACGGATCGATCAAGGAGATTTAGCTTTTTTTTTAAATGCCTTTGTGTTTTTTTATGTTACCCCAAGGTTGGATTAACATACCTTCATGGTGATGAAAGTAAATTGCTCAGAGTAAAGTTGTGATTGTTTGTCAAATCTCTCAATGGATATCTCAGAGAAGATGCTGTATGCTCTTTCTTCAGTGTGCTTTTAGGTTTTGAGTGGGGTTGCCACCAACAAAACGACACAGTATATTAGAACACTGTTCAGCCAATCACGTGGCTTCTTGGAATTTTCAAATACAAACAAAGTTATTATATAACCTTAAGGTTAATTTAAATGTAAACAGCAAGTGATGTCACCAAAAGGGAATTAATCAACACTGTTCAGCCAATCACGTGGCTTCTTGTGAACACACAGAAACATGTCCTACATTACATACATTTACAGCAATATTATGGAGAATATCTCTTAAGCGTTTTCAACATCGCACAAATCATTGAGAGAATTAAATTACAACACCGTTTGATATATGAATCTTCTTTAAGTAATATACCACTCTGTGTTTCCAAATCTATATTACATTTTTGAATATATTATTGATAGTTAATTTAGAGGAAAATATATTTTCTTCAAGAGTATTTTCAGTCTTACTAAAAGTGGTTCTTGGCTCGTAATCATAGGGGAACCACTTTTAGTGCTATATAGCACCATATTTTGGTGCTTCAGTGGTTCTTGAGCAGTTCTTTTGAAGCACTGAAGTGGTATATAGATCCACTGATGTATTTTTTTTGTACACAGTTTCAACTGAGGTATATTTTTAACACGGTTAAAGTGAATATTGCTGTCTGATCTTAAAAGTTGTATTGTTAAGGCCGCAGGCTTTTAAAGAGACAGTTATTGAAGGAGAACAGAGATAAAGAAGCTATTAAAACAATGAAAACTCTATTGGACACAATAGCAAATGCACAGCCCACGAAACAGAGTGTTTCTCATTTTAATTAATAACTCAGCAGCAAAACAACACACCGGCCAGGGGTCAGAGAGAAGGTGGAAATTGGTCATCGAATATGAAATTATGACATAAGTTTTGGCACAAGAACACTTTGCTAACGTTCAAAGTGGACCTTAAAGTAGAAATGTCCTGTTCAATTTTAGGACAGGTTGGGAAATGGTCACGAAAACCAAATTATTTTTGTGTCTGAAGCGAGAAACCTTTATGAATAGGGCCGCAGGGGTAAAAAGTAAGACAAAAAATATTATCTGTCTGATATGATCTATATCATAGTCTTGGCCAGCAACTCTATAGCCAACAATCTAGAGCGTATCTGCCCACCTTACCTAGGGTTCTAGCCATACGCTGGATTCAGATGAATTACTTGAGCAGCACTCTAGCGCGCATGTGAATAATAATCAGCCTTGTTCTTTGTTTGTCAACATCTTGGTTAAGTGGTGTTTATCAAAGGCTTCAATAAACCCCAATCATATTTCCTAAATAGATTGTATTTGTTTTAATGAGGTCAATGGCTGGGTGTAATGATGTCTATAGTGAGGACGTTCACAGCATCTTCACCTCCAGCCTCCCACACTGGAAGCCAATCTTGGCACACACGTGGAAAATTAAAGCTGTCAGAGCATCTAATTAAGAATACAGATGAGCACGCCTGTTCATAATACTCCGGTATTAGGAAAAAGTGGAAACACACATTAAGTTTGCAATACATCAGAGTTTTAGACTGTGGGATTCTGTGTGTTACAATACTAAGCGTTTTTGCTATCCAGGACTCGATACCTTAAGTCATGCGTGGCTCGCTGAGAAGAGGCATACTCTTATTGTTCCTGTAGCTCAATTGGTAGGGCATTGCATTCGCAGCACAAAGGTTGTGGATTTGATTCCCAAAAAGATTTCCCTGAAAGCACTCCCAGTAATTTAGCAGATAAATGTGTCATAAAACGCATTAAAATGAAAAGTGGCAATGTGGAGATTTTAGTGGCATCTAGCGGAGAAGTTGAGTATTGCAACCAGCGGCTCACTCCAACCCCCCTTTCAGGCACTACAGTGGCTGACACAGGACAAAGTGGTAGTCACGTTTTTACTTCTGCCGATTGGTTTGTCCATTAAGGGCTACCGTAGAAACAACATTGCGAATTCCATGTAAGGGGATGTCACATTATATTTATACACCTGAAGATGTAGTTATGTATATTATATTGCATTTCTGTCAATATATCCTCCTAAATATCACACACAGCAACTTTAAAATATAATTTTTCAAGGCAGCCATACTTATAGATTTTGCCATATATATATTTTATGAGTTTCAGCATATATGTAATATAAAGCATGTTGATTATTGCACAGCTTCATGTAATTGATCTAAAGAAAACCACAGCATGGTAAAATTGAACTTTCTAGGTCGCCAGCCATTATTGGCATGTAGATAACGCATCGGCCAACTTAATAGATTAACAGTTTTCTATTCATGATTAAAAGCCACGCTAAAAAAGGTTTTATTGAAACATTGACCCAAGTTTTCTCTAAAAAGAAGATCCTATGGGTGGAAAAGGGGGGAAATGTGCGGCACTCTCTCATTGGCCAACACAGATTATGTCTGGCACAAAATGACTGAAGGCAGTACCAAAATAGTAGAGTCCAGGAAGAGAATTGCCATCAAGGGAACGGATGGGGTGAGTTTGAGATAAAAGCATGGGTAAATATTGTTAGCAGAAATGGCTTTTAAAGAGGTGTGTGTAAGTGTGCATGTGTGTGCGGCGACATTCCAGCGTGTCTGTGTGTGAACCCCTTAGGTCGCAAAACTCCTATTGAAAGATTGACATGAACTGTTTTCATGACTTCGGGAAATAAAGCAAAATGTACTTTGACCTTTAAAAAGTACCACAGAACTTTGAATGAAACCTTTGAATGTCTGTCTGTCCTTCGGTCTGTATGCTGATTTATTCAATTCCCAGATTGAAACTTATTGGGGTCACAAATTTGCACATGCAGAATTGGGATAGCCAGAGTTGTCATCAAATAAGCAATACATTTGTTATATTATGTTCGATCTCACAGAATCGGTCAAGATTTCCACAAAATAAAACCAGAGAATTAAGAAATAAAGAAATAAAGAAAAAAGACCTAAACATGAAGAATGTGAATTTCTACTCTAATGCTTTTAAAGATACACTTACAATAGTAAAAATATAATATACTTAGTGTAAATTATCCGTCCACTTTGCCAGTTGAGGATTTGGATTTGGATGCATTTAATTCATAACAAGGTTATTTAAGTTTACTAAAATTAAAACTTTGAAAACATTTCTGTTCATCGAAATCAAATAAAATATAGCCTTAAATGATTGAAAAACCTTGTATTTACGTCTGCGGCAACATTTACATTTTTCGGTTAAGTTTAAGACACTAATATTATGATAATAAACAAAACAAAAATTAAACAAAAATTAATTAAACATTGTAACTAAAATAATATAAATATAAGCTCATTTAAAATATGAATAAAACTAAAAACTAAACTATAATAAATAATACAAATAATTAATAATAAAAATCTTATTTTTTATGCCAAGTATAATTGATGTTTTTCTATTGATTTCAGTCACCTTTTTTATGAGATTCAGCTATTTTCTGCCTGGTTGGTCATTGACCACTCAGGCATATCGATCACTACATCAGATCAACTTAACTAAAGCTCCAGAAAGGCATCTTTACCTTTTACTTGCGACCGAGAACTGTTGTTTGTGGTCTGTTAGTGCAGCTCATACGCTTTACAATTATGTATATTTGTGCATACTGTGCATGTATGTGTAATTCCCCATCGCTTGTCTCTTTAATCTTATGGCTTTTTCAGTTCACACTACGCATAATGAATCCCATAGTTTTATTGATCCTACTGGTTTGAGCTCTAGAGACCAGACTAGATTTAATTTCAGTTTAATCGACTCTAAAATGAGATATTTACACAGATGACTCGGGCACAGAGCTCGTCCACCCCATTAATTCTCTTCTAACATTTCTTTCAACTCGTTTTGTACATCCAAAACCAAACGGCAACGTTACAACTGAGGCTTGCGGATTGAAATGTTGTACATTGATTCGGTCGAGCAGCAAAGCGTGCGCAATAAGTCCAGTAATAAGTGAATCGCAATCAAGCGGCTGTAATTAAATTTACATTAGGACAGTGAGTCGATTCTTTTATTAAGAAATTGGATTTTGCCACCGGCTCACCCTGCCGTAAAGATCTATACTGTTCACGTGTGTGTGTTTGTGTGTGTGTGCGTATAAGCATCTCAGATAGCTTTTCCATGCAGATAATGTCTTTGATGTATTGCACTGACCGAGCTTGCTCTGAATTGAAATTGAAATTAAAACTCAATTCTGTGTATGTGGGTCAGGAGCGAGATGGGATGAGGGCCATATTGGAGTCGTACGACAGCGAGCTGGTCGCAAGTGAATACTCACCTCAGCTATCGCTCCGGGTCAAGGAGGCTGAGGACATGCTGCAGAAAGTCCAGGCCCACAATGCCGAGATGGAGGTGAGAGAGCTACTTGTCCCATAATGCATTGGGAATTCTTCCTTATGGGAATGGGTTTATTATATTATAATGTATTATACTAACAGGTTTGTATATAAAAATGCTGACACTAAGTAACTTGTTTTATATACGGTTCACAAAAGTCATTCTGAAGCCAAAGGTCAAATAAGATGGGTAGTTAATTTAAAACGTAGACAGATCGATGCAAACATTGACTCTGTATTATTCCTAAAGGAATATTTTTCAAAATTTGAATTCTGTTATCATTTTAAATCTGTGTGAATTTCTTTCTTCTGCAAAACACAAAAGAAGATATTTTGAAGAACGCTGGTATCCAAAAAAACATTTGTTCCCGTTGATCTCTATTGTATGGACACAAAAGTCAATGGGGACCAGTGGTTTACTGTTACCAAAACGTTTTAAAATATCTTCTTTTGTGTTCTGCAAAAGAAAGAAAGTTATACAGGTTTGGAATGACAAGAGGGCGTGTAAATAATGACAGATTTTTTGACGGAAAGATATTTGGAAGAATGCTTGTGACCAAACAGATCTTGCCCCCCATTGACTACCATAGTAGGAAAACATTTTGAAGAATGTAGGACAGCAAACATTTCTTGGGCACTTTTGACTACCATTGTATTGTTTCCTACTATGGTAGTCAATTGGGGTCAAAATCTGTCTGGTTACAAGCATTCTCCCAAATATCTTTCTCGTGAGTTCATCAGAACAAAGACATTTATACAGATTCGGAACAACTCAAAGGAGAGTAAATGATGACAGAATTTTCATTTTTGGGTGGAGTATCCCTTTAATTTCAGCACTTGCTGTCATATTAGAGGAACTTATCAACATTTGATCAACATCATCCATTTTGCAGTGATTTTAACAAACTCTATACTTGGTTATTGAATTTCTGACTTCAATGGAGAAGTCAGCGTGCCTGTTTAGCCGTGGTCAGTAGGCGGAAAATGAAGCAAATTTTTTCTTCAGAGTAACATACATTGATGAATCACACACAACAACACCAGGGATGTTTATCATAAAAGTGCACAGAGTTCATGCCGTTGTTATGTTCAAAAAAGCATGGTGGGATTTAATTTAGCACAAGTTACACCACACTGCACGGGATATTTATGAAAACAAAGCGCATGTTAAAACGTCTAGACTTGGCTTGTGTAGGCTGGCCCTCATTGGAGAAATATCCAGGCAACGCTTCTGATATTGACCGCCCTCATGACTTTATAATTTACTGTTATGGATCTTGTGTTTATGGGAATGATCTGTTTCGCTCTGATAGATTCAGCTGTCCAAAGCCCAAGAGGAGGCAGGCACCTTCAAACTACAAGCTCAGATGGTAAGTGTCATTTGTTATCGCGGGAATCTTGACATTTAAGCCATTAAAGCAACACTTTGGAACTTTTGCTCACGGTTCCCCCATGTGGTTGATATGCGCAATTGTCTGTTACCAGTGTTGTAAATAATGCCGCTGTATAAGCTTCCCCGTGTGCAGCGCAATATACGTGAACATATTTACTAAGCTGATAAAACGGGCAGAAACGTCATTTGAAACCGACTCGCACTCTTGGATGGGCGGGACTGTGCGTACCGACCCGAACACAGAACTTAAAGAGTGTGGTTGTAGCTGCTATGAGGCTTCTCAGGTAGCAGCGACAATACAAATTTGTCTAGTTAAGAGTTGTTCTACCACTGAAATAATTTTTGAGACTTTAATTTTGATGTCGAAAACCTACAAAGAGTTGCTTTAAGTCGGGTCCTGATTGTATCATATTAAATAAAAATAGGTGGTACAATGTATTCCAGAAAATTAAAGTTATATTTTTACTGGCCTGTAGGTGCTATATAAACTTCTTCCTCTTTCATTTCTTTGCTCTGTCAGGTGGCTGCAGAACTTGAGGATCTTAGAGAGCAGCAGAAGTCCAATACTGAAACAAGCACCTTTGCAACGGCGGAAGAGAATGCCACTCTCAGGTAATTTTATGTCTTTTGGTCTATATGATTGTTCAGGACAGCTCTGTGTCATAAGACAAGGTCGCCCTGCCCACAGGTCCAGTTGCCGGAGTCATGACACGTCCGGAGCTTTCTCAAATTCATAAGCTTTGTTCTGATTGGCTGGCTTCTGTGCAATTACCGGGTGCATTTGAATGGCTTGCATCACATCTTTCAAAGATATTCAAATCTTGTTTTCAGTAAAATGTAAATGAGATTCCCTTGAGCACAGCGTGCGATCTGCTTAGTTTTCCTATTTACCGACTCTTTCAAGCTGGCTGTGTTTGGCAGTTTTACATTCGCTGCCCATTCCTGTCTTAGCCCGACTGACTCAAATATCTTTGAGGCTGTGTATTCCCATTAGGTGTGTATAACACAGAAGCATTGATTGATAAATGCATCCTGACCGCTGAGTAAATTAAAGAGGGACCTGGGGGTCGACGGCAGTTTATTTTACAACACAGCTTGTACGGAGCCACACAGACACGAACAAAACAGGGCAAATAAATAACCTCGAGCGTGAGCTATTAGCACTTTGAGTCTTTCTTCCGCATTTTAAAAATAGAGGACTTGAAAAGGGGTGGATTTCTCATTCACTATTAACATATTAAATTGGCCTGGATGAATATTAGCATGTGAAGCATTCGCTTGTGTATGTGTTTTTTGTCATGGCCTGTTGCTTTGCCTAATTACTATGGAAATGTGATTATTCTACATTAGCTTTTGTGGCCCTGCTCGCTCATTTGAGTAGTGAGCTTTCATTCAATCACTAATTCCTCTTTCTTTTTGATCCCATAACTACCCTCAAAGAAATTTCACCGAATCGCTCTTGGAACCTTTCACTAAGTAGTTTAGACCTAAATTGAATATTCGTTTTGTTTTGTATTGAAGGAAAGTCCAGGACTCGTGCATAAATCTACAAAAGCAAAATGAATCCAGGCCAAATGTTGCCTGACATTCTGAAATAGTCGGAACGTCCGGTGTAACTCCTTAGAAATGTTTTCACGAAAATACAGTGCGGTCATGTGAAGTCATTCGAGTACTGTGTACATTGAAAAACTTTCTTGAATGCTATAGAACATGCTTTGTGCAGAAAAAGATGCAAATGTACAGATATGATCAAATTGTACAAGACAAACAAAAAAATTAAGAAAAAAAGTGATAGACAATAGAGCGACAAATGGCAAGATAAGAAAATAATAAAGTGACAAGTTGCAAAATCGAGAGTATTAATTAAAGTATTAACACTTTCATTTGTTTGATCGTAATATTACAACACTTCTGCTTCTGTTTTGCATATTTCTAATTTCACACAGCTGTTTTATTATAAAGTCTATTTTTTGTATTAATTAGCATCATGAATTTCAATGAAAAGTCGGCATGTCTCTTTCACTTTAATGATAACATGCCCTTGAGCTGGCATGGATGCCACAAGTTAGAGCCAAACCTGATGATCCATGTTATCCCAGCATGATTAGAGAATGTTCCAGAGAGCATCTTGTGTGCTTCAGTGGAAGCAAGGACATCTGACCTTTTGCACAAAGGAGCTTACACGCTCAATGTCACATTCTCTTTTTGATCATTGACCTAGAAATAAAGCAGCACCTTAGATATTTTGTTTCGTTTTACGTCATAGCCTTTTCCTTTTCAACTATTTCAAAATCTGTCACAAAATCCAGAATATAAATCAAACTGCAAATTTCAGTTGTTCTGTGGACCCCACTGGATTGGTTTATAAAATGTATTTAATGTAGTTTTTTATCAAACTTAAGAAGCAGGTGTTGGTGGTGTATTTCGCTGACTTAACTTTTGAATGGACAAAATGAACACTCCAATAACAAAATTATGTTGAAATTCAGTAGCATACAGTAAGTCATGCATGTTTTTTTTTTAATGCAAAATACTTTGTGTGTGTTTAGGCAGAAGATTGAGGAATTGGAGGCAGAACGTCAGCGACTGGAAGAGCAAAACAACATCCTGGAGATGAGACTGGAAAGGCACAACCTGCAGGTGACATTTTAACCCTTAACTCTAATGTTGACTTTTTATTAAAAACATTTTTTGGAAAACTTCCATTTCAACAAAATCGGCAAAATAACGATTAAATATGTATATATTTTTTTAAAGGGTTAGTTCACCCAAAAATGACAATTCTGTCATGATTTACTCAAGTTGTTCCAAACTTTTATCAGGTTTGTTGTTCTGTTGAACACATATATGGATAAATGTTTGTAACCAAACAGTTCTACGATGGCAGTCACATTACAAGTTTGGTTACAAACATTCTTACAAATATCTTTCTTTGTGTTAAACAGAGCAAAGAAATTAAAACAGGCAACTTTAGGGTGAGTAAATCATGACAGAGTTTTCATTTTTGGGCAAACTTTCCCTTTAAGGCACAGTCATATATTAGGTTATGCTTGAACTTACATCACCAACACACTGAAATTCTGACATCTGCAAATGGAACCAGAAATTTGCAAGTTTTTTGGCTGCACAGTAGAATATGCACTTGAATGCCCTTCTTTCAGTGGCGTTACTTTGTTTTGAAAAGTGGTGGGGACAGAGATGACAAAATCTATACTTAAATAAATTGTTTCTGTAATAACTCGTTGGGAATATTTATCATATATAGTGGGCGGTCCATTGGCTACTCCGCTTTTTGACTCCAGCTCTCACAGTATGTGGTTCCCAAACTGTCATTTGGGGAAGGTCACTGGGCTGTTGCGGTGCATTACATTTAAAAACAGTTTATTCCTATGACTAAAAATGTCACTTGTTTATAGGTTTACGCGTGTTTGTGCTTGGACACTGGATGCACAAGCAAGCAGATGATGGATGCGTTTTTTTACTGGCCGCGTTAAAGTTGCGGGTCTCTTTCTTCCGCGAATATAACTTGTGTGTCCCACATGTCCCACCCGCAAATTACGCCTATGCCTTCTTTATTAAAAAAGTTGAATATTAATAAAAATATTTTTAAATGAAACCAATTGCACACTTTAGTCCATTATTTAATTGGCACAGCCTGCGCTGCATAATTATTTGATGTACGACATTATTTCTGATTCAATGCTGTCAGAGTTTGATTGTGATTCAAATTGGCCATATGGATTCTTTTTTCGCTTTAGACCGACCCCGTGTTCTCTGTGTAAGATCACACTTATTTGAAACGTCGACGTTATTTGAAATGCTGCAATAGTTTTGTTGTTTGGTTTTATGTTTTATTCCTAAGTGGACTGTAAATGATATGAGAGGGGAGACAGGATCAGGTAATGAAGCGAGCCAGATTGAAACTCACCGTCCCTGCGTGCTCACCACAGCCTAATGCGCCATGACGTGCGCTACCCATCAGGCCAGATTGCTCTCTCAGTTGCAGTTTTGAGATCATTGTAGAAAAAGTCGTAATCACAGGTGCAGTCAAAACATCATCTCTTTGTGCAAACTAACATGGTTTCATTGCTGGTCTAATTGTAAATTGCCGATTTATCGGTGATGTGTGCCATTGTAAGAACATAAAAAAATATTGTTGAAGCTGTGCTGCAGAGCAAGATGTGTGCTCGCGTGCACACACCCACGTTTGACTTCCCTTGGCTGTAGTTTCTCTGAATATTAGCATTTTTGTCTTCAAAGCCCCAACTTAAACATACTTGAGGATCTTCCTTTAATAATTTTACAGTGTTGTTTTATATTTATTGTTTATTGGTCAATGAATAAATGATGTTTGGCTAGAGGCACTTAAAGAAGTTGGAATATACTGTATGTCCTACTGCTTAAATATTTAACGTGTTTAGATGCGTGTCTATCGGTATATTTTCAGTACACATGTACTGTGGCGGGAAGTAAGATCGAAGTATTATATAACGGCAACTACTTTATAAATATTATTTATGAACATATTTTTGCTATACACGTAACGGTAAAATATTCTGCACATATAACCAGAATATGTATAGGAGCCGTTGGCAAATATACTGTACATGTGTCTTATGATGAGACAACAAAAATAAAAAGTAACAGTTAATAATTTATTATTTTAAATTATTCATATTTATAAGTATAGTATAAAAGAGCATAAGAGAGATTAATGTGCATTGTTAGTTCTTTTCTACATTTTTGCAGTCACACCGTAGGACACATTTACGGGTTATTTACTAACCATAAAACCCAAACGTATTTTAGTGGTGTGGATTAAAATACTTTATATTTGTATGAATGTATTTAATACTTGATGGATATAAAACGAAAGAGTGAAATACTGGACATGGAATGTTCAGACTCTTAAAGACGCAGTTTTTGATTTACAGCGACCACTAGCGTTGTATTATAGATTTGCAACGAATCGCTCAGTCCAAACACGACGGTGGCCACCATAGTACAAAATGATGTCGTTTTCATGTTGAGGCAGGGAAGAGATTATGCGGGCAGAAAGAATTTATTTCAAAAAAAAAAAAAAAAAGAAAAAAGGAGCTAGGAGGAATTATAAAGACTTTCAAGCAGAGCAGCGTTAGGACCCGCGTGCTAAGGCTTTTATCAGAGATACTCAATGATACCCTTCCTAGGAGATATTTTCCAGCAGACAGTCGTTGGAGAGAAAGATCGTCTTAAAATCACCCCCGACGAGGTTGCTTTCACCACTATACCGCAGGGGAGTGGGAGAGGAAACGCGCGTTGTAGAGTTGTTTGTCCGTTTAGGGCTGCTATACAAAACATTTGATTAAATTTGTTTATATAGTGCTTTACAGGAGAAAATAAGAAAAACACAGAAAGGTAAAACACAGCACAGTGCATGGTGTTTATAGACCAAGCAAGATCTTTCTAATATATAACATCTAGTAAATAATGAAATAAATTAATAAATCCATTTATTCATATGGCGGCGAATTCAATGTATGTAGGGCTGCTCTGTATGTAGATATAAACAGCTTATTCTAAGGTATTAGAAACATAAAGTTTCATTATGTAAGGTCTTTATACACCTCTGAAGAAATAGTTTTGTATATTACATTGCATTTCTGTCAATAGATCCTCCTAAAAACCCCGTATTGTTCCTTTAATCTGATCGGATTAGTTACATGGGTACAGAGCCGGACGTTTCCCGGCAAGTTAAGACCCAGAAGAGGTAGAGCTTTCTATTAAGGGGTGTTGTTTGGTACAACATGAAGTTTATTTCATTATGGTTGCAGAGCAATTTACTTCTTTAATATAAAATGCGACCGACTGCTCTCTCTTTTGTTTTTTATTTGTTTTTGCAATGTAGTTCGTCCAAATGGTTACAAATAACAACTAAACCCGTATACGCCAGTATGTTTTTAATTTAGTCATCGCTTACAGTGATCGGTTCATTAAATAATAGCTCAGATGCATTCCCCTCGAGTACTTGCTCGAGTTAGACCAAATGCCCACATCTACTCTGTATTGTTTAGAAGCCACTTAAATTGTCAGAAGTGTTTATGATGTATTACAGCTACTGTACCTCTAGCCCAGTGCCCGTGTAACAGTGTGTGGGTTTTTTTTCTCTCCACATTCATCTTTATAGTGATGCTTTTATATTTATCGGCAGCATCCTGTCCATTTATCCTTCTGTTTCACTTCCTGGCGCAATGATGCGATCAGCCAGGCTGGAATCGGTCAGACAGGCTCTGCTAGACCTCGACACTGGTTTTAGCTCAAAACAAACGGAAAAGTCTGGAATCTAAAAGCCACGTCACTCATTCATCTTGCTCCGTCCGACGCTTGGGCGTTTTAATGCGCTTAGACTTCGTCTGCAATATTTATAGGCCTCTGCTATCCATTATCTGTTACGTTCAACGTGTCGGATTAATAATAAGCGAATTCAGGCGGACGTTTATGAATAGCCACTCACTCGAAACCTGTCGAGGTATAAGAGGGTTTATTTTTGGCCCGTGGCCTGCTAACCTTTACCAATTTTAAATGTCTGGTTGCTCAGCTGAATGTTAGATACACGTCACCTCTACAACGTTTTGGATATCAGCATTTGTGTTTTTACTTTTAATCAACTTTTGGAACACCAACTTACAGTCTGTTGAATCTTTCATTTTGCTATTTCTAGTAGGGTTTTTTTTCGTTCGTCCTCTCGCTTTGCAGTATGTCGCCTCTTCGGGTCACTCTGCCCCTCTTCTCGTACTCGGGTGTTCAGCTCAGGGTGATGTGATTTGCTCAGTAATGAGATGTTCAGGTTGAGGCATTATTCTTTGATGGGTCCTTTAATTCTCCAGAAGGCTCAGTAATGGCTTTTAAACCCCTGAAGTTTTACACCCAGATGAAGAATTGTTTCACGAGATAAAGCCTTTCGTTTCAGGCCGGGATGAACTATCGCTCCACGGTTCTTTTGTTTGGAAAGTAATTTGGATAAATGTAGTTTTTAGGCGTGAGAGCCTTTTGAAGAACCCGTGATTTTTACATCTCATGCTAAATTCTCTTTGACGTCATGTTTTAAGTCCCAGTTGTTGAACTGTATAATGTGTATATAATTGTTTTATGAATGAGCTGTTAAACCTCACTTATACCAAGTTATCACATACTTAGTTTCAGATCCGTTTCCTCCGATTATTTTGGCTGAATCATCCTCTGGCAGACTTGGAGATGTGGAACGATTCAGAGATTTGGTTGCCAGTCAGTATGTAGACATGTTTAGAGTTTTCTGTCTGAAGTCTGAACCTCAGACTCAACTTTCCATCTCTCCATCTGTTGTTGTTGTCGTCGTTTTTCCTAACAAGCGCTTGTGAGTTTTCTTTAATAACTTTTATTCAGTGAAGGTGTACAGTGTTACAACTTTTGATTGAATGGATTTGATTTTATGAAAGTTTTGAAAGCTGTTAAGGTTATGAAACCTAAATGCAATATAGAGTTACTGATTTTCAGACTTTTGTTTTTAGACTTCTTTCATTTAAACTTTTATCATATAGTGGAATAGAGGGAATTATTGGTTTACTTTATATTTATGTATATTACTTTTTGTTCAAAATTGTTTTGCACCATATTAATAATTTTGAAGGCATTCTGATTAGTGTTATGAGTGTTTTCTTTTTCTTAAAAATAAATCGAACGAATGCTTTAGTTAAATAGTTATAGCTGACATTCTGCGCGGCTTGTTTCATCGAATACCAGTTTACATTCAAAAAGACATCTAAGACCCTATTTCATCCAGTGTTGGGCTAGGATGTTTTGCCATGTTTCAAAGCACCATAGTATTTACACAGTTCATGGAAACAAACCCAGCTTTCCTGTAGCTCAGTGGTAAGCGCATTGCAAGGTTGTGGGTTTGATCCCAGGGGATTGCACATACCTATGTATAAATGTACAGGATAATGCAATGTAAGTCGCTTTGGATAAAAGCGTCTGCCAAATGCATAAAATGTTAATGTAAAATGTAAATAACTGACTTAGTTAAAGGTCCCCTGAATGAAATTTAGCGACATCTAGTGGTGAGGTTGCGAACTGCAACCAACGACGTGCTGAACCCCTCCCCACTCAGTTTCAAAGCATAGGGAGGCTGACACGGTACTAAGATGTCATCATGTTTTCGCTTCTTTGTCGAAGGAGATAACATACTGTATTTATGAAATGCTCCGTAGAGCAGTTTGTCCATTTGGGGCTACTGTAGAAACAACATGGCGAATTCCATGTAAGGCGATGGTGTATGTAGTTGAAAAATAGCTATTCTAAGATAATAAAAACATAACGCTTCATTATGTAAGGTATTTATAAAGACATAGTTATGTATATTATATTGCATTTCTGTCAATAGATCCTCTAAATATCGCACACAGCCCCTATAACATTTACATTTAGTCATTTAGCAGACGCTTTTATCCAAAGCGACTTAAAGAGAGTTCTGGGAGCAAAAGCGATATGTCATACCGGAGCAATAATACAATAGATGCTAATACAAATTTACTAGTTTCAACAAAAGCTAGACCACTACTCATTGAGAGAAAGATTTTTCAGCCAAGTATTCCCAGAAGAGATGGGTTTTAAGTAGTTTTTTGAATGTTGTAAGAGATGTGGTTGACCAGACCGAGTTAGGAAGAATGTTCCACCAGGAAGGAGTTGTGAAGGAGAATGAGTGGGAAAGCGATTTACTGCCCTTATGAGAAACCAATACAAGACGGCACTCGTTTGCTAAACGCAGGGATCTTTATTTGAAGTAGGAGGGTGTGAAAGTATGCCGGTGCAGATCCAGTGATAGTGCTGTAGGCAAGCATTAGTGACTTGAATCTGATACGGGCTTCAAACGGTAGCCAGTGGAGAAAGATGAAAGGGGTGTCACATGAGCTTGAATAACCCTTTTAACATTTTTCATGTCCATCAGGGCGACTATGATCCAGTGAAAACCAAGGTGATCCACCTGCAGATGAATCCCACCAGTATCGCCAAGCAGCAGCGAGCTGAAGAGGTGGAGCAGCTCAGGGCCGAATGTCAACGTTTGAGGGACCGTCTCAGGAAAATGGAGGCAGGCGGGGCCATGCCAACAGATGATACCACACTCATCATCCCGCCTTCACAGGAAATACTGGGTGAATATACCTATGTCTAAACTTCTTCCGAATCCCACATCCTCACAATGATTGTGGCGTTTGTTTTTTGTAAATCCAGGGCTAAATGTTCAATGGTCTTAAGTGGGTTGTTCCGATGATCCATAATTCGTTGCATTTATTTATTGTATTCTGTCTCTCTGTCTTTCTCTCTCTCTCTGTGTGTGTGTTTGTGTGAGTTAGTGAAGAGGTGAGTCTAATTAGGACTCAAACCCACGGGTAAACAAACGCCCTCAGGGTTACTTTTAAATTGCCTGTAGATTTTCTCTTCTTACTGTTGCTGCTTAATTCTGTGACCTGCTTTTCCTTCCATATGCGCAGAGGATTATACACTTGTTTGTTTGTACAATTCAGAATGCAAAGATGTGGTTACTTGGTGTGCTTTTGATGCCTTGATTGCTTGTTGTAATGACTGACCCGTTGAATAACTTGACAAGGTTTGCTTTGAACTGACCCTGGAGTAAAGGGTTGTAAATGAAGAGACCATCCAAAATATTAATTTAATCAACATTTCTAGATGTATTGTAGCCATTCCATTCCAGTCCAGTGTATGTTGAATTTCAACAACCTTAGGAGCGACACAATGTCATCCAAGAGCAATCTGAAAGACTGACAGCATGCTTAAAAGTGAATATGAACTTGTTTTCACAGAACATCTTTTCTGTTGTTTTGAACTGTTTCTTAAGTTTTTATTTTCTGCAAATAGAAACAATAGTTTTATTTGAAGTGTGGGAGAAATATTTTTAATAGTTCACAGAATATGACAAAAATTATAATTTTACATAAACACATAACTATACATAGTAAATAGAAGTATATATATATATATATATATATATATATATATATATATATATATATATATATATATATATACATTTCCATTGATTTGGAGAAAATGAAAACTGGAGAAACAAATCAAAATAACAGAAAATGTGCTCTGTATTTTTGCAGACCTGAAATACTGCGAAGAAAACAAACACATAACCACAAGTTTTTATCACAGTTTTCATGTGTCTTCACATTGCTGTTGGATGACTTTGTCACTCCTGAGGTTTGATTTTGTTGAAATCCAACAGACATCCAACATTAAAATACATTTGATTTGAAATAAAAATTGTGGCGGCCTCTTAATTTTTTCCACAGCTGTACATATATATATACAGTCGGAAATGTAAACTGATATTTACTACTGATGCATTGCAGCTTTTCGATCGGTTCTTCGTTTTTTGGGAATTGAGATGGAGTATTTGGACACTTTCTGGTTGCTAAACCTCCTGGCACATGTCCATTGTTAATGTGATAAAATACACCCGTGGTTGCACTGCTATTGTACCTGTGGGAACTGACTTAACATCCATAAAAAATGACCTCTGGGCCAGACAATTTAACGCAGTTGAAGCAAGTGCTATGAAAAGTTAGTTTTGAGAGCAGGTGGGGCGAAAAGCAGCATTTGTTTGGTTTTATATTTTGTATTTAAAGCACAAGCATTTAGACATTAAGTACGGCTTGTGGGAGTCACTGTTTATTGCATAAGTCTATGATTTGGCACGTAAAGTGCCATTAGCTGGGTGCAATTCGTCATGTTTTGGTTTTATTGAATTAGCAATCATCTTATTTACTTGTTTGTTTATGCACTCTCACTCTGTGGCCATTAAGTAATTGATATTTAGGTAAAGAATGTTTGAGTGCTGTTTATCTACTATATTATTTTCTGGCATTTGAAATGAAGTCTAGATGAAATCTGGAAAAAGTGATCTTTTACACACCCAGTATTAGGAAGGGGTACCGAGAACCGGTACTTTTTTGGACCGGTACATAATTGGGTCCATCATTTATCTCTGTGTATTCGGGTGTTAAATCGGGTGTTCATCCCTGATCGATGTCCGAATGGCCGAAGTTTGCTCAAGGTATGTGTGATAGACAGGGCCATATGACTTACGCGATGTATTTGTAATCTGCTTCTTTTGCGTGTTTATGAGTGAAAGAGTGGCATGGTTGCGCTTGTGGAGCTTTCAGCGTCCGCGTTTCACAACGAGGAAGCTTCCGTCAAACACCCCATTTGCGGCAACCCCGTCAGAATAAAAGTCCTTTATTTGCGAACAAGTTATAACATTGTTTTTAACATTTCGCCATGTAGTATATTTGTTTACTTTAGTAAATTTAAGTAAATGTGCTATTCAATTGATAAAAATAGTACTTAAATTTATGTAGACCTAAAACCAAGAAGGAATAAAGAAATACGGTCTACCAGCCAAATAACCATAGTGATGTAAAGTAAATATGTTGAATTACATTATGCCGTGCTCCTATTCACATGCTAAGTGGCGTAAGTTGTATGCTAAGGAACACACACACGTTTTGTTAAGTGTCATTTTCTGTTTACACAGAAGCATTTGTAAACTGCAGTTCTAAATCAAATGTTTAACATCTTTCACATCATGTGTTTATACATGAAATTAAAGAGCGTAGTATCGATAACAGTATTGATAAGTACCGGTATCGATAAGCCGTATCGATAAAATCTTAACCATGGAAAGAAACTTTTGTTTTAGAAAGTTGGTTTTACATGTTTTACATTCATCACGAATTGGTAAAAGGATGTCCAATGAGAATTAAAGGAACAGTTCACCAAAAAAAAGAAAATTCTGTAATCATTTAATCACACTCGAGTTGTTCCAGATCTGCATAAATGTCTTTGTTCTGATGAACACAGAGAAAGATATTTGGAAGAATGCTTATAACAAAACAGTTCATGGCTTCCATTGACTACCATAGTAGGAAGTGAAAATGTTCTGTTGAACACAAAAGAGAATACTTTGAGGAATGTAGGAAAGCAAACCGTTCTGGGGCACTTTTGACTACCATTGTCATTTTTCCTACTATGGTAGTCAATGGGGGGCAAAATCTGTCTGGTTACAAGCATTCTTCCAAATATCTTTCTCACTGTTCATCTGTCCTGTTCTCGATGGCAACTGAATGAGATGATAATTATTGTATTTAAAAAGGGCTTCTAGTGGATGTAAAAAGGAGATAAATGAACATGGTATGTCATTAAAACTAATGCATACGAATTGTAAAAGACAACAAAAATGTAATGCTGAAGGCATCGGTGTGTTTAGTTATGTGCTGCATTCGCAGTTTAACTGCCCCGGTCTGGTTTGCAATTACAGTAGAACATAGCAGAACATTTATCTCTCTTTCCTGCAGAACTTTTATGGTCCATAATAAAATTTTCATGAATCCGCCATTAGAAAATGAAAGTTGCTGTAGAGATCTGGCTGATGTTGCACATGCAGAAAGGGCTGCGGCTGTAAGACACAGTTGAGATTTTTCTTATTGACCATTTCGGTGACCGATTTTCATAGTTCTGTAATATTCAAATGAATATTGACATATGATCTTGGCCTTTTTTTTTTTTACTAGGCATTCACAATGAGTGGGTCAGCCATGAAAGTAATTATATAGGTAGATTGGGGGAGTTTCGCAATTGATTACATTGATCAACCATGAAAAATGAATGACTTTGAGTGTTTTTGCTAAAAATCAATGATTGAATGTTTTTTCAGACCTGCGTAAACAGTTTGAAAGTGCAGAATTAAAGAACCAGCGCCTGAAGGAAGTGTTCCAGAAGAAGATTCAAGAGTTTCGCACGGCTTGCTATGTATTGACCGGGTACCAGATCGATATCACTGTGGAAAACCAGTATCGCCTCACGTCTGTGTATGCTGAACACATGGAAGATTCGCTTCTGTTTAAGGTACATTTATCCATATGCACACGGTTTATGTTGAAGTAGCCTGTTCACTTTACACAGCAAACATTACATTTTACAAATATATCCATGCTCTATGGGAGCTCTTAAAGTTTTTATGCGTGAGGCCCAATGTTTTAAAGTGAATGGAAAATTGAAACCACGTAAGCATGTTAAAGCAAACATTTGCTGGTAACATGAATATGATTTTAGGTCAATCTAAAGTATTACCTTGAGAGATTGTCAACAAGCAAATCTTGTTTTTTAGAAAGGTGGTTTGTTCTTTATATTGGATGTTTGAACTGCATAAAAATCAAAAGAATGACATTAGAACCCAATGTCAAGGTTAAGCATCCAAAGAGCTACAGGAATAACTTGAGTTGAGGTGTGTGCGTGTGTCCTTATGTGAACCAGCTCAGCGCTTCTTCAAGCCTCGGATGATGTGAGGAGCGTAATGTTGATCTCCGCAGGGGTTACGCTCTTCTTATTGGGTGTTTGCTGAGGGAAAGCACAGATTCTAGCAGAAGGAAAAAATCAGGAAATTGGTTTGTTCACTTTAACAGCAAGAGTTCAAGGTCTGGAATAACTTTTAATCAAGAAAATCACCTTCACCAAAGTACTTTAGATAAGTACGCCGTTGTTCAAGGAAAGTAAGTCTCTGAAATGTATACAGCTGCTTAAGTATGATTATGATTGTACAGTTTTGTGCTTGTCCTGTTAGATTTTAATTTGTCAAATATCAGTTGTCAAAATATTGCCGATAGACTTTCTGGATCCGGCCTTTTTTTGTTTGTTTTTTTGGAGCAGAATGAGCGTGCTGGAGCTCTATATACCCATGAGTTTGTTTGCCAGCCGGAGAACTTGAACAACTTTGCTGTCAGTCACAGATAAAACAAATTTATGTAGATAGTATAGTTCTGTATGCATTTATGTGAAGTTTTGCTTTGCAAACTATACCGGCCAATTAAGCGCTCGCAGCATTATAGAAAACCTGGAATCAATGCAGCGTTTCACAGACGCTTGAAAATTTGCTGTCTTCACAAAATGTATAAAAATGAGCGAAGTTGATCATAATGAATGATGTGATGAACAGATGGTTCATTATTCGTCTTTTTCCCCCACATATTAATGGCATGAATTGTTTATTTTTATTAAACAATGAAATGATAATTAAGAGAAACTTTTTCTACACCCCTACTCCCCCAATTTTAGAGTGCACTAGATAAGTTATTCCCTGATTTTGTTTTTGGTTGTGAGTGAAAAATTCAGACACAAGTATAGATTAAGGGCCCTATGAAATCCATTAAATTTTTTCCCAAATTCCGTTTTCTATTTTTCTGGATTCAGTGTTTTCCGTTTTTTACTGCAAGTAATATATTTGCCTACATTAAAAAATACTTACGTTAACTATACTATTCGGTTATAAACTATCTAAAAAACATGCAGTGGATACTTTGAACCATACAAGGAAAAAATCTGTAAAAATAGGGTGTAATGTACTTATCTATGTTAATAAACCAGTACATTTTCTTTTTTTTTTCAGGTCTACTTAAATTGAAGTACTATTTTTAATAAAGTAATGTAAATAAGTACTATTTTTATAATTTTACTAGCACATTAATTTCCATTTACTAAAGTAAATAATATACTTAGTGGTCGAATTATACAAAAATGAAAGGGGGGGGATGGTGTGGTAAAATGTGAGTGTAATAACTTATTCAAGTTAACCAGACTTTTATTTTGACAGGTCGCCACAAAGGTTGTTTGACAGTAGCTTCAATGCAGTTGAAAGCTCCACACGAGCAAAATGCGTGCAGTACAAGCAATCGAACCACTTTTAATACAGATACTCAAAACAAGCAGATTATTTAAACGCATTTGAATCATTCTAACGTTATTCATAGCGCAAATAACCTTTTGTTAGCTGTTCAGTCCTTCTTTCTGTTTGAGAAGTACTACATTTGCCAGATTCCGTGCCATTCACTGTTAAAAGGCAAATTATTATTTTTTTGCCTGGATTCTTTGATACCGTCCACGTTTTCCACATCGCGGAAATCATAGTTGAACACATGTTGAAATTCTTACTATAGTTGAAATTCATGGTGACAGCTTGTTCTGAAATCTGATGCAAATGTGGTTTGGATCTGCTTTGTCGTTTTCTGTTCAGGCTGCAAACCGGTTTGGGTCCGTTTAATTTTTGCTTCCTGCCTGAAGCCTGTTGACTTCAGAATGAAATAAGTTACTTTAGTCACTTTAGACCATTCATTAGATTTTAAAACGGTGAAGTGCACCGTGGTTTTGAAGGCACTCCTAAAATATTTGCAATTTATCATTGCGCATCATAATGGTACTCATCCGTCTTTTAATGCAAATGAGAAGACATTGTTCTTATTTTGGACAGGGGTGTATATGATTAAAAAATGTTATTAATGTGATGCAAAACTGCATGCTCTTACGATAATGTACCTGCAGACGTAATTTATCTTTAATTAATTTTCCTCCTTTGTGAACTGGAAAAATGTTGGGTTATAAGAATCCCTTATAGACACACACACACAGTGTAATAATTGGATTTAAGTTTTGTTTTTTGATCGGTAGTTTCCTCAGGCTGTTTAATTAAGGTTGCAGAAAAGCTTCAGTGCGTCTGTGTTGGGTTGTTATTGCTGTGTTTGTGTGTGAATATTTACTCACACATGAACTCTTATGAGTTTAGGTATGTGGTGTTCATTACTAATACAGATTGTTTGTGGACTATGAAAGTTATTGGCTGTTAAGTAATCGACTTCTTTGTCACTCGACCTTGTAAAGGATTCAGTAGCATTTATACTAATGTATTTAGATGTCAGTCAGAAAGTTAATATAGGAATCGAAGTGTCTGCTCTGGGCTTCGGGTGTAATGGTGTGTTCAGACCAAACGCGACTTGCGCAAATTAATCGTGTTGAGAGGGAAGCTGCACTTTATATGTTATGGAAAGCTGAAAAACTTTTTTATTTATAAGTAAGAACAAGAATCATACAGCTTCATTCGCATTTGGTCTGAACACACTTTGAGAGTTAAATGTTATATCTTGTTTAGATGCAAACATACAATATAACCAAAACACAATATGTTATTTATGCTCCCTAACTTAAAGGAATAGTTCACCCAAAAATGAAAATTCTGTCTTCATTTACTCGCCCTCAAGTTGGTCCAAACTTGTAAACAGTTTGTTGTTCTGCTGAACACAAAGAAAGATTTTTGGAAGAATGTTTGGGTCACTATAGACTGTCATAGTTGGGAAAAACTACTATGGTAGTCAATAGTGCCCCAGAACCATCTTGTCATTTCAAACCTGTATGACTTTCTTCTTCTGCAGAACCCAAAAGAAGATAAAACAACTGAAAAACGGCGGTACCCATTGACTTGATTTTGTGTCCATGCAGTTAAATGAATGGGTACAGCTGTTGTTCGGTCACCAACATTTTTCAAAATATCCTTTTTTGTTGTTCTGCAAAACGAGGAAAGTAATACAAGTTTAAAATGACAAGAGGGTTAATGATGACAGAATTGTAATATTTGGGTGAACTGTCCCTTTAAGTAAGTCTGTAGGGTTCGCTAAGGGTTCCTATAGCTTTGTCCCAAGTTGAATGTGTGTATATAAGATTTAGAAGAGTGGTGACGTTCCAAATGAAACTCGTAACTTTATTTTACTGTACCAAAGCATTCACTAGTTTCGGGTTGTTTTGACGCTTGAACTTAAATTTTCCTATGCAAATACTTGCCAGCTACTTTGTTTGCTAACTGGAGAAAATAAATGATATTTTAAGTTGTGACTATTCAACAAGTTTGAGCCAATTTATTTATTTTTTATTGCATTGACGTGATAGCTTTTTGGTTGCCAAGCTTTACCGGCCAATTAAATGCTAACAGCAGTGCAGCAAAATCACATTAGTAGTTCCGCAAGCCTTGAAGAATTGCAAAATTCACAAAAATGACTGAAATTGATCATAATGAATGATGTTATGAATGTGCACTCCCTGCTGAAAACAGATGGCTAATTATTCTCTCTTTCTCAGCATATTATTGGCACCGAGTTGTTTTTAAAGCGCAAGCACTCAAAGATAAATGAATAAAATCCTGCCATTTTTTCGCTTAAGTCAACCAGAACAACGTGTTGGTTATTGTTGGATCCCTGAAGGATCAAAGGACTGAATTGAAATCCTTTCCATTTTTTGTATGAGGAAAAGAGAATAATGAGAGAGAAAGCTCGTTTTTTTTTTCTCTCATTTGTCAAACTGTGAGTCATTGACGGGTTCTCGTGAGAATTGTCAGCGCAGAGTCGTTGAATGTCTCCCTTGTTTCGAACAAATAAGTAAAAAACAAAACCACATAAATCTAAAATTAAACTTTCAACTTATGAGAAAAGTAACAACACATTTCCTTAATGCAAAGGGAAATCTGCAGTTAGTATAAATAGCAATTTCTATGCCTAAATATCCACAGCTGTACTGTGTTTGAAAGTTGTTTTAAAGGGAGAGGTTATGTCACGACATCAATAATTGATATGATATTCGCGTTAGCACTTTTCATCAAACGCCGCGCTGAATCAGCGTTATATGGCAGCAATGAATATGCAGCTCAATATTTGCATGTCCTTTGTAACAGCATGCCTGGATATACCGAATTACCCCTTGGAGATCAATAACACGTCTATCTATCAGACTGTCTGTAGAGTTGAGAGGTAGGAGAGCGGGGGAACATTTCATAAAGGAGAAATGGGCGGCATTACTCGATACGTTAGAAATATGGAAATGAGGTCGAACTGTGCAGTTCTCAGATAAAGGATTAGTTCTAACATCCTGAAGAACCAGGCCTGAAATGCAATCCATTTTGGTGTGATAACACAATATAGTAGTACTTCCAAATGTTATTACCTGCAAAAAAAAGAGAGTAGAATTGGTTGATATAGTGGGATACGATGCATTTTTTTTCCAATTTAGTGGGTTAATGATGTTTTCTCATCGTCATTAGCAGTAGAACGATGAAAATGTATCAGAAACAGTTTTTAGCGCATGTAATTCAGAAAGTGCATCTTACTGATCACAAGCTTAGTGTTGAAGATAAATGCATGCATCAGTTCAACTCGGATGGCATACTAACTGGGATTAAATTGACATACTGAGCTCTTTCACTAACATCGCTATCAGAACAATACACGTAAGCGTCTGTAAGATTACATTTAGAGAATATCCTGTATGTCAAAGTGAAAGTTCACCCTAAAATGTAAGTTCTGTCATCTTTTACTCACTCTCTTGTCATTTCAAACTTGTATGACTTTCATTCTTTGGCATATTTTGAAGTTCACAGCACCGGCACCCATTCACTTCTAATGTATGGACACAAAACCAATGCAAGTGAATGGGTGCCGGTTAACAACATTCTTCAAAATATCTTCTTTTGTGTTTTGCAGAAGAAATAGAAAGTCATACAGGTTTGAAATGACAAGAGAGTGAGTTGGGGTGAACTATGACTTGTGGACTTCACCATTGATTATTGAATAAGTCATGCGTTCATTGAATCATCGTAAAGTTGAAAAGGCTTATGCAAGGCTCTGATATAAAGAAAACATCCAGACTTTTCATTCGGTTTATTCAAACTAATTGCTAATTACTACTTCAGGAAATTAATCATTGCAAGAGGAGGCTTGTAGTTACGTATAAAGCATTACGTCTTGCCTGTTTAAATAGATTAACCATTACTGCTGCAATGAGATATAAGATGACATTCATTTAAAATCATTCTACTTGTAAGCATTCCGTCTATCATATAAGCATTCACATTCTGTTTGATGGTGTTCCTTTAACTAGCGCAACTGGCTAGCATGGCGCTAATAATGTCAAGAACATAGGTTACACATGGAAGTGATTTCCGTGGCTGTACATATAAATTTACATTTAATATAGTTGTAAAAGAGACCACTGTCATTTTTTTATTATTATTTATAGGTATGTGTTTAGATTAAATTATTAATTTGTTTTATTCTATGAACTAGCAATATTTCTTTCCGAATTTCAATTCAAATGTTTTCTACTTGCATTTATTTGTACAAAATGAAAACTGTAGAAATAGTTCAAAATAACAGAAAGGATGCTCTGTATTTTTTCAGACCTCAAATACTGCAAAGAAAACAAGTTCATATTCACTTTTAAGCAATACAACAGTATATATTATAATACAATTGTTCTAAGATGTTATGTTATGTTTACTTTTACATGCATTATAAAGAGACCAGATGTTATTCAATTTCAATTAGAGAAATTAAAGTACAATATTATCACATTGACATTGTGCTCAACAGTACATCCTATTTAACGTACTGTACTTCAATTCCCTTCGGTCTTGATGTCATTTGCATCAGATCTTGCCAGACTTTGTGCTGGTCTCAGGTTCATTTTGGGGTTGGAGAGCAGGTCAGTGTAATTATCCGTTCACTGGCTGTCAGCTTGATGTGTGTCTGTGCTTTGCAGGGTTTGCAGAGACATTATCATGCTCTTTTTATCACGGTAGAGAGCCCTATTGCATTGTGCATTGACAAAAAGATGCCGTTTATCATTTGTAACTGATGATCATTGTAGGACTACACTGAAGGGCTGTTAAATTCACGTGTCACGGTTTTATGGGCCTGGCGAGTTGACTACAAAACGATTCTGCAGTTTACATGTATGCTGTGTGTCATATTAAAATCTTGAGTTGTTAAATGACTGTTGTTATTTTTCCATTATGATTCATTGGCCTTGTCAACACAGTTTTCATGTCTTACTAGACAGTACATGTAAGACTTCAAATTGACTTTAATATGACATCAAATGCTGGAATTAAGGAATTGTCAGTTTTGACTGATTTACTTGGATTTAAATACAAGAAAAAAAGCACAGTAACATGTAGATACAAGATGTTTTATTTGGTTCAAGGCTGTTCATTTGAGTACATTTTCATCGCGATTTTAAAGGAATAGTTCACCTTTAAAATGAAAATTCTGTCATCATTTACTCACACTGTTGTCAAATTAAACCTGCGTGATTTTCTTTCTCCTGCAAAACACAAAAGAAGATATTTAGAAAAATGTTGGAAACCGAAACCCGTTGGTCCCCATTGACTTCTTTTGTATAGACACAAAACCAAAACAAGTCAATGGGGACAAACGGATTTCTGTTACCAACATTTTTCAAAATATCTTCTTTTGTGTTCGGGAGAAGAAAGAAGGTCAAACAGGTAGAAATGACAAGAGGGGATGTAAATAAGTTCATATTGAATAACTGAAGACAGATGTTTTTGTACATGTTCGACTGAACATGCTATCTCATGAGTTTTTATTCGATAGAACAGACAATTGTGATCTTTTCCAATATGGTATTGCATGAATGAATCTTGTCATTGTGTTTGTGCGTGTGTGTGTTTTGTCCTTGCCTGTGAAATTAGGCCCGTTGAAGCCACCTGCGACCCTTCTGCTGAAGATAATTCACTGTCAATATTTGTTAACCTTGAGTTACACGCACACACACAGACATTCATATGTAACCATTCACTCAGACACACACCTCATCCATTAAGATCAAATTGTGATGTCAATCATGACACATTGACTGCAGTTTGATTTTAAAACTCAAAGCATTTTGGTGTGGAGTACAGACGAGGAAATATATATGAAGCTCTATACAGTTTAAAGCATAGAACACACAAATCTGTTCAAAGTGTTTCTAGGATTCAGTTCAGTGAGCCATGAAGTAAAAACTTTGGAGACAACTGCTGTCTCTGTTAATTAGAGTTTCATATTAAATCATGGTTAATAGTTTCAGCAGATGCGAGTAAAGTTTTTAATTAGAGGTGCTGTTTATACTGTGCCGTGCTTGTATTTAGTTACTGTAAACCAGCGATGTTGGGAAACATTCTCAGAGGACATAAATTAGAAACGATTTAATGTTTTATTCAAATCAGTGCACTTTTTGCCAAGTGATGTATGAGTCATTGCATCAATTCTACATTATTGTTTGTTTATTAATGTTTAGAGTTTGTTGTGTAGCAGCTTATCTAATTTATACTGTATTAAAATATATTCTCATTACTGTAAATAGATAGACAGATTAACATGTTTGTTGGTGCAATGCATAATGGGTAATCTGCATGAGGTATGTTAAAGGGATACTGCAGTTCACCCAAAATTAAAGTTATTTTATCGTTTATTTACCCTCATGTCATTCCAAACCTGTATGACTTTCTTTTTACGCAAAAGAAGATATTTCGAAGAACGTTGTTAAAGGAGTAATTCACCTTCAAAATGAAAATTCTGTCATCATTTACTCACCCTCTTGTCATTTTAAACCTGTATGACTTACTTTCTTCCGCAGAAGATAGTTTGAAGAATGTCGTTAACAGCCCCCCATTCACTTGCATTGGCAACTATAGAAACTATATTTCTCAAAATATCTTCTTTTATGCTCCACAGAAGAAGGGAGTAATATACAGGTTTTAAACAACATAAAATAACGACAGATTTTATATTTTTGGGTGAACTGTCCCTTTAAAATGCATCAACTAGATTTTTACTGTAGGTCTTTTCTGTGAATATTCTTTGTAGGCGATTTATTTCGATCCTTATTTCGAAAAGTCGTAAGTATGTGACGAATCTCTGTATGGCTTTGGTTTCTCTTGGGATTCTTTGTTGTATGTCCAGTCACTTAGAAAAGTAAAAGCGCACATGTCCATGACAAGTTGCACAACTTGAGGTCCCATTTTTGTCTGTAGCACAAAACGATGTGGGGTTGTGCGAGTTCAATACTTTTCTGGGGATTACCTGTGCGCTTCATATTATGAAACCTTGTTACCAAACCTTGGCAGGAAAGTTAACCAAATGTTACGAGTATATGTTTTTCTTTTTAAGCCTTTAGGTTGGCTGCATTATTAGCGTTGGCAGTAACTCAAGACAGTAAGTGAATCTCAGTCCAGCTGTTAATTCTAATCGCGAGTGACTCCTGCAGTTAAATCGATTTGTATCGATCAAGAAGATATAGAGTATCCTCCTAAATGTTCACGTGGACTCGGATCATAGATATATTGCTTGTAAAATTAGATTGTGTACATAGTAGTGCATTCTGGGTAGGTAGTAAACCACAGACGGGCACGAATTTCTACAGTTTTGTGGAGGTCAAAGCACCTGTGACTGCAATATTTTAAATGTCGGGTTCAGTTATTTATGTGCATTTATTGATTTACTAGAAACTTTTATCCAGATTTGTAGAGGGTGTCATTTGGAAATAATTGAGAAAAAATACTTGATTTGTGTGTTTCTGTTTTTGTCTTGTCAATAAGTCAGATTAAAGTCCCTGTGAACCGGAAGTTTCGATCATTTTTACTTCCGCATGTTGATGCATTTCCGAGTGAAATGTAATTTCTAATGAGAAAAATAGAGGGCATGGCTTTCGTCTTTCTCTGCGATTTGACTATGTATAAAAACAGCCTGCGTTGCATTTTGAAATGGAGCTGGCAGCAGACTGTTGAAGGGGAGGGGTTTAAGGATGCATCTGAGGAGAGCGAAGTGCTGAATTACAAGATGATGGTGGAGGCTTTTCTGGCAAAGAACATATCAGAATATGTAAGCACTGTCATCAAGAGCAGGTTAAGTTTTAATTTTCTTTTTTTTTCTTATTTTCAAAAGCCAGTACTTTGCCATTTATTTAAAATAAATGTCTTTCGTTTCGTATTCCTTTCTTAATTATTTATTTATTTAACATAAACGTTTTTCGTTTAGCATTACTGTCTTATTCGTTTCTTATTTATTTATTTAACATAAAGTTTTTTGTTTCGTTTTACCCTTTTATTAGTTTCATATTTATTTATTTATCTGTTGCACAATGTGTGCCGTGATTACTCGTATTATTATATAGGCAACTTATCTAACGTTTTTTTTATTTTATTTTCGTTTCTTATTTATTTTTTGCTTTATGTGCGCTGTGATTATTCGTTTTGAACGGTCTGTGTTTAATATAAGCAAATGTCACTGTACTTTTTTCTAGTTTTGTGTGTTTTTATTAAGAAAGATATTGAACCCACCATTAATTCAAGCAATTGCCGTTCCTGAATATTTTAAAACTGAAAGTGCCATTCTCACGGCCACATCTTCGACCACCCCACAGCAAACCCCTCACCCGCTGTGTCACCGGTACACGGTACTCGATTAACCGGTGGAAAAATTTCATCATAAGAACATCCCTAATTAAGACATCAAATTAGTTTTTTTCATCAAGATCGCAGACTGTAAACAAAAAAGCCTTGTGAGTTTTAGTCACCGAATGAGCAGTAGGGTATTCGTATTCCTTCAACTTCTAAATCCCATGTTTTAACTCCTTTACATACCACGTCATTAACCGCATTCACGTAATGACAAGCGCACAGATTTTAGGCATGAATGAACAGTTTGAAAACCAAATAAATACACTTTCATAATGATGCATGCTTAATTCTGTTCTGCTGGTAAATCCTCCTAAATGTGACAACCTCAAAGCATCCAATCCACCACGAATAAATCAAAACATGACAGGAAAATAATTGCGACGTTTCTATTTGCGTGAACGCACTCGTAACGTTACAGTATCTGGCAGTTTAATTTTAGCACTGTCCAGCGTTTATCTGTAACGCAGCCGCCACCTAAGGAAGCATCCTCTTTATCTCCCAGCAGTTTTTTCCAGTTCTTGCCGTTCTCTCTTATCGCCTCTTAACTCAGTTTCGGTTATTGTCAGTCCAGGTTGGTCGTCGTGATTGCTGCCCTCAGCTATGTCTTCAGCTCCAGCAGTAATCAGACGCTTCTCAGACGTGAAACCAATCAGACTTTCTCCCCGCTGAGCTCGTCTCAACAGGGAGCTAGCCAGAGAAAATACTCAATCAATGGTCACAATTAAATGAGAAATAATTAAAGGAGCAAAACATGAGACGATGGAAAAACTTCTTAACTTCTGTCGCAACACTTTTCGCTTTTTCACTCCTACTTGGCAACTTTTGTACTTGTGTTACAAGTTGTGGAGACTGGTTTGGAGTGTCTGTGTTTTTCATGCCACTGGTCACTGTGTTTCTTGTTACAATAAATGGTTTGTTTTCGTCAGAAATTGCCCATGGGTCATTTGAGGCTTGTTGTGTACAAAGGTGGTGGGAAATGAGTAGGTCTAATCTTATTGGCTTTACCTAGCAAGCACGTACAAGACCCTAGCAACCACATAGCAGTGGGCTAATAACCATGGCCAACGTTTGGGCAATTTCATGCAAATGTCACCCTTAGTATGAATAGGTTTTTACCAAAGTTTTTACCAAAGTTTTCACCAAACCGAAAGTTCACATGCCAATATTTGTTGGTCTTAATACCCATGTGAAGTCTCTCTTAGTTTCGAAAGCATATTGTAGATTTTGATAGTCAGGTAAGTGAATTGTCACACCCATAAGGGTCTATAAAGGTCATAAATAGGACATGAAAATGACAATTTATCAACATTTTTGTGTTCTTGTTGTTGCTTCTGGTTTGTACATTTTAATTCACAGAAATCCTACAATGTGTGCTCAAAAACCTGTGTCCTTTTTTGTCACATCCACACCCCATGAATTTTTATCTCTTTTAACATAGAAACCTTGTGCACAGACTGATTCGTATTTTTCTGATGTGTGGACTCTATCATCAGGGGTAAAATATTAACAATTGCGACCCACAATGAGGCCTCAACAAACTTCTAACGGGGTCTCAAGATGACTTGTAAACAACAAAAAAGCGTTAAAGTAAGCTAAAACAACTCAAATCTAGATATTTCTGGGTTAAAATGTTTTGGGGGGATCAAATGAAGTTTACAGTGGGGGGCCGTAAAGTATAAAACAGAGTTGCTCCACTGCTTCACATTCACCTCAGCACCTAACATTGTGTTGAACATGTTGCATGTACAAATCCAGCACCATATTGCATTTACCTTTGTCCTGAACCAATGAACAACATGGTCTGCGGCATCAAAGCAAACCTTTGAATCCCATGTGGTCTCTCATCTCTGCTGTAATTAGTATATCTGTGCTTTGATGGTGGGCAAATTTTGTTATTAAAGTACCCGGCTTCCATTTTTCAAGTAATATTAGATTAATTTCACCCTCTAACGCTTTGTCCCTGCTATAGTGTTCACCTTCAAAGAAGCGGTAAAAAACAGTCCCGGTTTCATTTTGTCTGCTTTTGCAATATTTAAGCCAATATGTCTGTGTCTATTCAGCAGGATGAAAACAGCGCTGGGAAAGCTCATTTCTGGATGCTTATAATTTTAGTGGACAGCCTATTCCCCCTGTGAGGTGAGCGCCACAGTCATTGTGTGGCTTTTACAAAACGTTCATTGTTTGTTACGGGGTTTAGCATAAGAACACATCGGCTGCGAGAGAAAAGTATCCTTTCACATTTGGCTATCAGAACAGTTATTATCACCAGTTCTGTATTCACATAAGTACAGAATTCTATTAAAGGTCATAGCAGATCTCGATGTCGTACACTTTGACCCCCTTTCATTATGTTAAGCATCCACGTAGCCTTATAACGCCTCCACAAATGTCATTAACCCAACCGTATGTGTTTACTGACAGTTTACCGTGTCTCAGCTTTAACCTTTGCGTCTCGCCGAAACCTCAAAGGTTAGGATGACGAATATTTCTGCTTTGATAATCTCCATGGTAACAGCAGGCCTGCTTTGATTGTGA
This sequence comes from Triplophysa siluroides, assembly GCA_006030095.1. Taxonomy (NCBI): domain Eukaryota; kingdom Metazoa; phylum Chordata; class Actinopteri; order Cypriniformes; family Nemacheilidae; genus Triplophysa; species Triplophysa siluroides. Next base: position 795,657 of record VCII01000201.1, on the reverse strand, counting down.
CGCCGGGACGGCAGGTGTCTCTGCGGCGGTTTTAATCAACGTTCTGGCATTTCCTCTCGTCCAATCAGGGCTTGATTACACCTCGCTGATGAGCTAATAATCCGAGAGAAATCAAGAATATGTTTGCGAGCGTTGTGAGAGAGAGCTCCTGAGGACTAGTAACCGAGTATAATATGCTAATTTATGAAAATAGGTAGGAATGCAAAATCATAGGGTTTAAAGTGACACAGGTAACTGTTGTTGTGTTTTTGATTTTGCTTAGCTTATCGGAAACCAACAGGACCTTAAACCGCGCGGCCTGTAAAACCCAAAGTTAAGACCGAGAGAGATGGGAAGAAAATAAACAGCTAACAGACACTTATAACTGTTTGTTAGGTGGGGTGAAGTCATAGGGTTAAAAATTTACTTCAGTTTTTAACCTGTTGGGTTTTTATAAAAGGTCCCTAACCTCAAATATGGGGGGTGGGAGTTGATTTGGATCAGGAAGTGACACCTAGCAACCACCTGAGCCCCCTAGCAACCGCATAGTGATGCCCTGGCTGCTGCTCATGTTGAGAAAATGTTCTAGTTGGTAATATGCAAGGTTGTTTTAGGGCTGTGCAACTAATCCAGATTAGTCGTAATGGTCACTTTTGCCTTACAACAATTACAAAAACGAAATAATCGTGGTGAAACTATTATTGAGTGGCAATCCATTTTGCAAGGAACTACTGCGGTGTAGCTTTCGAACAATTATTTTTGGATGTCATTTTAAAAGTCAGTAAGCAAACATTGTAAATGATCGTGATCTTAGTATTGGCCAAAATAATCGTGAACTGAGCACGCCTATGTTATTTGATTTTCCAGAATGTTCTCAGGATCATTTGATATCGAGAGTCTAAGTTAAAAATGTACCTTTAAGGAGCTTATAGCAGGGCCTTTCAAACTGGGGTCTGGGGACCCCCAGGGGTCTTCAGAATGTTGTAAGGGGTCCCCAGGATATGTTTGAGAAACAAAAGACAAAAATTGTTGAAGATTATTACAATTTAATTTCTACAAACAATATGTTATCTTATAATATCACACTTACTAGATGTCTAAGAGTTTAAATGCTTATTCATACAAAAAAATGGATGTGTATTTTAAAAAGGAGGTCCAGCGCAAAAGGTTAATCGTGTTTGGAGGTCCTTGGCATGAAGAAGTCTGAAAACCCCATGGCTAAACGCCGATATTTGAATTTGGAGGAAATTGCTTGCAGCTTGAGCCGTCCTGCAGAAATCATTTGATCATTTTATGCAACTTTGATTGCAATACCACATGGTTTTATTAATCTTGTCTGCTTTGATTCGCCTTTACTGTAACATTCGAATCAATCAAATTTGCAAACCAAAAACAATCCACGCTGCCTGTCGAAAGGACTCTCCAAATCTCTCCCTTGTGGGATTCCTAGGACATTTATTTTTTAAATGTCGACACAAAATCTTTGTTATTTCACAATTGTAAAGTACTAATTTAGTCACAGTTAAAGATAATAGAACGCAATATTTTTATGGTTCTCTTTTTTTTTATGGAGGAATTTTGAGTCTAACACTAAACCGTTTCATCCAACACCTGCTTGTACATCGTCCTCACAAGAGAGAAAGAGAAATGATCTTTAATAGTCTCATTCGTCAGAAACACAGTGTGACTCTTCATCCGTCTCTTATGACCGCTGTATGCGTTAATAAAGCTTTAGGTTGCAGTAGATGTTGGGAATTCATGCATGGTCATGACCAGATGTGCTTTTCAGATCGAGAGTCGATTCTGTACTGGTGAATATAGTGAATTTTATTGCACATCTGCATGCTCACCCATGGCTTATATGTGGCTCTACGGGTACCTTTTGATTTTGTTGACATTTTTAAGAACAAAAAATGCTGTTCTGATGTCCGAACCAATAACATTTAAAGTAAAAAAATAAATAAAATGTAAGGGCATAGTTGATCCGATTACTTGCTCATGTTTTGTTTGTTTCCTTCGGATTTAATAGCCTGTAATATGTCATCCATGCAAAACACTCTTCTAGATTACAGGCAAACGTAGCTTGCGCACATGCAGCGTGTATTCATGCGTAATAGCGCTCTGTGTTTTTCCAGAAAACATGAATGCGATGAGTGGCTTGAGCTTTGATTTAAACTCCGGAGACTGCAGAGTCTTCCAAAGAAAGAGCGGCAAAGCATAAAGACATCATTTCTGTCCATCACATCTGTCTGGCTGGAAGGGTTTGAGTGCTATTGCAGGTGACATTCTACTGTATGCCAGACCTTCCAGCTCGCTTTTAATCCTCCCAGACCCCGCTCGGCTCATAAAGCACATGTCAGCCGTCATGTTAGCATGTCACGACTCCAGACAGTGTTTGTCTGTGGCGGATGTTTGTCATGGGGGACGAGGTTTTGTAGGGACAGAGAGCTTTTTGTACCGGTTAATTTAATTCGGTCACGGTGAGGTTAGAGAAACACGGGCAGGAGGGCATTTCAAAGATGTAAGAAATGTGAATTTCGCAGAAATGGAAGAAAAAAACGATCTGGTTTTTTGTGGTACTGAACCACAATTTGTTTCCATTTGTTCTCTGAGTGGTTGCTAGGGTGTTGCTAGGTATTTAGAATTATTTATTTATTTTAGCCGTTTACCTTTTTAGGGAAGAATCTTTAGTCCAGTTGCTTAGAAAAAGAATAACATCACAATTTTCGGTCTTGTTTTTGTCTGTTGCACAAATTAGGTAGGATGAATTATGCGCAAAATGTTTAATACTTAAATGATAAATTTTAAATATGATCAACAGTAATAGTCATAGCAAGCATCGATAAACATGGTCAGGTAGGTTTTTATATTTATTTTGAGATAGAAATGTAAGTTTTTGTCCATTCTAATGTGTAATCTGCAGATGTCCTTTTACATACGTTGATGTTTTTGTGCTGTTTGTTACTGATGGCAGCCAGCGTGCTGTAAATCTGACTGGTGTCCAGTCAAGCATTCTTTAGCGCTCTATTAAGCATATAGCAGAAACATAATGCAAATGCCGGAAATTTCTTGCGATCATCAAAGGAAAAAGAATGAGAAGTGTCTTGTGGATATACAAAGTGTGTGGTGTGCACTTCAGTACAGGCCTTTAAAACAAACCTTGAGTATTATATAAATATAAAAAGTGTACATTTTAAAATATATATGCTATTTCAGCACTTTTTATTCAGTTTTTTTATTTATTTACCATTTATAGGTATGTGTTTAGGCAAATTGATCTCTTTTTTTTCGGTGAACTACTTACAAAATTTCTCCCAAATTTCAAATAATTCTAATAAAAAATGAATTTATTTAAAAAAAATGAAAACTGGAGAAACAGGTCAAAAATCACAGAAAGAATGCTCTGTATTTTTTCAGACCTCAAATACGGCAAAAAATACAAGTTCATATTCACTTTTAAGCAAGAGTAATTGAGGAAAAGTTTTTTTTCTAAGATAAAAAGATGATTTTGATCAGTTTTCATGCGTCTTGTCATGCCTTTTACATTGCTGTTGGATGACTTCATGTCACTCCGGAGGTTTGATTTAGTTGAAATTCAACAGACACTGGACTGAAATGACCACAAAACATCTAGAAATGCTGATTAAACTAAAATTTGGAATGGTTTCCACGACTGTGTATATATAGTCTAAATATCAAAAATTCAGTCGGTCAAACAAATGGGTTTTTAACTGCATCCAGATTATACATTTTGATAGCTCATATGCAAGCTCCATAAAATATAGAATTCTATAAAGCACTTATCGCTTAAACCCACATATGTGTGTAGTTTATTAGGACAGTGAAAGTAAACCCTCGAGGATGCTTTTGATATTTACTCTGCCACTCATTCTGTTGTTCTTTTTTCATCTGAGGCAAAATGTCAAAATCTGCATTTAAATGGAAGTCTTTTTGTTTTTCATTTGCATATTTCTGATTATTCAATTACGTCTCCTCTCCTCCATTCGCAGTGTCTGGCCCTCAGTCTCTGTCGGGAGGTCACAGGGCACTGATTCCAGATCAGCGCTCGCCAACCTTAGATACGCGTGCATAAGTAGGCTACCAGACAATGAAAGGAAGAGACAAATATTGTGTTTGTTATTTGGTTGTTTGTGTCAGAAAGAATTACAGAGAGTCCCTTGCGTGACCGATTAGCCGTGGTATTGTCCTGTCACTTATAATGTTGTCTTGGAACTTTTTCCTTGTTTTCTTTTGATTTCGTTTATTTAGGCATAATGTAGATGCATCTCCATCTGAATGCTGGGTCGAACGTGTTGTGTGGCGTTTGGAGATGAAAGCACTAAGGACAGTCAAAGATGAGGCATAATAGGCAGAATCCAATACAAAATGTTCCTCTCCTTGACAATAATACAGCCTAAACCAAGATACGAATATGTTGAGGCTCTCGTGTTTTGCTTAGATGTGTAGTAATTTATTAAACAAAGAGAAATGGCTGGGAATGTAAGTGTTCAACAAACAGCTTGCTTGAAAGATGCAGGTGTATTTAGCCTCGTACATGATGTGAGAATGGATGTAAATTACATATTGAAAAAAACTAGGATTAGAAACTGTTTAGGCCAACACCGGACACAACAAAAGGTGGAAGACAAAGTGTTTATTGACCACTTTGAGCAGTGAGCGATCGACATCAGGAAGACTGCAGATGGTGTTCCGACCGCTGTTTGAACGCAGAAAGGAGCCGGCGAGTTAATTGAGGAAAAGTGGGTCACACCATCACGAAACAGCACTGAATAATTCACCAAGCAGATCTTAATGAGGTTACGGCCAATGTGGTAAAGATCGCCGGAAAACTGTCTGCTCTTACGGTCTCACGGTTCCATTCGCTGCCCGAGTAAATGGACTGCACAGATGGAGTTATTCTTCTGCACTCAACAGTGAAGTGGCAAAATGCAGAACACGTTTGGCAAGGGTTCCTTTGACAGTATCAAACGCCTTCTGGCTGGAAAGTGTCTAGTGAAGACTACAGCAGCTGAATGGAGTCGATGGGTTTGACACTTTGCACAGGTTTGCGAACTGTATCATGAACAAAGATGGAAACCACAGGGTTGGAAAATCACAGACATTGCATATTGACCTGCTTCAGTCAATAACATCGATTCTGCCGTCTCAGGAGAGTTTCTTTGACTTTGTCTGTGGTCTCGTGCAGCTTGAAGTTAAAGGTGTTTAAAAGCTAAAAAAACAGGGTCAGAGGTCACACTTGAAGTCATGCGTTTCGTTTTTGTAAGGATGGCAGGATTATATTATTAGTTAGAAGAAAGTTGTGATCAATGCATTTTGCATTTGTTTTGCTGGGTTTTGTTTTAGAAAACCTATGTATGTATATGCAGACGCAATAAAGGGGTATTTACATTTTTATGCAAATAAAAACTTTAATATCGTCGCTGTCCTTCCGAAACCTCAGATGTCCAAATTGACAGATTTCAGGAATGGGACAAAACACTACTTTTTAAATGATTAAATTGACGAGCACTTTTTAATTCTTTTACATTTCCAACCCAGTGACAAAAATAAAGGGCGACAAATAATAACCATTCATGGTAATGGTACAAATCTGGAAATGTGGAGTTGGAAGGTTTCAGAAGGACAGCAGAGATTTTTATTTTTTATTTTACACCTGTACTCTACAGGTTTGTTGGATTATTTGCAATAAACACTTGGACTTTAGAATGTAGAAATGTCACATGTTGTACACAAGGTGTTTCTCATTTTAGAGCACCATCGTCTTTGGAGAACAACATTTTGCACATTAAAGTAGTCCTGTTAAAGTTTTGGAGTTGGGAACTTTCAGAATCACATTCTCTTGCATGTTTCAAAGTCTCTAGATTCACTGCATCTGTTTTCAGTGACATCATAGATTGCTTCTCCACTAAACACATCTGTTGTTTTTCTAACACGCCGTCACGAGCTCATCAAAACAGTAGCGTTTCGTTCAAAACACTTTAAGAACCCTTTTGAAATCCATATCACAATAGCAAAAACATCATCTAGGGTCACACGTATTATGTCAAATTATATTTGAATAAAAATTGTCTGGAAGTCTTTGTAAGTGCAGTGGCTCCAAAAAGAGTATTTTCACATTTAAGGAACTGTTAGAAATGTTTATTTCATTACATTAGAAAACGCAAACAAGCAGTTTGTAACCTTGCATTTTGTTAAAGAACCTCTGAATGACAAAATGTTTTGCTTCATCGTTCATAATATTATTTTTAATTACCCTTCGTGACTTTTTGTTCAATATTTCATTGACTTTGGCTTCAAAATATCCACACACCATAAGGGGTGACTGTGTTTATTATTGTTGTGTTTTTACATTTACATTTAGTCATTTGGCAGACGCTTTTATCCGAAGCGACTTACATTGGATTATCCTATACATTTATACATCGGTATGTGCAATTCCCTGGGATCGAACCCACAACCTTGCGTTGTTAACACAATGCTCTTACCACTGAGCTACATGAAACCTTTTGAATGTTGAAGTCGGATTGTGTTATTTGGTAGCTAATGTTGCCTTTCGTCTGTTCGTGTGTCGTTCATGTCATGGGTATGTTAAAGCATCATTTGCCGTTAGTAAGGAGCAGTTGGCTAATTATACATCTGGCTAATCAGTAGATAAAGCTAATTAAACAGCCAATTACAGCTCTTCACACACCTCCGCCTCGCTCTCACTGCGATGACAGTTTCCCGTTTCCTCTCTTTAAGCTCGGCAGGGAGCTCTCGCACCAACAGATGACTCAATAACCGAACAACTGGAAATGAAATTTGTCGGGATTGTTTTCTTGTCTTTCAAGTATTTTGTACATGTTGACGTACGATATAAACAAACAAATTACTGAATTTTGTCTGATTCACTGATGACTGATTCAGAGAATCACTTATGAACTGACTTGTCATTTGTTCGTGAACGTGCTACGCCGTTCGATTTTTATTTTATTTTTTTGTTGTTTCGATTTTGCATGTAGCTGACTAAAGCAATGCAATAAGGACTAGAACAGTGTAGTTTTGTCATATTTATTGTTTTTGTGATGAGAAAAAAGACTAGGTGCCACAATAATAGTACTTTTAATATTATGAATGAAAATAAAATGTGTTTTGTCGTGAACGAATGTTAGACTTGTTTAACCTTCTGTTGATCCATAGAAAGAAAAACAATCTTAATTTAAATGTAAATATCGTAGTGATGTATGATCATTATCAAACTTGTCGTGCAATCGTCCCATCCTTTGATTTTGATGGATGGCTTCAGCGAGGAAGTAAATGAGGTCTTTTTTCAGACCGGTGCCTGTTTTCTTGGCTGTGTATGTTTTAGTGTTTGGACTGCAGATGGTTCTTGGCATTCTCTCTGGATTTGTCAGGAGATATATAGGCTGTTACATAGCGTAAGTCCCTGGAAGCTTCTAGAGGCTGAGTCATTACAGATGTCGTCCCATACATGCACCCTGAGCAAACTCCAGGCCAGCATGTTTCTTCTTTCTCCCTCATTGCCCTCCCCCCTTCTGTATACGTGTGTGGGTTTCTTTATTTCTGCACTGTATGTATCTGTGATGCATAAGGAACATAAAGGCACATATAGTCTATAGAATATATAGACATAGTAATAATATAGCCATTTGTAAATAAAAGAATGGAAAAGATTTTTAACAAGCAGTATCAGGGGCTGCTGAAGCATCAATAAATCATATTTGACACGCATACCTACGTGTTTACATTATACATGTTTCTTGAAGAGGAGGTGAGTGTCATAGTCATAGCTGAAGGGATTGTTCATCCAAAAATAAAAATTCCTTCATCGTTTTACTCTTGTCATTTCAAACCTGTACGACTTTTTCTACCAAACACAAAAGAAGATATTTTGAAGAATGTCGATTACCAAATAACGACGGCACCTATTGATTTGCATAGATTTTTTTGTACATACAATAGAAGTGATTGGGTACCGCCGTTGTTCGGCTACCAACATTCTTCAAAATATCTTCTTCTGTGTTCTGGGGAAGAAAGAAAGTCAGGTTTGAAATGACAAGAGGGCGAGTAAATGATGACAGACTTTTCATTTTGTGTGGAACTATCCCTTTAAACTAAATGCAGTACATTTGAAAAAATAATTTTAGTTGTTTTTGAATTACTTTACTAAATTCACAAATAATTTTAATGACATAAAATTAAAATAAAAAATGTTTGAATTCGTTCTTTTTTGATAAAGGACCAAAAGGACAGACATGTCTAATTTATGTAAGCCTGAAGCAAGTGTCTCGAGTTGAAATATTTGACAATACAGAACAGAGAGAGATGATTTGGATTTTAAACGATAGTTAAAGAGCTCGAGCGCCACTCAAAGAAACTGAAAGAAAGTTTATAAAGAACCGTCTTATTGAATTAATAGAAAAGTCTTCGAAGAGGCAAGAAAAAAGACGGATGGAGTTGATCTTCACCAAAGAAAGCTCAGCGGGACCTGCTGTTACTCGCAGGGTTTGATGCCTCGAGCTTGTCAGTTGCGGTAGAGGCGAAATAATTGAAGGTCCGTTGAGAACCAAAGGATGAAAGAAAGAAGAGAGGAAGAGAAATGACGCTCATTTGAACACCACCAGATCTTCACACTATCTGTTAGGAGCACTGTACCGGTGTCTGCCGGCCCCACCGCGCTCGGTCATTTTTCTTCACCGTTTCTCTTTTTATTATACTTTAAGTTTTCTGTCTTTCCGAGGCGCGACCGTTCTCCTTTCATATGGACTTGAGGGAGGTTTTAACATCAACAAGAACTTGTTGTTAGCCGAAAGGTCAAATATTGTTCATAACACCCTTTTGTGGCGGTGGCAATACAAACACACATTGATAAGGTCACAATCTGAATAACTCCCTCTCTAAAAAAGAATAAAAAGAAAGAGAAAATACGGGCTGACCTTTTATTAAAATGTGATGTGGGAAAATAGAAAACAAAACCAAGTTGGAGACAAAGGAGAGGCATTTTCACACGGTCTGTTTGCTGGGGACAGGTATTAGAACGTCTGGTGTCAAGGGCCCTTCAGGGGCAATGGATAAAACACCCAAAAAATCTTTACTGGAGCACTTTGTTCTCGGTCTCTCTAAATGTAAAATAGATTTGCTGCTAACTTGTCTTTATGGAGGTCAGAGATATAAAGTGTGTCTTTCGGAGAAATGGCTCGGTAAGAATTTGGGAAAAGATTTGACAGGAAAAGCACCGTTGTGTATCGATGGCCTCATTTTGTGTTTGCTCTCTGTTGGATCGACTCTGGGCAAGATATTAATCAAAGGCTTCATGCTTTTTCATTTCGTGTCTTGTCTATGTTTTTTGAGAGATTTGTATACAGTGGGAAAGCGAACATAAAATTGTGTTTGAACGCTTCTAAATGATAAAAGTAAACCTGTGGCGTTTCTAGTGGAGCGTTGCATTAACAGGTCACGAGTTTGATTCTTGGAAACACACATACTGGTAAAATGCTCGGTAAAAAGTTGACAGCTAAACCCTACCATGTGTTCTATGGTGTGACTGCAAAAATGTAGAAAGCAAATAATGTTTGTAATGTATTAATAATATATTCTTTTATTTGATTCATTTTAATATTTAGTTAGAAAAAAAGTGCATAAGAGAAATCTTCATTGTTAGTTTTTTATACTTTTGCTACGTCATACTATAATAATCTCTGTCAGACACCGCACCAGTATTAAGTTCTCTTTCGTGCTTGAATGAACAAAACCACACAAGATTATGCCAGAAAGCGTGTTTTGTCTAGCATTTCCGTAAGCACAGACTTCAACGTGTTAACTAAATGAATGTAAAGAGTTGTGTAAATGGGAAAGGACGTCAGATCTGCGTCGAGCGGCAGCTCTTAAAGGGGCCATGTTCTTAAACCTGCTGCTAATGTTAATCAAAGAACAAAAGAAAAGAGGAAATCAATGTGTTTTGTTGCTTTAATTCTGTATTTAATTTCGAGTTCACCATTTAAGACTGTAAAGTGTTTGAGAACTTAATTCAATTTCTGTATATTTACTACTTGTTAGACATGATAGCTCTCAATTATATAGTACTTTAATGCTTGAATTAGGCATGAATTAAATCACTATTTTAACCCGAGCTTTTGTTATATAAGAGGGAATCGTATTCACCCGAACACCATGTAAGTGTCAGAACTGAAAACGCCCTTTTAACTGAGATTACATCTGTTATTGACACCAAGCCCAGCGAACGGCAGGTTCTTGAATGCACCTATCTGTGACGACATTGATAGGTTGAACACCGCCTCCACACAGAAATAATAACAACGACTTCTTCTAATGGTGCTAATGTGTAACCTAACGTTACCTCTCTAACCAAATGCACAGAAGGCTCAAACTACTACGCAAACTGCTATCCAATCAAAGCTGTGGGCGTCTACTTCAAAGTATTCAATGCGGCACACCCATTAAAACCGAGCGTTTGTAGAGCTGGCCTCAAAACCAGGGGATAAAATAGCCTATTACTTATTGATTTTGATCTTTTTAAATGTAAAAACCACGCAAACGTCATAAGTAGACCTCATACAACAGTATAAAACAATAAACAACCCCAGTTCATTACACATTTAATGATAGGCTTTATTTACACTTCACACAAATCCAATGTTTGTTATTCTGATGTCTGTCATTAAGCATTTTAGGAAAATATGTCTGTCTGTTTGTTAAGGTGTAGTGGTTGATTTACTAATGAGAAACTTTATTTTGCTGCAAATTAGTAACTGTTGGATATTTTAATTAGTGCTTTATAAATAAATCTGGTGGGCTCCTGGTGGAGTCTATTTAAGCGTCAGAGCGACCATATTATTTGGCATATTCATTCATATTCTGTGTCTGAATCGGACTCTATTCAAAATATATTGAGTGCCACAAAGATCATGATATTGTGGAACTCATAAGTGAAATGAAATCAATTCAGAGGATACAACACTGCATATCACTGCATATTGTGCGACCTTACTTACATACTCTGCTTTAAAATCCAATCCAGTCTGACTGACTGAATTTCTTTTTTTTACCTAATTTCAACCCTCTTTTAAATGTTTTGAATTTGGTTTTCTAATTTAAACATTTTGTGAAGTTATTTTTTTATTTAAAATCAAAGTCAGAGTGAAATAAAAAATGACAATTCAGATTTTTTATGGATTATTGCAGTGTTTAGCCTATTAAAAACGATTTTCTTTTTCTTTGTTCCAGAAGCTGTTTTACTCACATATGCATAACTATAAAACACCAACGCAACTTTTTTTGAGTCTAAAATACACCACAAATAATAATTAAAACACAGATTCACTAAAAAAATTCATTTGTAAGTTTGTGATTAGACATTTTGTTGCAAAATTATTTTCACTTAAGATGTACACTGACTGTCAAATATTTTAAAACACTTACTCACTTATTCATTATTTTTTTCCAAATTTTAGAAAAAGGTGAACTCATGAAATCTGTGGAATTAAGATAAATGATACTAGAGAATTATACTGAAGATGCAAAAATACAACAAACATGTTTTTTTTGTCACAAATGAGTCTCATTTTGCCTAGAATTAAAAAAAATGTTTAAATCAAGAAGCTTCTGGTTCCATATGTTCTGTACTTCTATTTGCTGCTCTTTGTTCATTATTCAGTCAAAGTCATTCATTTCAAAGACATTTTTATTAAATAAAAGTGTAGTTTTTAATGAAAGAAGTAAATATTTGCACAATAAAATGTTGTCTTCGAAACTCCTTTCAGTCATTTAAGCACGCACATTTAAAACCTTTTAAGACAATAAGAAACGTTTCACTTAAGTGTTCTAAAACTTAAAAAATGCAAAAATCAAGTTTTTTTATTGTGCATTCAAATGAATATCAATCAAACTACAGTTGGTTTGTTTTGATTTAAGCCATAATAACAAAAAAAGACACAATAAAACAACATAACATAATAAAATACATGATTTTTTTAAATTGTTAAAAATGGAGTTATTTCATTTTTGAACCAAACTTTTTTTTTGAAATAACGTCTGCATGAAACAGAAGTTGTGATAGTTCTTTAAGTTTAGTCTAAAACACGCAAACAAAAAAATAAAGCAAAAGGTCACGATTATTAGTGACTGTGACTAAACTTTTTTTGTGTTGCTTTATTTGTCTTCTGTTACATCCAAGCGATAAATCTTTAAACAGATTCTCTCTGTCTCTCTCCCCAGTCTACTGGTCCAGTGGGGAGTGGCAGCATGCAGCTGTTGGAGACGGATTTTTCCCGCACTCTAACCGGACTGGTGGATCTGCATCTCTTCCATCAGAAGAGCATCCCAGTGTTTCTCAGCGCAGTCACCATCGAGCTGTTCAGCCGCCAGACTGTCAGCTGATTTACCCATCATTCTTAGACAACACGGCGTTCAGGGAGCCCGTGCACACACACACAGAGCCATTAAGTTAGACTCACAGACACAGAACTCTTTTAATAGCGTTTCAGGGACATTTAAACAGAGTTAAAAAGTAGATGGGTGAGCTGATAAGGAGATGGTTAGGATGTGCGGTTTTATTGTGTGTAACCTATATTCAAAATTAACAGCAAAGGTTAAAGGTTGCCTCAAAGCATGACATCATATCTTAGACCTTATGATAAACTACACAGTGTAGGTAAGTACTGTTTGATGTTTGGGGGGTTTTGCTTACCAGAGGCATTACAATCACCTTTTTTATCCACGAAACAATAAAGAAATATTAAACTTTCAGTCTAATACAAATTGTTTTATTCATTTGGGATATGAAGGATTTGAAAAACCCTGTGATCAAAGATACTTTCCTCCGGTTACTTTACCACAGCAGTTTGTATTGTGAATTACTATAATAAACAAACACAAAAAGCTACTGACTATTATGAATTCCACATTGATAAGCTAATAGCTCCTCTGAAACCACTGTATTTGCCTCGCAGCTCAGCCTCCTCAAGTATTATGTCTTTTTAAACATTTGTTTTGAACATTCTGGCACCGTCTCCTGGTGGATGTGGGAGTATTTCAATTCCTCCGTTTTCACGGGCAGCAATTAGAGCTCATTTTTTACTATTCATTCTGTTGTCTTTGTTCAAATGCCACATAAAGTGCCACAGTTTCCTGTCCCACACACAATAAGTTTTAATCTAAGATGAGTCAGACCGCTTTCAAACGAATTTCGACTCAACTCTGTCGTACTGTTATGGCAGTGCAAAGTGCCTCTGTGCCAAAGCAATTAGCAGAGAACGTGACCCTCATCCTCCATCCGCGTTTCAGGTTGTGCGTCGACGGCTTGGCCGGTATCCTCCTCTCTTTCAGTGCCAGAGAATATATTGCAGATGCAATGGCCCTGCTGTTAGATGTTCCCATTATATGCAAACTCAGTCTTTGGCAACTGTGCACAAACCCATGTCAAACCGAGTCCGTTTTTCTTCCTGTTCCAGACCTGCTGCTTTTTTACACTTTATTTAATATCATTTGTTTAACAATGCATTGGTTCAAGCGACTTTGGCCTTCAAATGAGATCCTCTATTCTCTCCGTGACACCCATTTGCATTTTCATCACCCGTTTTTAATATTTTATTCTTTCCGTCATTTATCTTCCCAGTCAAATATGGTGGCCGCTCATTGGTTATTTATGAGCGTTTTTGTTTTTAGTGAATGGCCGTTATATAATTCATAGCTTTGGGTGGAGGATGCTGGTGGGGTTTATACAATATGCTAATGAGGTGCGGTAAATGGATGATAACTGAATATTTGAGAAGTTTTAGGGCAAACAGCCACACTGCGAAAAAGTGTGGGTTTCAGACTCGGTGTTGAGATGAGGTACTATTCTTTTATTTAATTTGATTATTTTTATTCAAATCAAATAAATTAATATTTGCTCTCTGAAATGGTTGTTTTAACCCATGATTGGGTCAAATAAGGTCTAATCCAACCGCTGGGTTGTCGGGTGAAATATTGACCTTTTTAAGGGACCTTTAAACCAACGATTGAGTTTGTCCGTATTCTACCCAACCATGAGTTGAAAACCCATTTTTTTTGTCATAGAGAACTAAAAGACTATAAAATAAATGCTACTTTGACAAAAAATATTTTTGGTCCAGATTGTCAGATATAAGTAATTGTATAATTGTATAAGTCCCTCCGGCAAATGTTGCCCACATTATGGCTTTGATACTTTTAATGCAATACTATTCATACAATAACTGATTCTTATGGTTTTAAACGAAAGTGCTGTAAAGTGTTATCTTCTGTAAAGGTGGCAAGCATTTTATATCAATCTCGCATTGAGTTTAAAACTTTGGTTTTAACTTATAAAGCGGTCCATGGATTGGCTCTTAGTTATGTATCTGATTTGGTTAACCCTTATGTGCCTCCTCGTTCTCTCCGCTCTGCCAATTCTCTTTCCCTCCACCAACCCCGTTGCAGACTAAGAACTATGGGTCAGCGATAGGGGTGGGAATCTTTAGAAACTTCACGATCCGATTCTGAGAACAAGGATTCGATTCCAAAACGATTCTTAACATACATTTTTGGTAATTAATTATTTTGCTGTGCAAATACATAAACTTTACATTTTAACCAAAATTAGAGTTGCTATGCTTTTTGTATGTAGTTAGAATCTCTGAATGACAGTATTGCTATCTTAAAAATGAACTTTAAGATTTCTTTCAAAACTTTTATTTGATAAACAAAGTTAATTACATTTAGGACAAACAAGCTCTGTAGTGGTATGACTTTCCATGTTTCATTCAAAGAACGAAACTATCCGCCTCATCCTCCCTACAGCCTTGACACTGACGGCAACTTCAGCGCTCGCTGAGAAGCCAAATTCAGTGTGTGAACATAACATCTCGCCTGTGGAAACTTGCCAAGCTGTGCTGCAACAGCCATGTTAGAGGCATTGTCACGTCCCAAAACCAAGTCTTTGTTCACGATTTTACATTCGTTTGCAAAATTGTGCAGTAGTTCATTAATACTTGCGCATGTGTAACTTTCATTCATAACACGCGTTTGCAGAACATAAGCCGCAAGCTTCCATTCATCCGTAATGTAGTGTGCAGTAATTTGTGATATACGATTCTGTTGTAATTGATCTCCATACATCGCATGTTATTCCCACTCTGACTAATATTACGTTAATCTAAGATATGAGATTTAGTCTCACCGTACTGTACAGTGCATATATTTTGAGAAATGTCTCGGGGGTTATGGGTCCATACAATGGAAGTCAATGAGAGCCAGTGTTGTTTGGTTACCAACTTTCTTCAAAATATCTTTTTTTGTGTTTTGAACTATCCCTTTAAGCCATGTACTGTATTTACAGAAGGTTTGGTCGTGCCTTCAAACCTTCTGTCAAAGCATCCACATGGTTTTTCGTGGAGGTCTGGTGGTTCCGCTGGAGATGAGACGGGAGATATCCTTCTCCATTGTGCGCCTTATC
Organism: Triplophysa siluroides; assembly: GCA_006030095.1. Taxonomy (NCBI): domain Eukaryota; kingdom Metazoa; phylum Chordata; class Actinopteri; order Cypriniformes; family Nemacheilidae; genus Triplophysa; species Triplophysa siluroides. The sequence continues at coordinate 780,185 of VCII01000201.1, read as the reverse complement.
TGTTCGTACTCCGCTGTGGCATTTGCAACTGCAGAGAATGTCACGCCGTGTCTCTGCTTCCCCCATTGCCACCGAGATACAGACAGGTCTTCCCAGTAGACACAACCCCTGTCACTCAAACTCAAAGTGTGATAACTGTATGATTTGAGCAGGCTTGACGCTTTCGCTGTATTTTAAACTAGGGCACGTAAAGGAATGAGAATAGGCCTACAGTATAATAAAGATTAGCTCTATAACTGGAAAGTCTGTCTCTCCCTATTTTCCTTCACATTCCTTTGGATGATGGCGGGTAAGGGATTTGGCTGCGTTTGATTCCTCTTAGGCTTACCGAAAATGTTCTACAACTAGATAACAGTACTTGTGATTATATTAGCACCCTTGAATTCTGCACCCTAAGTCTTTCTCTATTTCTCCCGACATACACGCGCAGTAACGTTAGATATCACTGAGTCACAATCACATTAGCTTTCATAAGCCGGATCTAGCCAATCGCTACGGTTTACATTGTTTTGAGGGGGGTTCGAAGCCATGTTAGAGGCACGATAAGTATATTACAGAGCCCCAGGAGGAGTTTTCTTCATTCTTCATTTTGTTGTCTTGCTGTCATTACTTGTGATCTGTTTACGAATTCCGAACATTCTCTGCTGTAGGGCTTTAATCTCTGATTGTGATGAATCACAATCTGCCCGATCGGTAAAACTGCAGCCAATTAAATCAAAATAGACTTTTTTCTCAGATTTTACTCGGTGTTATTGTACTGTATGTCACACTGTAAACAATGACACGGATATTTACTAAAATGATGGTAACAATATTTTAAAGTATTTTAAGGTTATTTTTAACGCAATATTTCATGAATAAACTAAGTAAACTTGGTTATTATTTAAGCACGTCACATGATAAACTTTACAAAATCAAGAAGAAACACTACTTTGAGCATTGGAGTTAACTTCTTGATCTGTTTTATTTCAGTTTAACATTTCCCAAACTTTGCAGCCGTCCCCCAAAATGACAGTGCCAGTGAGTGGAGAACCGCACTGTCCTCGGAGGTGGGTAAGAATCTGAATATTGCGCACAACTGCACTTATTAGGTTTTTCCAAACACGCGCATAATGACAACACAAAAGAACACGGTCTAACATAATATGACTTTATAGTTATTTACTCATTATTTTACTTGTTGTTATACATAAACCATGAACTATTAATACAGATGGTCAAATTTAATCAAACTGATTCGAGTGCTGATGGACGTGCCTCCTTTCGTACCTGAGGATGATAGCCTTTAATGACCGCCGTCCTCCGCTGCCCTCCCTGCGTTGTCTTTGGTCGATATTAACCAACTTTCATTTCGGCAAATAAAAATATCCTGAATTTAAAGCGTGGAAAATAATCTGCGTGCACATATGGGAATATTTAACATGGTGCTGTAAACTGACTTGCTGCACCTAACCAATCGAGGGGGAGAAAATTCCAAATGCTGATGGCTTTTTATTTGCATTATTTTATTTTTAACCTAACCAATATTTGTATATTTTGTTACACTTATTGATTAAATATTCCTTTAAAAAAAAAGATTTCTGGAAATCATCTTGTGACCCCCGGAGGGCCCGACCCCTACTTTGGGAATCCAGGGTCCATCTTGGATTTTAATAAATTTTTATAGTTTTTTTATTCATCTTAAAACGTACATAATATTTTTTATAAATACATAAAATAGGAAGAAAAACGTTTTTAATAAAAAAAAATAATGAAAGTAAGGTAGACTCAAAAAAAGTCAAAAACAAATGAAATAATATACATCCCCACAGTAAAACAACTGAAAACATCCCTGCTTCACCCCTAAATGTTTTTTTGTATATTTAAAAAATGAATTAATCTAAAATAAAGAATGAACGTTTTTCTTGCCTCAGCTTTAATCCTAGGAAACACGGCTCGGTAAACTGCAATTATTGTTTAACTCTTTGACATGTCAAATGCTCTTTTTTGAATAAAAGCGTCTACTATGGATAAATGTAAGTGTACACAAAACTACATACTGTACAGTATACCGATGATTACAAAACTAACATTTTAAGGTGAATGTGCTTAAATCTAAGCAAAGGGTGACTATAATTTGATTCATCTCAAATATAAGAGTCTTTGATTTCACTTTTTAAAACGGTCTCAAATAGCTACGCATAAATAGCCCAAACTTTGACTGGTCGTGAACAGCATTAACAAATGTGACTTCCAAAAGTTTTTTTCAAAGAGTGAATGAACACTGAAAATGATCCATTACACCCTAAATCTCTCCATTATTCCGCCTCATTCTTGAACTCTTTTGTTCTGTTCATTTTTCTCTTCCCTCAGGTCTGCTGTCATTTTTTAATGGGCAGACTATGTCTTTGTGTGAGGATTTTATGCCGGGAATAGGCTGCCAAGCCTTAAAAGTATCATTTGTAGAGATTAAAATAATGTAATTTGTAAGGGTGTACTTGCAAAGACTTGCACTGAAAGAGTGCGACCGGCTGTAGTTTTTAAATGGTGTTACACAAGCATGAGTGCTGTTGTGAATATTTATGTGCTGATATTCAGTACAACTAAACAAATGCGTTGTGTGATTTGTCCATTCAATTGATGGACGATGATAAAATGTCAGAATTAAAGATATATAGAATTGAACATAATGCAATGGTTTACGATTACAGAATGATTTTGTTACTTTAAATGCTTAGTCAAAAGTTTAAGGTCAAAGCAGAGAGATGTCAATATTAGTGCCTGCGTGTGCATGATCAGTGATCGTAAAGAATGTGAAATAAATGTTTGCATCATTTTCTGTTTTTAGTTTTATTTTAATACAGTTCAGATTGATTTTACATCATACTGCATTGAGTAGTCAGGACTCATAACTCGTGATAAATTATTGATTTGACAAAAGCGCATCATTGATTGATTCAAATTTTATGAACGCTAAACCCAATAATCTTATTTTAAGGTGCATCACTAATACGTTAGTGAAGTTTGTACTTGCTATCTTAAATGTGCTAAAAGAATTACGCCTGACATAGGATTCTTCAGCTGTGTGGATACCGATGATGATCAAGGCCAGTCATTTTTGGTTACATTTAAGATGAATATATCATTTGATACCTAAAATTTATGCAAAAGAATAAATGATAGCATGAGCTTTCACTTCTGAGTTACTGTAATAAAATACCTTTTAACATCTACTGTAGCCTGGGTGAGCACTGGCTCTTATGATGAAATATCCAATGATACGATGTATTCCTGGGTTCAAAATGTAACAAAAAAGGTTATCTTTAGCATACATAAGTACATAGTTCCACAACGTCTTAATGCAAGACAACTATCCTGTGAATATGATTTAAAAAAGAAACGCATGAGAAGCTACCACTAAAACAAGCATGACATATTGCATAACACATACCACATAATATATTTTGATAAATTCACATAGCAATTGAAATATTGAACCCTGATATTATTGCATGAAATATTGCATTTCCTTAAGAAGGATTGTCTCTCAAGCAAAAAAGTAATGTATATTTTATAAATGAACACAAAAAAATCAGTTTTACAGATTCGCAGAAATACTGTTAAATGATACTTTATTTTTTCACATCAGCAATATATTTGTTTAAATACATCAGTACAGTATGTAGGTTGGAGCTGATGCGATTATGTATGTGTTTCTCTGTGTGTGTGGAAATGTTTGATGTGTGTATGTCTGTATTTCACAGTGAAATATGTTTACTAGGAGGGGGCTTTTAGTGTGTTATTGCCTTTGTGAGTGTAGTGTGTGTGTGTGTGTGTGTGTGTGTGTGTTAGCGAGAGAGGGTGTTGGGAATGATTGGTGACAGTCCTTTACTGTGTCTGTCCTCTTTTGGGGACAGATCAGGGCTGCTGTTGCCATAGTGATTCTGGGTCATTTATCAGTTTGGAGATGCATTCAGAGACCAGCTTTGATGTAGCACAATTTTCTTTTTTAAATATTTACATTAGGGTTTTAAATAAAAATCAACATAAACATCTTTGTTATGGATATTTAAATGAAACCGTTATGGTAATTATGACCAACATGTACTGTATGGCACCATATCAAACCTTAGGATACCCATCATTGGACGCTTAGCATAGTACATAAATATACACTCTTATGAAAAAATTCATATATTTTAATTATACTGAAATATAAAATAAAATGTATTAAAAAAATGTATTGACCCTTTTTATTAAACATTATTTTATGTATAATTTTTTATTAATTTTTTACTTATTTTTAAATATTTTTTGAAAATCAATAACCCATGTTCAATTTTGATTTTATTTAATCATATTACTTTCATTATCTTGTAAATAATTTTGTAAATAGGTTTTTGCCCTAATTCTAAAAAAGAATTGTAAGAAAAATGCTTGTTGCAGCCAAGACTCAAACCTTCACCACAGCACAAGCACATGCACTACCCACGACACCATCATTCTGCAAGTGCTACATATCGTATTCATTGTAGTCTCTGGGACCTCCTGAGATATTAAAGGCAAAGTGTTTCTCAAAACCTTCCACCAGTCACTGTGAATATCCACAAGCCTCTTATGATCCGTACTGAATGATGCCCCGTTTGAGTTTTGACTGAATAGAAATCGCTACAGTGGATTACACCGCAGTGCGTGTCTTCTAATACGGCCTACAATATTTCATCCACTTCATACTGACCTTGAGGAGCATTAGAGGCATGACGCTCCCTATCTTCTGCTCGAGCACACCAAAGAGGGAGTATAATAAGGTAATCAGACCATCTATTTATGTACAGAATCGGTCACACTTCAATTATATCGGGCGCGTGGCCCATTTACTGCAATGTCACAGATGTATTAGCTTGGCGAGTTTATCACAGCCATAGTATTTATTGAAAAACTGATTTTTACAGTTAAGTTTTGATATTTTGCCGCGTGTTTTGGTTTTAGTCATATATTGTGATTGTGCCACTGATACATTTGACTTACATAAAATCTTTGTCAAAAATGGACAAACACAATTGTTGGGTTAAGATAACCCACAACATGTTTATATTTGACCTATAACAATAGGTTAGAACAACCCATGTTTTTGAGTTAAAACAACCCAGCATTGGTGAGTTTATAATGAAAGCCCTTTTGAGATCCATTCTTTCCTTGTCAAAAGCAGCCCCTTACAATACATGAAGCTGTTTTCTTGCTTTTCCGCATTCACCGAGTCATTTCAAACTTTCTTTCATTGTCCACGTTGTTTTGTTTTTAGTCTTGTATTGTGATTGTGCCACTAATACATTTGACTTACATAAACCTGGAGCGACCTTCGTTTCTCTGTATATTTTATTGGGTTATGTTACCCATAAAACAAATGTAATAACGCCGAAACATTTTATTTTAATTGAATATAATACAGACGTGCTCAAATTTCTTGGTTCCCCTCCACAAAAAACGTAGAATGCACAATTTTCTCTGAAATAACTTGAAACTGACAAAAGTCTTTGGCATCCACCGTTGTTTATTCCACATTTAATAGAAATCAGACTTTGCTTGAGATTTTTTATTCAACATATTTTGTAAATAATAAAACAAATGAAAATGTCATGGACAAAAATGATGGGACCCCTAACCTAATATTTTGTTGCACAACCTTTAGAGGCAACCACTGCAAGCAAACGTTTTTTGTAGCTCTCAATGAGACTTCTGCACCTGTTAACAGGTAGTTTGGCCCAATCTTCCCGAGCAAACTAATCCAGCTGTCTCAGGTTTGATGGGTGTCTTCTCCAAACTGAAAATTTCAGCTCTTTCCATAGATGTTCGATAGGATTCAGATCAGGACTCATGGAAGGCCACTTCAGAATAGTCCAATGTTTTGTTCTTATCCATTCTTGGGTGATTTTATCTGTTTGTTTTGGGTCATTATCCTGTTGGAGGACCCATGACCTGTGACTGAGACAGAGCTTTCTGACCCTGGGCAGAACGTTTCGCTCCAGAATGCCTTGATAGTCTTGAGATTTCATTGTGCCCTGCACATATTCAAGGCACCCTGTGCCGGATGCAGCACTTTAGGTATGGTGTTCACTTCTTTGAAAGCTTGATTTTTTTTATCTGTGAACGGAGCTGATGTGACTTGCCAAATTGCTAAAAAGCTTTCACTGTAATAAAATTGAATTATTTATTCATTCATTTGTTATTTATTTATTTATTTAAATTGCATTGTGTTTTCTAAGCAAATACAGTTTGTTATCTGTTCAACCCTGTTTATGTGTCAATTGTTGTATTTTCCCAGTTATACTTGTTCAATATTTATTCTTTCTTTCATTCATTCATTCATTATTCATTTATTTATATAGACTATTTTACGTGTTTTCTAAGCAAATGCAGTTTGTCATCTGTTTAACCCAGTTGCGGTGGCATTTTCCCCATTATATTTGTTTAATCGTTCTGATGTTATATCTAAGGACACAACATGATTTTTGATTTTATGTTTCAAACAAAAACCACAGATGTGAGTTTAGTGATTTTCTTCAACTATGTTATGGGGGGAAACTAACAGGTATACATTTTTTTAAGGAAAAAACATTGCTCTTGGCACACAGCACACTGTACAATACATTGCTTGGTGGTGCCACAATATTTGCCAGCTAGTCTTAAGACATTTGAGTTATAAAGGAAGGTCTGATTCAAATTTACTTATTCAGATTATAAGTAGTTAGCTTAATAATGTACAGGCAGCCGGTTGTTATCGCAGAAATATGCACCGGCAGTGTGATCAGGACCCGACGCGAGGTTGAAGGGGCTTATTTCGCGATAACAGCCGGCTGCTTGTACACTATTCAGCTTATTACACAGGTAGTTTACATTAATATCTTGTAACAGTGTTGAAATCAAGTTTGGAAGCTAACTGCTTATAATCTGAATAAGTGTATTTGGCATATGAGAAAAAACTGGACATGAAATGTGAATTTGAAATATTTTATTAGGCGAGGAAAAGCCGTTTAATTTCGGTTTTAAGGTAAGGAACGACGTTCAAATGTCACGGTCAGGCAATTTGGTTTGATCATTTGTAAATATGATGTCATATATGTTATCAAAATACATATTTATATTGAATTTGTCTAAAAAAACCTGTCAAAATCATATATGTTAAACATGAATTTTGAACGTTTCCAATTGTTGCTGGCCATGGGACATTGGGCCTGCCGCCTTGAGGGCTCAGGTGGGAACAGTTTTTCTTTGTGAATGTTCTGCAGTAACCTTTTCGAACAAAATACTCATTTTGTCTTGTTTTTTTTGGCATCGTTTCTTGAGAATGACCCAGCAGTATGACAAAATATCTGTGCACACCGCAAACGTTTGTTCTAGCTTTTAAATGTTTCTTCTTTCACCTTTTTTCATTGCACACATGCACTCTGTGATTTGGAGAGGTTGCGACACCGATTAACCTCTAGCAAATTAAAACTTGACTACTTAACCTGACTGTCGCTCTCTCTGCCACACGGCTTCTGTGTTTGTGTAAATGTGTCTAAGAGAGAAAGATTTACTGTTTTTACATCTCTTATGGTATTTCAGGGAGACAGGTTGCCTCCTCTCGTTCCTTATTGACAGAGTCCTTCTGCAAGACTTCGACGTGAGCTATTCTTATAATTGACTCCTTTAAATAAACTCTCATTACCTCAGAGAAACTTAACACGGAGCAAGTGTACAAATGTTAAATGGACTACATTTCAGCAGATATATTATTAAGAATAAAGTCATTTAATTACAATAAGAAAGCATATGTTATTCTGGGCCTAAACGCAGGGTTTTGATTTAAACCTGCCGCCTTAGTTTCGTTTTGAGTTACCCACCCTGATATTCTCTGCGCCCCCCTTTACTCGGTCATGACCGTAAACTTCATCACGGTTCACGCTGGTGTTTAGACAGTGTTACAAGACCTATTTTGGTGTATGTTCACTTTTTCCCCCACAAAGCTGTTTTGTGGCTCTAGTACTTTTATCCGGTTTGGCGTTGGACAGCACTGTTTTGGGAAATAACGTCATTCTGGTTTGGAACATCGTGATGGTGAGTTAAATATTTCACATTACATTACAATTCTATCAACTGTCTGTACTGTGGCCTTTAACAACGCTGCTCTGAACTGAGTATATGGGGATACACAGACGGTCCAGTCTGAGACATTGAAAAAAGTTATTTATAAATGAATAAAGAAAAATAGTTAAGATTCTACACATTTTATATCCTATCCAATATCCAATCAAGTCAATTTGTTACGTTGTTAACTAGGCTACTTAAGTAGCAAATATTGGACTTCTTTATTGAATTACAAGACACACTGACAGGAATCAACCAACGCTACGTTTTTAATGTCAAGTTTTTTTATTAAACTTCTCCCTCAAATTTTGTTAATGTTATAATTTCTAATGGAGAACATTGCGAGAGCAATGGATAATAAACACATTTTAACTGCTGGTCTCAGATTCTGACCCACTGTATTTGCGACACGACACCCAACCTTAATTTGAGACACATTATGCTTAATGATATTTTCGCTCTCTATCATTTTGGAAATGGGCGAACATCATATGTTCTCTCCAGTGACCTGGAAAAATACTGGAAGTAAATATGAGGCGGGGAAAGTTGTTTCTAATGGTGAGCGAAGGCATCGAAAGACTATAAATAGGAGGTGATTACCGGTTTAAATCTTAGTCAACCCCATGATGTGAACTCCCACTGTAGCTAGTAATGAGTGACAAAAGGTCACTCTCTCTCAAGGCATATTGTTGAAAAGTGGATGCTTTGTGTGTGTGGTTATCTAAGGTGTGTATCATATACATTATTTAAGGGACAGTTCACCCCAAAATGAAAATTCTGTCATCGTATACACACCCTCGAGTTGTTCCAAACCTGTATACATTTCTTTGTTCTGATGAACAGAGAAAAGATATTTGGAAGAATGCTTGTAACCAAACAGTTCTTGGCCACCATTGACTGCCATGGTAGGAAAAATCACAATGGTTGTCAAAAAGTGCCCCAGAACTGTTTGCTTTCCTACATTCTTTAAAAATATCTTCTTTTGTGTTTAACAGAACAAATGCATTTACAAAAAAATTCCTATGGCAGTTAATGGTGGCCAAGAACTGTTTGGTTACTGACATTCTTACAAATATCTTTCTCTGTGTTCATCGGAACAAAGAAATTTATACAGATTTGGAACACTTGAGGTTGAGGAAACCGAGGCAGAATTTCCATTTTTGGGTGATCTGTTCCTTTAGGAGTCAGGTGTATAAAACCTGGGTTCTTTTTGTAATGTCAATTATTATTGTATCTTGGGCATGACATGTTAACATCGGTTATGCGAAACCGCTTATGCAGGATAAAAAAAAATTATGATCCACTATATTTGTTTATTTACATTTTGCAGATTCTTGAAGATATACGTATGTAAACTTATGAGTAGAGCTATAGTCAGAAATTGTTGTTTGTACTATTTCATTTGCTGTCAGCAGTGGAGTACTGTAAATTACACATGAGACCTTTGACAGATATGTGTAAATGACATCATATTTGCATTAAGATTTTATAGGCCATCGTAATTTGCATGCAGGGCAACTTATCTGACTTACTTCTTGTTCAAATTCACATTTGGTGAAAAAGCGATGTTGGTGTACATAATCTGCGAATTTAACTCAACAACAGATACGCATGGACTGTAAATGCATATCAATTCAGCGCACAACTAGACTAATGCTAAAAATGTAAAATGGGACACTGTGGGTGTCAGGTGCAGTAGTGGAGCCGGTAGGCTTTTTCTAACTTGACACTGTCAAAGGTGTGATGAGGACGTCGGATCACTCCATCAATAATGGTCTTGTGCCTGCAAACAGGGTTTGATGAAAGAGGCCAACGCAGGGTTGACACAACCTGCTTAAAACGACAGGTCCAGTCATTCAACCACTGGCGTAGTTGCGTAACGCTAGGAAGTCGTGCCAGATTTGTCTCATGACATCATGTAAATCAGTTATTTAGAATGGCCATAACAATTTTACACAAATGTCTTCACAAGGATCTGTATTTTCCTTATATGCCCTTTGATATGTTTCGCATTTTCTTTCAACAGAATTTATCATTAAATTAATTTCATTCTCTAGGCCAGCTTTAGTTCAAAGGAAATTGCAGCTTTTTGGGGATTTAATTGGTTTTAATAATTGAAAATACGGTATGTCCCTGAAATGCAGGATTATTCTTTAAATAATTACTTTTAGCTCTAGTATTATGTATTACATTTGTATATGAATTTTATGCCGGTACTGGCCCTTTCATCATCTGTTAGAAGACCAGAACATCGGTCAGCTCGCTTCTGTACACTCTAAACAATGTTGGGTTGTTTTGACCCATGATTGGGTCAAAAATGGACAAACACCATTGTTGGGTTAAAATAACCCACAAAATGTTTATATTTGACCTAACAATAGGTTAAAACAACCCAGCATAGGTGAGTTTATAACCCAACGGTTGGGTTTGTCCATTTTTTAAATAACCCACATTTTTGTCACAGAGGCATAATAGGAGACCTACCTAGAGCTTTGTAGATGAACGACTTTCCAAAGCTTTACAGCCTGAGTCACAAAACATCTTTAAGAGTATTTATTTTTAGGAAATAAAACCATTTTATTGTGCTCTTTGACATTTCCACCAGACATGAAAGCCCTTTTGAGATCCATTCTTTCCTTGTTACAAGCAGCCCCACACAGTACATGAAGCTGTTTTCTTGCTTTTTCACATTCACCGAGTCATTTCAAACTTTCTTTCATTGTCAATGGAAATCAGGGGTGCTACAGTTTGCAATTTAAGAGATGACAATTCAACTGAACAAACCTGTTGATGAGATGCAGTGCGTGACAGTTTAACCTTGAAAAGTACAGCTTTTCACAGGGGACATTTTTATAAAGATTTGATTATACTAATATTTTTAATTTTTAGTTGTGTGTATAGATTTATTAACAGAAATACATCCTGATCGTGTACAGAAGAACTCGATTCCATTAATTATACAAACGTTTGGATTAAATAATGATATTGTCTCTGCATTTTATATATCATGCAGTAGTCTTCTCCTGTAGACTTTAATTGAGTAAAAGCTCTCAGGAATTGCCAGATTGCTTCAGCGAATGTTTGAAACCTAATTCTGAATGTAAAGAAACACTTTCAGGTTGGGAGAGAGATACAAAAATAACCCCATGTTCAAGACTGGGTTGCAGTACAGACACATTTCAGAACAAAGATTCAATATGACAACTGTATTTTCATTGATAAGCATGAAAAACAAGTTGGATAAACTAAATATCTAGATACAAAATATCACTTTAGAATATATTGTGTTAGATGCAAATCATGACTTGACAGCATTCTAAACATAGGTATGTTGTACCCAAGTGTATGGTGTTCGAAAACAAAACTGTGTACACCCTAGGTCTTAAAGGAACAGTAGACCCAAAAATGAACTTTTTGTCATTGTCATATTATTCCAAATGGCAGATTTTTGGGCAAATATTAAGTAATGGGGACATGAAAACGCCAAAGACATTTCATTGTGTGTTATATTCCAAGTCTTCTGGATCCACACAACAACGTGAATACAATTTAAGTCATTACATTTGAAGTTATCTGGGTAAATAAATGACAGCATACATTTTCATTATGAGTGCACTGTTCCTTTAATATTTGGCTGACACCTTTTACCTGTCAAGCACTTTGATTCAGATGTCATTTGTAAGAACTGGTTTCACAGTACTGGTCTTAAATGATACTGTTCCCTCCAAATTTAGAAGCCAATTCCATTGTTCGAATCAGTGGAATCTAAATTGTCGATCAGCATTAATGGCGATAAGGAAAAATAGTGCTATTAGGAGAACATCTGTTGAATTTCTATCAGTAAAAAACAAGCTGCAGGATTGATTTAGCTTGAGGTTCACAGTGGTTTAGAATTGGCATGTATTAGCAAAACCTTTGATACATAAACAAGTCAAGCAAACAAGAATAGAACTGGGTTTAAACTGAGCTAAGCTGACTATAAACCAATGTCAGAGAAAAATTAATTTAACACAGATTACATTCTAAAGTATGCATGACATGTGTACAACATGTGACAGAGTTTGTTGGGGTCTCAGTACCGCAACTTAAGATTGAAGATTGTTGATGAAATAAAATAATAGCCAGTTCTACAAAACCTGCGCAAAAAGTGTGTCGGGTTTCAACCACACGTTGCAGGTTTGAGTTTTAAGGACTTGAAACATTCATTGTATCTTTGAAAATGTAAACTTTACAAAAAAGAGTGAAGAAAGCATTAACAGAAGCTTTTCCCCCTCCCCAAAAAAGTCATTGTTTTAAAATCCAGTAGACTGTGCTTCAGCAGTTGTTCTTTGAACAGTCACTAAAGAAAAATCTTTTCAAAGTCTTTATAAAACCTAAGGTTGTGGAGAACAGTGTTCGGCAGACATTTTGAATTGTATGTTCTTTTCTCCAAGTACACAACAGTCAATATACTGTCACAGGACACGGCCATGCGATAACCAAAGATTCATTGTAATAAGAAGAATCAATCAATCTTAACAGTAATACTACTGATCAATGATGATGATGAGAATGATTACATAATAGTAGTTTATTGTTATTTCCAGTATATAAAAATCAAATGTCGAGTTGAGGTTAATACTGTTAAACGTTTTCTATTCTTACCACTTGGCACATACACTCACTGCGAGATCTACTGTATCTTGTATTTTGTTTTCATTCTCAAACAGAATGATTGAAAAAAGCTATTCAGCAATACTTCTAAGCTATTCCTCTAAAAGTGAGTGCTGACTTCTCGTTAATACGTTCTGGTTTGGTCCAGAGATACTTCAATTGGATGAGCTATAAAAACAGCAATCATGATTTCTGTTGAGCGGACACTCCCTTCCAGTAGTCCAGAATGTCATGTAGGTCCTCATCTTTGGCAAACTGTACTTTCCTCCTTAACGCGTGACCTGCTGCTATATACTCTTCCTCATCCCTATGGCGCTTGCGGTGGAGTTTAAAACGTTCCCACAGGTTAAACGATGGCCTGCAGCTGTACTCTGGGCTGGAATAGCCACTCATGTTATGATACTGCGGTGAGAGCTGAGAATAAGACAACTCACGAGGCCTTGAGCGCGTTAGGGGCTCCAAAATAGAAGACTTCCGGCTCCCTGACTCCTCTATTGACTCCTCCATGTGGTGGGGTCCCGGGTAAGAGTGCCTGTGCTCGGTATACTGCCGAATTCGCTCCGCTTCTGCTCTTAGGATTGCGGCAGCTGGAGTGACCGTTATGATTCCTGACTCGTCCAGTGGGGAGGACTTCTCAATATACTTGGACTCAGATCTGTAGGCCCCTTCGGAGCGGAAAGAGCGGGGGCTGCGCAGTGAACCACTTGACGATGTGCTCGGACGCTTTTGTGGAGCTTCCATACTGTGATGTCGCTGTAAGGGATGATGGTACCCATCTTTGTACACTGGAGAAAGAAAACCAGTCTTGCCAGGTGGGTGGTCTGATATGAGGACTAACTGCGGCTCTGCTGTCGACACGGCACCAGATTTTGCAGCCTGGAATGATGTTGAATCTGATTTGAGTGCGTCAATGCAGTTGTTGATGATTTGGTTTACTTTGTCCACTTCTTTTGCTATGGTGGATATCTCTGCGACAGATCCCTGGCTGGTTTCCGAAGGAGCAACACTGCATTCTCTAACGCTCCGGTCTGGTTGCTCTGATCTTACTTCCATGTAATTCCCTTTTGCTGTTTTTGGCGTGCCAGAGATCTCTTGCATCTTGTATTGATCTGCGTCACTAGCGCTTGGCAAGTATGGGATCCTTTGCACTGTTTCACCAGTAGACAGAATTTGCTTTTGTGACAGCTGTGATATGGTGCCTTGTTCCAGCTCAGTCCCATATTTCATCTCAATCAAATTTCTTTTCATCTTTTCAAGCTTTTTGCTTTTAGGTTCATCTTGCTGCTTGCGCTTTCTCACGCAGTGAAAGGCCAGGCCCAAGACTATGAGCATTCCAAAGAGGCAACCAAGTATGGTCATAATGTAGTGAGTTGCAGTCGATTCACTTGCCACACGTTCCTGCAAAGTTCTTGGACCAGTGGAGATGGTCAGACAGGTGTGATTGAATCTCAGCGAGTTACGTATGGATGCCACACAGTATGTGTAGTTAGTGTGAGATTTTAGGTTTTGCAACTCAATCTCTTCTCTCTGACTCTTTAGGTTTTGGATGTCTGTGAAGAAGCTGTTATTGTACAGGACGAGTATGTACATTTTGCGAAACGGGTTGGGAATCTGCACCTTGATGATTGCACTTGTGTGAGTCACTTCTTTTAGTTTCATTATAGGACGGGCATCTGGATCAATAAATGTGGGGCTGATACTTATAGTTTCCTCTGGAATGTTCCCTGAAGAGCAGTCGTCCAATCCACAAGGGCTTGAATCAGGGAACATCGTGGGGGTGCTCCCATCTGAAGAGCTGTAAGGATAAGGTGTCAAATTGTCATCGTTGCATTCGGACGAAAGTGCATGGAAAGCATTCCGAAATCTAGGCATCGGGGGGTTTTGGCTCAAAAGGTTATAGCTTGAAAATTTAGCCGGTGTGTCACATACCATCCTCTCGCTCGTCCGATTTGGAAATGTTGCAAGCCAGCGCAGAAATCCCAGTAGTTCACATGAGCAGCTAAATGGGTTTGCATAGAGCTCACATGTTGTCAACTTTGACAGACCACGAAATGTACCACCATCAAGTTGCTGAATCCTGTTCATAGAGAGGTCAATGTTTTCAATAGCGGGACACTCCCAAAAGGCGTTGGCCGTTACAGTCTCTATCAGGTTAGCTTGTAAATAGAGGTACTGTAAGCGTCCCAGGCCTCTGAGCATTCCCTCGGTTAAGTTCCTCATCTTGTTAAAACCAATCTGTAACACTTGCAGATTAAATTGAGCAGAAAACGCCCCGTCTTCTATGTAAGAGATGTCGTTCTTTGTCAGATTTAGGTAGGTGAGATTGCCAAAGCGACTCAGGGAAGAAAAGTGGATGCTTCGAATCTTGTTCTCGTTGAGTCTTAAGTCAACGATTGTGCTGTTAATGTGCAATGGAATGTTTTCAAATGGGGGCTGGTTTTGGCTGCAGATCGCTAACCACACAAATCCCTTTTCGCCCTCGATCAGCCAGCAATCGCCCTGAACAACAGGCACGTTTGTCAGTGAGAGAAACACAAGGGCCATAGCCCAGCAAAATAAGGCACTGGTCACCATACCACCCCCATGTCCACTGGATCCAGACGTAATCTGTGCTTGAGTCATGGTTCCACGAGGTGCTTATCTGTATCTGATCTATACTGTATTCCACAGGAAATGGGACAAAGCTAGAATTATAATTGGATGTAATGTGGAAAGGACATGGACTGTTGTTTCGGTTCAGTGAACTTGGGAGAACTGCTTATTGTTCTCTTTTCCGAGTTTGTTGGTGTCTTATCACGCTGGAAAGTGAGCTTCAGTTATGACCAGAGTCTTGCTTGTGTGCAATAGCTTTTCAGATTGCGTATCTGAGTAATCCCACACATAGTCTCCCACAGGGCAGGAAGTGCTTGTGTCTTCCGAATACTGCATTTCTCATTAGACACCGGCTCATGACCAGATTTTCATATTGCGTCCTGCAAAAGTAAGAAGAGAGAACATGTTATTGATATTTTAAAGAACTAGGTCAGGGGGATAAAGTACGAGGACCCAGATATTCCCCTAGTGAAAATTACATAAATGTGAATATTTGGGAGGGCTTATTATGAAATAAACAGGTGACCCAAAGTTAATGTCAAGTTGCTTTATAAATAAACTACAATTAACACCCAGCACTTCTGCCGTACCTTGTTTTCAGCTATAAAGAGTGATACCTAGAGCACAATACTGTCTAATGACATTTTAAAAGCTATTTTTAACAAGTCCAATTTTGTTTAGCTGACATCGTTTTTTAAATACATAATCATTATGGTTGCTCACCAGGTGAGAGCTAAAGTTAGCATAGATCAATCACACAGACACGCTCACACTCTCTCAAAGGCCAATTACCGTCTAACAGCTTAGCTCATCCTGATAACGCACACACACACGCATCTATTTTACTTTATTAGCTCATAGATACTCACCACCCAACTAATGAAGGTGAACCCTTAAATGGGCTACTTTATCTTTTCAACTACAGTGGAACCTACCATAGAGTAAACATTGCACTTGATTCTCCTAAGAGGAAGTGATTTTAAAATGTTGTACTTATGAATTTTCCTAGAGCACTAGGCATTTGGTTTTAAAATAAATTATTAATGTGGACAATTTTTGTTTGGTTAAAGAATTAACCTCTTCTTCGAAAGAAAAATAACATATTTTATAGAACGTTGTTGACTGAACAACGACGGTACCCGTTTACTTCTATAGTATGGACACGAAACCAATGCAAGTCAATGGGTTACCAACATTCTTTTTATTCTGTTGAGCTCCGCGGAAGAAAGAGGTTTGGGGTTAACTGTCCCTTTAAGTCTCTTCCAGAAGAGAATAATGTAACCTTCTGTCAATCGAGTCAGTTTTCTGAAACACTGTTTTTGTCTGCAGCTGTTTTGTGTTGCTTTCCAGTGTAGATTTATGAATGTATTAAGCTTTATTAAAATGGTAATGAAAGAAATAATAGAAAGTAACTATTTCAATAACACTTATTAGAATGAAGTGTATATTTTAACCTTTTTTAATAGTCATGCTGCGTACCTCCTGGGGCACTCCACATACAACTTGATATAGAAACACAACTGCATTAAAGTATTCTAATATTTCCTGCAGTCTGACATACAAATCCATCAAAATGTTTTAGAAAAGTTCTGTGCGAAGTATCCGTGCGCGTGTTCAGACCTGTTTCATGTGGATGAGCTTTACCAAACGGATTATGGTGGTGTTTGACAGCTTGCATTGCATTTATTTAACAGAGCTTTGTATAGACGGTAGGAGAGGCGAGGAGGAGTTGAGACGGGGTGAAAAAAGGCTCTGTTGTCTGAATCTTTCATACATCTTTCATATCGTCGAACACACTTTCGATTCAGTGTCACGAAGTACACCATGCACAAGAACAAATAGCTGCTCCCATAAGTACCCTTCTCATCACTGCAGGCATTTAAAATATTGATCTGTTTATTGTGTTCATAAACTCTCAGCGGTAAACCGTGTAATTCTCACACAATGTGCTTTGCGTTGCTGAATGGTAATGGGTGTGTGTACAAACATGCTCGCATCAACAAAGTCTATTGCAACCCTGCTATACTTTTAGAATACATTTTTTTTTTCTGAAGATGAGAAATATCTTCTCTGCAATTGCTCTAAAAATTGTTGTTTTATTATACAGTGTAACATTAAAACAAGTGGCTTTTGCTGTAGAGCTTTCCCCAGAACTCATTTTCTTTTCCAGAGCCCTTTTTGCAGTTTTTTGCCAAATAGTCTTATACTATTTGTAAACTCAATGAAATATTGCAACTGTCCATCTAAAACCTTGTGTCTGCATATTTTGTGATTTTTATTTTTCGCCATAAATTATTATTATTATTACACGCTTCAAAAAGTGAGTGTTAATTATTAACACACTGTTTGTGTGATGCTTTTTAACACACTGTGTGTCATTTTAACATTTGATATTGTGTTAAATAAAAGAAAAGGACAAGACAAGTTGAGTTGAAGTAACGCCAATTGTGTTGTTCCTGTAGCTCAGTGGTAAGAGCAAGGTTGTGGGTTTGATACCAGGGGATTGCACATACCTATGTATAAATGTATAGGATAATGCAATGTAAGTTGCTTTGGATAAGCGTCTGCCAAATGCATAAATGTAAATGTTGTCCCAGAAATAACAGTGTTCAGTAAATCTTTAATCATTTAAAAACCAACTTCTGTATGTCAAAACATTTTGTGGCTACTTCGTCATAGTTACCTCAAAAAAAGTCCATATATGAATAGAAATAAGAATTTGAGTTAAAATGACTGTTGAACTGTTAGAAACATCTGTCATTTTTAATGCACGCTGAAGAATCAAAACATTTATTATAAATCTTTCGGACTTAAATGATATGGGTTCATTTCTATCTGTCAAACCCTGTTGGTATCACAATGGACACTTTTAACAGTGCAGCAGTCATGAGCATACGCTTTAGGCTATACGCCTCCCTCATTCGGTCCAACACACTTAACCTGCATGTCAAACCATTCAGAAACTTCAAAGAAAATGGCTTATTGTGTTAGCGCCCATGAACCGGCTTCGATATACTGATGCACGGCAAGTGCTGCTTCAGACGTCAGACTAACGTTTCGTATCTCATACCCGTCTGTCTGCATGTATCTAAGACTAGATGTGTGTTTTTTGACTCACGCAACTTGCCCGGACCTGTAGCGTTGTTGCCCGTGGCTTAAAATAACGCCGTGCCTTTTTATGGTCAATAAACAGCTGTGTGACTTTGTGACATTAGATTAAGCCACTAGCTCTGGGCAAACATAACAGATGCAGTTATCCCCATATACTCCCTTTATCTCTCGCTCCTTCTCTACCAGGCAAATATCCCAACACCTCGGGTTTCTGGGAGCAATTTGCGATATTGGATACATTAGTCCTCCAAAGTAAACAGACTGTAAACATGTCAAGATGAATTTAAGTGATGTGACGTGATTAATGTAACATGACAATTAATTTACACGCTAATACAGTGCTGCATTAGTGGAAAAATGAGTCGAGTAGAAAGAGGATAGTGCATCGATTTATAAATTGAAATATATACGGTATGTATATACAGTGGTCACTCAGAAAGCTTTTTATGTTGTTTGCTACTTAACTTATCTGTGCTAGACGTGAATGATAGATGATAGATTTGCATAGCTGATTGAAAAGAGGTGTGCTATTATTTTTTTACGCTATGCGCTGTACGTTTCCACCCAAGCAGTTGGTTTGCTTTAAATGATGCAACCAAGCCATATCTGTAGACAATAATATCCTCTAAGGGCTGGAAAGCAGAGGTGAACAGTAGTGAAGTGTTTTTACTTTGAAAAGATACAGATTAACAACTTGAGCGGAGTGCTTTTGCATTGAAAAACCCTACATTTTAAAGCATACTATTGAAATTTTTATTTCAGTACGTTTCTATACTTTTTGACTTTTTTACCCTTTAATAATTAAGTGCATTAATAAATATAGTACTTTCTTTAACTCAAGTAAAATAAAATATACTTAAGTAAAAGAATGTTCTATGTTTTTTTATGTAAAATTGATATATTTATGAAAGTCAGTTGAGTAAAAAGTATAGTGCAATGGAGTAACATTTTTCCAAAGTAAGAACACTTTGATAAAGTACATATTAAGTGGTGTCGCAATATACCGGTGCCATCAACGACTGCGATATTAAAAGCAAAAAGGTATCGATATTGTGTTAATTCTAGACACAGGGCCGGCCCGTGGCATTGGCGGCCTAGGCAGTTGTTTTCAGATATTTGTTTTTATTTATTTTGTATAGTTGGGGCATAATCTAAAATCTTGCTTAGGGCACCTACAGAGGTTGGGCCGGCCCTGTCTAGACATGTCGTCAAATCATAAACTATTCATCACACTTTTAAAACTCTCTCTCTGTCTCCATACACTTGTATTGAGTGCGATTCATTTTCATTGGCCAATTGACAGACAAAACACAAAGATGATATGCACTGATGACATCATTTATTTCTTTTTTTTGTACTCTATAAATTCCACATTAATATGGCCACGATAACCGTATATTGAAAATCCTATATCATGACAGCCCTATTACAGATCTGTGTACTAAAGTTAAAATACTTCACTACTTTCCAGCTCTGCTGGTAACCCATGACACCCTTGCAACCGTTAACCAATGCTGCCCTAGCAACCACCCCGAATGCCACAGAAACTGCTCAGCAACGCTCTATCGATGTGGTGAAGACTCGCACACTACTCACATTTTCTACAGAAAATAAAGTATTGTAAAGTATATGGAGCAAGATTGAAACCACGACCTGTTTCTCCAGAGAACAAGATAAATGATAGGAACAAACAGCATTTATACAATTGCTTACACAAACCCTTGGGAAATTTTGATACCGTACAAATAAAACTATTTCCTCTGTAGATCTTAAAACATTTGGATAGAGAATGCGGCAAAATGGGCTCTTGCTACTGTAGTTTGTGAATTTGTATATGCGTATTGGGTTGTGTTTGTTTAGAACAAAAAATGTGTGAAGGCTATTGTTCCATGACAAGTAATTGAACAGGGTTCACGTAGCACAGCAAACACACACAGCGTACACATCTGCTGAGCTCTTTAAACGCCCAGGGGGAAGTCTGTTTTTGTGTGTCAATCTATCAAACTCTTTCCTTATCTGATTAAGAAAGAAGAGAGTGAGCCTGTTTCATTGAATCTGAGAAAGGCTTTAGGAACGAAAAGAAATGGTATAGAGGCCTACTTGTCCATTGGGACTGTTGCCATGGTTACACTGCTTCTTGTGACAGGCGGTGCTACCCATAGGGCTGCGATTTACACAGTTATGATTAGAGTGAAACTACAGATGGCACGGAGAAACCTACCTAGAGTATGCCACAGCTGGCGTGGCTGACAGGATGTAAACTAGACACGGTGGAACATATACACACGATTGGGCATCATGTTGTACGTAATTGAAGTTTGGGGAGAGCGAGGTGATGAGAAATGATATAGTGGACCGATGCGGCGTGGCAAGGCTTTATGCTCTGACTTTCTATGTGAAAAATGATGCAGATAAAATAACAGATTATTGCCGCAAGCAAGAAAGCAGGACATGTTCACAAAAAATGGGACATACAGGGCCGATACAGTAGTGATGGCAAATGAAAACAGTGACTCATTCGGTCTTCGAACAAAACAAAAGTGATGTTTTATCATCATCGTCATTGTGTCTTTTTATGAGAAATCGTATTGGTTGAGACTAATTTAAAAACTGCAGCTTGTTTATGCTAACACTTTAAAATAAGGTTGTACCTGTTAACAATTAGTTTATGTCTAAGCTAACATGAACTAACAATACAGTACAACAATACAATACATCTTAGTTTATGTTAGTTTCAGCCATTTTTAAAATCAAATGTTGTATCTGTTAACATTAGATAATGCACTGTGAACTAACAAGAACAATTAGAAACTTGTATTGACGTCAACTTACATTTTAGTGATCATTGCCAGTTCATGTTAGCTAATGCATTAACTAATTGATAACACTACAGTACAACCTCATTGTAAAGTGTTTGAATTTTGTTGAATTTTTCACCACATTTGTTGTGCATTTACACTATATTCAGCTTATTAAGTCGTGACGTAAGGAGTACTGTTTTCAAAGTCGAGCACTATTTATTCATATCACACATTTACCCAAACCTTTAATAAACTCATATTGTGCTCTACAGTCTCGCAATAATCAATATTTTAAGAAATTGTAAAAATGAACCACTGTCTGAACATCTGGGATTTTGTTATGGAAATGTTAGGATTGTACACTTGATAGCAAATCATTAGTGTATATCATCATTTTTTTGTTTCTTGCCTCTGGCATCTGAAAGAGCGTTTTGACCCGGAAACGATATATGGCCTTCTGTATACAGCGGTGCGTGATGTCAGCATGATTCGTTTCTTTCAGTCAGTGTACTCTGTCCAACCACATGGTTCCATCTTTACCAGAAAATGGATTGGAAAACAGTTTTTCTTTTATTTGCATGCATAACCAACAGAAAACAAACATGCAGTGGATCATAACAACAGCCGAGTAAGCCTTTAGCTCCAGGATGGGCAAATCTGCAGGATTTCACGGAAGCACTTGAGTTTCGTTTTCTTTTAAAAGCAGTATTTTGAAGTTTAAGAATGGAAGTCTCAGGGTGGTTTCCCAGGATTCTGTCTAAATACAGATATGCTGCATTATATAAGGAAAAGTTCAATTTTTTATGTAGTCCGTTGAACTGCATGCTGTTACACCAGGCTGTGTTGCAAACAGCAATTGTTTATAATAAAAAACAGCACCACCAATGTAAAAAAATTAGGGCTGTCAAAAGATTAATCGCGATTAATCGCATCCAGAATAAAAGTTTGTGTTTACATAATATATATCTGTGTGCTTTGCATAATAATTTTGTATTTATTAACACATACACATCCATGCATATATTTAAGAAAAATCTAAAAATTATATTATAATATAATATAATTTTAATTGTTGGTAAATATATGTAAATATTTCCTAAATATGTATACATGTGTATGTGTTTGTATTTATAAAAACATAATTAATATGCACAGTACATAGACATATATTATGTAAACACAAACTTTTATTCTGGATGCGATTAATCGCGATTCATCTTTTGACAGCCCTAAAAAAAATGCATGTCAGCTGACTATGGTAAAATAAAGTGCATTTAAATATGCCACTGTACTACAGTTTATTTCCCTGTGCGCAAATCAATCCAACAGTTATCAATATCATGTCCACAAAAGTAAATATATTAATAAATATATAGATCATTGTGATATATAGATATTTTAGTTATAATGGTTGCTACTGTACGGCCTATTCATTTCATTGAATAGGCCATACAGATCTTGCATGCTTAAGATCAAGATCTCTGTCATCTTGTGCCATGTCAGAACATTTGCTTCGTCCCATAGTTCATCACATTTAAAAGGCCCATTAGAATTCTACCAAACACGCTGTATATGTCTCTGTATGAATGTAATCCGTCATGTGCCAAAGCTTTCAAGCGTGCAATTACTCGTGAGAATCTCCTTCATTACCTGGGCGTGAATGTGTTTCATCTGTATGATGTGTGTATGCGCTCATGCTAGAAGATTAGACTGCGTATTGCCTCCGAGAAAGTGTCACGCCTCTCACTGCCAACTTCAAGAAAGCTGCATAAATTTGCACGTCTTTTCACAGTGTGGAGCTATTTTTGAACTTGGCAACCATTTATATCTAGTTTACCCTGGAACAAGACTAAAGAAAAGCAATGACACAAAAAGGGCAGATTGTTCAAGAGGAGACAGATATTCCCTTATGTGACCATCAAAGACTTCCCACTGGAGGGCCAAAACATCCTGGGCTAACATTAAAAAGGAAGCTGTCCTGAAGTTAACAAAAACATTTCCTGAACTCAAGTCGCTAACTTTGAGAATATTATTTAGTGAATCCCTCAATGATTTTTAAACAGTAAAGTGCGTCCCAACATCTCCACAGGCTCACTAAAAGAACAAGAACACCATTTCTTCAATATATATACGTATGCATCCAAAATGAGATAACTCAAACTGCAGTTGGTCTGTTTTTTAAGCAATAATAACTAAAAAAAATACAGCTTACTAAGACAATAACATAATAAAAACCATGATTTTTTTTTTTAAATTCTCAAGTTATCTCATTTTGGAACCAAACTCTTCGTATATATATGTAATGAGCATTGGGATTTAATGAGAATTTTGATACAAAAGAGCTCATTGTATTATAAAAAGTATGTAAGAACAAAAATAAGACAACAGCAATTACTGAGTGATCAGAAATATTGGTGATGTAATGAAGAGAAAGCAGGATAGATTTTATTATTTGGCAGACTTGATAATATGTGGGAATGCGGCCAGACACCTGTCTCTGCACATCTTTCAGAAGAATACCAAATGTAGTTTTGTAAACAATGGGAAGTTATAGTGTACACTATGGCAGAATACCACAGAATGCATCACTTAGTGGTTATAAAAAATCTAAAGTAACCCAAATCAATTATAATAAAAAATGCATGATAAATGGGATATTTATTTCTGCTCTGTTACATCCAAACGTAAATTCAAAGAAACGTATCTCTGTGCAATACATCATTTTTGCATAAATTTGCATTGATCTGCACACAAGATTTATTACGCTCACAAGCAGATTTTTACAACACCATGATGTCAGGTTAAAATGTGGTCTGGTTTGTTTACATGTAACATGTTGTGCCCTGCAGATTTATGCACGTCAGTCAGACTGTGCTTGTGGTATGAAGCATGTACTGCGTGTGTGCTTCAGCGTGTGAGATCGGCCCCGGGAAACTGATGCCTAATAACATTCCTTCACACTTCAGAAATCTGTTTAGTTGCTGCTGCATAAATAAAACCTGATTTACATATCCTGAATGTCGGCAAAAACTGATACCGCAAACGATTACAGAATACGATTTGTAAACTTACCACTGCAAATGGGTAACTAACTTGCTTGAGGTGTTAACTTGCACATCTAATCTTCTAATAGTGTTTGGTAGGATGGCCTGGTTCATATTTTGTTTGTAGTACATGGCAACTGTTAGAAGAAGATGCAGATGTTTTTCCAAGCGATTGTGTCCAATGTGATTCTACAGTGATATGGGTTGTTGTCAGTGTGTTGCTATGCAGTTCCAATAGACTACACGCAGGGCGATCACGTTCTTCAGGTAAAGTCTCATCCAGCTTAGCCACTTTTGCTCTCATAGGGCTGACGTCATTTTTCACCAAACGTTAAGGATATGTTTACTAAAAAAAGTTCTTTAACCTTTTCGGTTGTTGGTGTATGATGTGTGTTTGGATATTTTGACTCATGTCGTTGACCGTGATCCTATATTGAAGCGACCGAGTGAGAAACGCCGTTGTTTCCTATGGATGTAGCAGATGTAATAAAGCTGGCTGACAGTTGAATGTAGAAGAGAGTGTGCATATAGTTTATTAATAGTGTTTTTTTGTTTTGTTTTGTTTTTGTAATGCATGGTTGTGTAAAACCTGAAGTGTCAAGTTTCTTTGTAGGGCTACATGCTAATAGGTAAAATGATCATCATGATTATTTTGCTCATAATTTTTATGACAATTATAAAAATAAATTGTCAGGATTAATATTCATGATTTTTTTTTTAGTTTTTAAAAGTTTAATCGCAATTAATAATGACAAAAATAATTTTTTGCTCAGAAATAAAATCTTTAAAGAAGATTTAAAGAAATAAAATATTATTTTGCCCACATTTTTATCATCATTAATAATTACAGGTTTTAACTTTTTGGTTAGTTCACTTTAAAATATTTACTTCACAATACATGTTGGAATCGGGCGCTTTTGAACTTCGTATATCCAAGTGTGCTATCATACATACACTGTAAAAATGAACAATTTCTGACCTTATCATGAAGATGTTTTGTGCTTTCCATAACACATTAATATAGCTATTAACACATTGTGGGAGACAAAAATCATTATCACGATAAAAATACTTTTATTTCTATTTCTTTGCCTGCTGTTGTTTTGAGATTCCCTATTGACTACCAGTTAAGTGTTTGGCAGGATAGTTTGATACAACATGGTACGAACATTGTACATAATGCCATATTTGTGGCCATACAAAAGCTTTTGACACGATGCAACAGTGGTTGCCAGGGTGTTGCTATGCAGTTGCTTTGAGGTTCTACATGGGTTGCTGTGGCATTTCTGTTGTACACCAGTCTCATCAAAACTTTACATTTTATAACTTACAGTTGTGTAAAGCCACATGCGTAAAGTTTCTTTGTATGCCGATGTTGTTTAGATTCCCTACTGACTACCTCTCAGCTGGACCTCACGATGATGGCAGCTCCCCTCACCAGCTTCTAATTAAAGCAGAATACATTACTCCTAATGAGTGCGCGAGCTAGCGTGTGTGCGCGGGCTAGCGTGTGTGCGCGGGTTCTGCCGGGAAACCCAAGGAGACTTTAGGTTGCGGGAGTATAGATTAAAAGTTTGTGTGGGTTTGACTTATAGACGTCTTTAAAGGATGCTGTCGTGGAGAACAGTCGTGACTGCGTATGAGTGTTTGAAAAGGATAACCCACAGGGAATACTTAAATAGAGGCACAGAGCAAAATTGTGTTAGCATGCAGGGAAGAGGAGTCTAGCGCAGCGTGTGCATATTTACTGATGGATATGAGAGCTTGCTGTAATTTGGCTTTTGTGTAAACCTCAAACATTGTTACGCCCTGACTGTTTTTGTTACCGCATTAGCTGTCGTTCTGGTGTACGGTCGACAGGGCCAGATGCAAATGGAGTTTTTCGTCTCTACTCGTACTCGCATGGTAAAACGTGACTATAAAAAGTAAACCAGAGCACTTATTGTTGGACTGGGAGTGCAGACTTTTTTGTTTTCTACCTCGATAAATAAAGTTGAAAAGGCATTCAAAGTGTATCTAACACCTTCACTGTCACTACTGTTTTAATGCCCTGCTATCCACGCTTGCATCGGCGTGTTTTGCACACGTAGGCGTCACTCAAATTTTCTTTAGAAGATGCAAAAAGTTCTCATTTTAACAGCTATACTGACAAATGTTCACTGACGGAAAAACATCTACAGCATTAAAGAGACGAAAAAAGTAATCTATTATATTTGGCATCCTGAACTCAACCCCATTCATCAGTGTTCTGTGTGCTGTGAGATATACGCTCTGTGAAGCCACTGTGAAATCGTGCCATTAGGACCAAACGTGGATTAAAAGGAAAATGTCAAGACTTCAAGGTTTAAGAACTACTCTAACAGCTTCTCTTCACATACTGTATATACTTGACTGTTTTACACGAACACGTATTTCTAAAGCATATGAATAAACAGTATCTATACAGAGCTTTCCATAGGTGTGCTTAAATAAAGGACCTGAAAGCTTTTTCTCAACACACGGGCAGTGAAGTGCGTTACCTCTGAGAAAACTATAGATGTCCAAGTTACTATTCTTTATTATTGCTGTTCATGTATTCATGCTTTGGATGTTATATAAGGTTTGCTGTTTTGTGGCCAATTTTTTGTGAGAGCAACAAGTGTTTAACATTAAACAAAAAATATCTCACATAAAATACATTTGAGTGGGATGTTTATTTATCCGAACTAAGCTATCACTGAGTTGGGGTTTAGGACCAATTGTGGTTTGGGACTAAATGTTGAAAAAAATCTTAATTTAATCATTTATAGCAAATATGAAAATGTTTTATGTAATGTGTGAATTCAGAAGGAGACCTTTATCACATTTTAATTTTATCGCTCATTAAAAAAAGTGAACCGGGTGGAATGGAAATACACAATGCCATAAAACCTGCAAACACAGAAAGTTTGAGAAACTTTTTTATTTGCTGAACAGCAGCTCAAGACACAGATGGTGCCTTCTCCCGCTCTTTCTCAAGGGCCTGCTGGAGTCTTGACACCTGTGCATCATGGTCTCCATTAAGCTGTTCAGCATCACAAGCCAGATAAGATATGAGCGAGTAACTCAAGATGAAAGGTTGTGCGAAGGGAAAAAGAATAGATGAGGGTTCTGTGAAACTCCCTCTCTCTCTGTGTGGTCCTTCATTTTGTTTTAATGTTACGCAAGAATTGGTCTTAATAAACATTTAGAGACATTCAAGAAACTATGTGTCAATTATGTCATGTTTAAATCTGTCAATTCATTACAAATATCACTTATGCTTTCTTATCATTTTATAATGATGTTGTTTTAAGGTTAAATTACATTTGTGTGTTAAAATCTGAATTAAAAAATATCTATTTAATGTTATTCATGCATACATTTCGTGCCATTTATTATTATTAAAGCTGCAATCTGAAGCTTTTCATATAAACAAAAGAGTCCCCTTACCCCGGTTTGCCACTGCAAACTCAGATTTCATGGCAAATGTCAGATTGACGTCAACCCTTTTTAAGATACATTTTAATATGTATATTTTTATCTTAGAATTATATAAAAGCTATATAAGAACATAGTTCAGTAGATCAACGACGTAGGCTGGTTATGGTGCACTTGCTAAGCAGCATGACCGCGAGGATAGTTCACCCAAAAATGAATTTTCTGTCATCATTTACTCACCCTCTTGTCATTTCAAACCTTTATGACTTTATTTCTTCCGCAGAACACAAAACGAGATATTCTGAAGAAAGTTGGTAACCGAACAGCGCTGGCACCCATTCACTTCTGTTGTGTGGACACAAAACCAATGCAAGTCAATGGCTGCCAGCTAAAAACGTAATTTTCTTTTTTGTTCTCCGGAAGAAAAGTAAGTTAAACAGGTAAGGTAACGATGACAGAATCTTCATTTTTGGGTGAACTATCACTGTTGAATATGCAGGTGTTTATTGACTTTGAACATGGTTTGTCCAATCAGAAATTGGTTTGCCATATTGTATCATAACACTGGTCTTTAAATGGTTTATACAGTAAAACGATTATCATTTAATACCACCATGTATTTTGTAAGAGATGTTCTTGTCCCCTCTTTATAGTATTTCTTTTTAAGCTCACCTGGATCTTCCCAAACCGACTTGATCCTTAACATTTATTGTTATAGTACTCCAGTCAGGACAGAGACCTCAAGTTTAACCTCAGTATTAGTCTCCGAGCGATGCTTGCCATCCTAATGCTTCCGTATAAGCCACAGTCACAACCATACTACTCCGAGATGTGCTGGAAAGAGTAAAAGCCTTTTAACACCGTGAGGACATAATTACAACAAACAGTAGCGAAATGAGTTAAATGGATCAGGAAAGATACAGTCGGTTGGGCAGTGCTCAAGACAACATCATAGCACTACGTGACCGGAAAGCTACCGAAGCAAGCTCGGTTTAATATTTGTTTTTCCTCCCACACCCAGTCTCTTGTCTTTGACCCTGCCTTCAGGTTTCAGACTCCGTCTCTCACAAACCATCATCTCTAAAGAAAGGCTGAATATCTGTGGCAGTCAAAGTAATTCATATGCTGTATATCTGGTGAATACTAAACGGGCGGCTGTACAGAAAAGTCAAGAGATAAGAAAGCGAGTATGAGAACTCGAACAGTTGTGCACAAGGCGCAGTTTCGTTATAGTGTGAAAGACGAGTCAAGTACAACCGCAAGTTTAATAGATCGAGTATTGAAGAGTATTCAAAATATAGTTCATCCAAAAATGAAATGTTTGTCATTATTTATTTACCCTCATGTCATTCAAAACCTGAATATGACTCTAAAACAGGGTAAAGATCAGACTTACGCAGCCTCTGCCGACTAATCGCTTCTCCAGAAAGAAGATATTTTGAGAAATGTCTCAGTGGTTTTGTCTCCATACAATGGAGGTCACTGTAGTTTGGATACCAACATTCTTCAAAATATCCTTTTTTCTTCTGCGAAGGAAAGAAAGTCATACAGGTTTGGAATGACATGAGGGTGAATAAATGATCAAAGAATTTTCATTTTTGGTCGAACTTTCCCATTAAGGTTGTAGCCTTGCTTGACCAGATCTTTGACCACATGTGGACCAACCCAAGTTTGCTTTTCTTTTACATGTCATTTAGAGGCGTGTTGGACTAAAGTACCACAATTGTACATACGTAGAAAAAAGTGCGTCCAGACTATTTTACAGACGTTATTGAAAAAGGAAGCTGAAGTCATTTTGTTTGTTTCTTCTTGAACCTGGAAGAGTCTGTCAGAATGTCACTGGTCTGATAGTCCAGGTTGGAGATATTTCCTGATCTGAAGAAAATTTCCTTTTTGTGATGAGACAGAAAAGTTGTAAGATATTATCTGGGATATGTTGACGTATTAGAGTATTTATTGCTTTGTTACTTATTCGATTATGAAACGGAGACTTACAGTACCACCAACAGTCAGTAGACTACTACCATAGTATTTTGGACATTTACCATAGTGCATACCTACTGTATACTCTTGTTTTTTTGTCCATGTCCAAAAAACGAAGGTATATGGTACAAGTCCAAAAGACCAACACACAATGTAATTTTATAGAAACATCCCAGGGTACAAAAAATACCATGGTATGCTTATTTCACTGCATCGAGGTACAATGATTTTACCATTTGATGCCATCACCGTAGGATAAAAACCTTGCAGTATACGTTTGTGTAAGTGTAGCCACAGATCTGACAGGCTGATGGTGCTTTGAGGAGCCTGACAGCCATAGCTCACTGTATGCTTTCAGTATATGAAAAAGTCACGCAATATATCAAAAATATAACCATTGCGGTCGAATAGTATCTCCGTGAGCAAATAAAATAAAAATCAAATAGGTTTTGAATGACATGGCGATGACTAAACGATGATGGAATTATCATTTCCGAAGGAAGTGTCCCCTTAAACTCTCTCAGGCTGGCATTCATAAAAGCATTAGATGTGATGGATGTGTTCCCTGGATCTGGTTTATGTTGAGACAAAGCCAAAGCAGACCTTCAACCATCTATCACCACCTGTTCTCCCTCACGGCGGATCTGTATCGATACAGGCGGCCATCAATTTCACTGCACTGTTGCGTAAGCACAACAAACTTCAAGAAACCATCAGCCGTTGTGCAAGACCTTTGGTATCCAGCGCTGGCGATTTTCCCCTCGTGACGTCAATGTAAAAGAAGAGCGTGTTTACTTTTTAATGGAGAAGACTGACAGGCATACTGTACGCTGCTAGGTTTCTATTAGCTGTGCTACGGAGGGATTATGTTGTCTTGAGGGAGTCAAAGCTTTTGTAAATGAATGAATTCCAAACCTCTAAATCCTATTAGCCGCATACGGAGGTGAGAGAACGCAGAGCCATGGCTTAACCTTAAGACTGACAGACGCACAGTTCCGTTTTATTGCATCTCCTTTTTTCCACCCTACACAAACACTCCTGAATACCTATAATCCCATTTTAATGATATAGATGGTCAGGAGTCTCTATGAACCACCCATATTTTTGTTTCGCTGCCTGTGTAAGTAAATCTCCATCTCTTAGTGTTATGAATGTGCTCTGTTTAGATTTTGGAGATTGGATTTATAAATAGAAAAACACCAATTGTTTTGGGATCCAAAAGTAGAAGACCACTAGTGAAATGACTTATTTCATTTTACAGATTTCATTGTCAGCAATACTATTTTTTCTTGGCCTGGACTTCAGGTTTGCGCAACCTGATCTTTCATGTTGTCCAGAAATTATATTTTTTTTTTACAATGAATGTCTGTTGTGCTTAAAAGGATAGTTCACCCCAAAATGAAAACTCTTTACATTTCATTTTCGGATAACTTGCCCTTTAAATTATATGAAGATAATCTGCATTTTTGTTTACTTGGTTGATGTCACAAGTTATTTGAAAAGTGAACTAAACAGTGAAGATTGTAAAATCGCACGCATTTCTTATTCAGTTTACATTGTTGCATGTTCCTTGTTTTCAAGCTTTACATTCTCAAAGCTTTTCAAAGTTTTTTCGTCTCAGATTGTCACTGTGGTCTTTTCGGACCCCGTCTTACATCTTGCATGTATATGCATGAGCTTTCGTTTGCGTTTATTCAAGAAAACTGAATAACGCTGAAAAGAAATGAGCTTTCCTGCTTCGTTTCTCTTTCTGTCCATTTGTCTTTCCCGACCACAAAATGAATCTGCTGCTCTGTCAGAAAAAATAAAACCAAATCAACTCTGAGCTTCGGAGAAAGAGAACGAGGTTGGTTGGAGGGGAACAGGAGAGAGAAATGGATAAAGATGTACATTAGTCAGAGGCCGAGAGTGTGGCAGAAGGCCCATGAATCTCAATCTAGCTTTATTCAGCTGGGACCAGGAAGGTCGTGCGAGATCCAGTGACGCAACAATTACACGAGCCTGCCAGGACGATTGTGATTGGCTGTCTTGCTTTTTGATCCAATAACTCCGGTTTGGCAGGGCGGTTGCGATTGGTCATTTTGTTTTAAAGGGGTCCTATTTTGCCTATTTTTATATTTATTAAAAAGTCTTTATTATGTTAATGATGTGCTAAACAATAGATGTTCATGTTTCGATTTTCAAAAAATGCTTTATATTTTACATATTTTGAGAGTTTTACACCGTCATCTTGTTTCTCAGTAAACGGGCTGTTGAGTTCCTGGTTCTATGAAGTCCGCCTTTACGAAACGCTCTGATTGGTCAAGCTAAGCCAGTCTTTTGTGATTGGTCTACCGCTTAGTTTTATAAATAGAGTTTGTAGGATTTTTTGTCTTGTACGTGTCAATATTCAGTATGTGTCAGCTGAGGAATTTGTGGGATCTTTATGGCTTCGTTTGATCCGAATTTTTTTTTAATACTATTTTCTTTTCTTCAAAAGATCACTTTTTAAAAACCAAAGCCTCTCAACCTGAAATGTACAAGATTTAAAGAAGAAAAAGTTAAATGTGTGCACTGGATGCACTACAATAGTAAAGGCAGCAAATTATTAATATTTACAGTTTGCATTCTACGTTTGACTGCCTTTTTTTTACTATTTTGTGAGAATTTGAGTCATTTATCTTTTCTCATTCTGTTGGCAAGAGAAAACAGAGGTACAAGAACCAACATAAGATTTTGAGATATTAAAACACTTTAATTGTGAAACCAAATAAAAAACAATTGTGTAATAATGTTGGAAGAAATGATTTACACAATCTCCAAAATGAAACAGAATACAGTCGTCTCTATAATCTCCAGGTTTACACACTGCTGAACTTTTTCAGGAAGTTCATGAGGGTCAGGCGTGAAAACGCATTCATGTTGAAGAATAGTCCAGTATCCTGTTACAGGAATGTAAGCAGGGTTCTTCTGCCCTAAAGCAGTTTCTTGACTGTTAAATGCCATATCGTTTGGTAATGATTGACTGGTCTGTAGCACAGCATTTTCTGAAAATAAAAATTGTGATTGGCCTTATTTTATGAATTCATCACTGGATGAAAAGGAAAAACGCAATTGCCACCATGCCCCCATCTATCTGGCCCGCATGCAGAACCTGCTGTTCCTGAAATCTGCTTTATTAAGTCACACTGACCCAGGATTGAGAGCCCTCCAAGGAAAATGCCCTTGTCTCTCTTTCTTTTTCTGTACAGATCCTGACACCTTCATATAGTCACACACAGTACATGCACACTCAACATAAGCACTGCTGTGAGATATCAGACATGTGTCATGGCAACTAGAAGATGTAATGCAATTGACTGCTTTCTTTTCTTTCTTATTTTCTCTCTTTCTCTATATTCCGCTCTATCCATCCTCCGTTTCTATGCCTCGAGCTCCGGCGCCCTCTCCGACCGCGCGCCCGCCCTTTCTTCGCCCCCACGCTCACAAGCGGGCGCAAGCCCGCCGCCCCCAAGACAGCGATCGGGCTCTACCGCCTCCCCGGCCGCCCCCCGCCCGCCCCCGCCCCAGGGCGAGACCACAGGCCGGGCCCTCCCCGGGAGGGGGGCGGCGAGCTCCCTCCCTCGGGGGACGACTTTCTTCCGGCAAGCGGGCCAGGGGGGGGCAGAGCCTCTATCAATCCTACCACCCTTCTTTCGACCTGCTTTCTTTCTCCTTCTTCATCATTCATTCATTCATTCATTCATTCATTCATTCATTCCTCCCCCCCCTCCCTCCCCTCCTCCCTCCTCCTCCCTCCTCCCTTCTGTTTCTCTTTCTCCATTAAGTCTCCATCTTTTTTTTCATTCTTCTCCGTCTATCAATCCTTCCCATTTCTATATCCTCCTTTCTTTCTACCTCTGCTTTCTTTCTATCTTTCTTTCTTTCTTTCTTTCTTCATTCCTCCCTCTTCTGTTTCTTTCTTTCTTCCTCCCTAAATTGCTCCTTCCTTAATCCCTCCCTATTTTCTTAATTTTTTTCATCATTCCTACCTCACTTTTCTGTTTCTTTCTTTCTCCCCTCCTTTATCCATCCAACTTTCCCTACTTCTCTTATCTTTCTTTCTTTCTTTCTTTTCTTTCTTTTTCTTTCTTTCTTTCTTTCTTTCTTTCTTTCTTTCTGTGTTGTTATGCTTAACTGACAGGGTTGCATTATAGATGGCCCTTTACTGCCCCAAGTCAAAAAAGCCCATCTCCAAAGTCTATATGATATTCTAGCTTCTATAGCATAGGACTCTCTTGCAATGTCAGTCTATAGATATTTAAAAATATATATATATTTTGTCCACCAGGCAAAAATCATGGATCAGGTTGCTTTGAAAAATAGCAAAATAGAGTTTCTTAGTGACTTCCTTGAAAGCTTGTAAAGACTATAGAGCAAATACATAAGTAAAATTAAATAAAAAAAATAATATAAAAATAAAACACAACACAGATGTCACTTCCTAGATAATACATTTTACGAGACTTCCTACAGTAGATTCATCAATAAGACACGCAATTTGAGGTATCAATCATGTGTATACTGTAGCACAAAACCAAACGGGACAGATCATAAGGTTTACTGTAAGATTTGCAGTAGGCATTAAACATACTCTACGTCAGTGCAGGCACTCATCCATCCATCCATGTAAAAAATAATAAAGAGGTTATTGAGGTCCCAGATTTATATCACTATAAACAGTATACCGCTATTATTGCAAGTCTCTCGTTCTCCCTCATGTCCCGCTATTCAATAACGCTGTTCCTCTGTCCTTTTAACTGGTGTTAATTAAATGAATGTAGTAATCATGGAGAGGTGTCTTTCAATGCAATTAGCTTGACTTACTGTGGGACATTAGTGCCATCTTTGCCGTGACCTTATATAATGTAGATAAACTTTTTTCAAAGGAATTGCCAGGTTAATGAGTTCACAGTGGGTTGTGCCTCTCAGCGAACGGTTTTCCAGAGCCCAGAAGGCTAGCGTATGTGCGTTTCGCTACAAAAGTTTGACCCTCTTGTTCACATTCTTTACAAATAAGGACAGATCACAAGCCAATTAAACTCTAGCTATTAAGCAGATTTAATATTCCTTGTGATGTTTGGAGGCAGGAAAGGAGGAGGAGAGAATATGAAATAAAATATTTGGAAATTAGTGTTTTCCTAGTGACGGTGGTTGTTTACAGTGCATACTTGCAAGTGTGTGAATCCACCGTATTCTTGCCATTATAGTTTCCCCACACAAACTCATATGTATTCGCCTCGCGGCCATTCTATTGCAGTGACCCAGAAAAGCAGAAAATTGCACCGGCCGAGTCAGAAATCATCAAACCCGGTTTCAATGACCTAGCAGCAACCACGAAAGCACACATTTGGTCGAACAGGTGCTATAATTGTGCCAAAAGTGTGCGAATGTTTGTGTCCAAAGGCGTACGTGTTTGCTTGCATGCGGCGTTGTACAATTTCTTTCAAGCACCTCTTGGTTGCATCACCTGTTTCAGAAATCAATGGGTGAGCAACCTGATGTTTATGTATTTATATATGCATTTGTATTCCAGACACGGCCGTGTGAAGTACATATGCAGCACAGTGAGCCTCGGCCTGCAGGGAGAGGAAATACTACAGCAAGACAGAAAGTAACAAGAAAATAAATTGTGTAAAGTACACAATGTGGTTCGTATACAGTAGACACACCTTAACTGTAAGCATTCATGTTGCATACTTAAAGCCATAGTGAGATCCTGACTTTGAATTCTCATTTCTTAATTCTCTTTTATTCCAAAAGGTAATCTGCAAGAAAATGCATCAATGCTAAAATTTCTGCTGGCGCAAAAGAGCATTTTATGATGACACGGTGCTCTGGTAAATAGCACACGCAGATGCATCAGATCTGTGGCATGCACAAATAAAGCATCAACCACCCGCCTCCTACCAATTTTACGCCATTTGGAGCCCTCCACACAGCAGCAGAATTTTAATCAACAGGGGTTACCTCAGATCATGCTGTTTTAATTGATAGCTAGGGATGCCAGCTGAATTTCAGGCTTAGCAGGTGATAGTATCACATAACCAGAAATGGGTGATACTTCATTATTTCAAGATATTGGTTAGAGACAGAAGAATGGAAAATGAGATCATCATGAAATGTAAAATTAATGACAGCTTGCAATGGGCTCTCCCAGAGTGAATTATGAATAGTACGAATATGGCAAAAAATGTTTTACTGTATCATCTGTTTGATGCTTACAATTAGAAAACAAATACCTTTACTTTTTTCTTCAAAATTGTGGCAGACTTGTTTTTTTTCAGAGAATTAGGAAATCCTTTTAAAATCAATTTTAATCTATGAAATTTGTCTTTCTTTCTCACATTTTGTATATTGTGCATTTCTGCTCATTAAGTAAAGCTTTTTAGTGAAGTGTTTTTCAAGATCTTTGCCTGTGTCTGAATTTCGGAAATGAGATGTGGAGTAAAATAAAACGTATTCATTTCTTACGTTAAAAAACTTTTAAATTGTTTTTAAATGGATGATTTGGACCAAATAAAAAAGCAGACAATGCGAACGATAGATTCGAATAGAAGATAACTATTTTTATACGATTTAAAAAGCATTTAGAGTGACACCTCAAGAAACTTGGAGATAAAATGCATTTTTACAAATTCTAGGGTGGCTACTTTGAAGATGCTAAAATTGTATTATGCATGAAAGACTTGTTACGTTTTTTTAATGTGTGTTATCCCATAGTTTTTCACTATTAATTTTAAATGTGGAACAATATAAATGAAATAAATAAAGAATGAGTAAGTTCCCCTAGACTTTTGGTACAATTCATTTAAAACCTGAACACTGCTAAAAAAAAGGCGATCATTTAACTTATCAGTCCCACCCATACTGTTGTCTTTACATAACAAGCATATCTCGTAAAGCTGTCATATCGTTAAAATCCAACAGGGGGTGTGCAGCGGGCAGTTTCCTGTATAACCCATGGACTTGAGGAACATGACATACAAACAACCACGCCGCACGCGCAATTTGTGACGAAACTTTAAAGCGCGAATTCGGACCGGCGAATGTTGTACCTCATATTATTAACATTATTAAAAGTGAAATTTGGCGCGACTGACTCCGTGTCGGAAGCTTTCTTGTGGATTTCTCTCCTCCTCCGGTGAGTATTAGACATGTGGCAATGGTTTCTACAGCAATATAAAGTTACTTAATTGTGCTTTAAACACGTAAATTAGTAACTTAAGAGGAGTTTCGTTCTGCTGCAGGGTGTCACGTTGTCCAGCGGACTTGATGATATATAGGCGTTGCATTAAACTTATTATATTTCCGCTTTTGTGCATTGTGTTGCTACAATAAAACACCCTTTTCAGTGAATGTAATTAAACAATATAGAAGAACATTCTACATGAAGTTTAGGATGAACTTAATACGTTTTCTACTTTTACCTATCAGGCCTATCACACGGCCGGGTGTACGTGCAGTTAACATGTTTTGCAAAAACAAAACGATACTCCTGGTTAAAGACATTTGATTACTTTTAAAGAATCAATAGGAAAATCTGGCCCACGTCTGAAATACAACCATGAATTCTCCTTATTTAAATCTCTGTTTTTCCTCACTGAACAATCTTGTTGTTGAACAACTTGTATTGATCTCTAACGGCATAGAAGTCATTCAGAATATCCAAGGGATGTACTTTGTGACTAAAATACAAGCAGGTCTGCGGTTTGCACTTATTTACAATCCCCCAAACATTTCCTTGACCCGGGAGTGCATTGCTTTTACCTTGAAATGACTCTTTTTTTGTTTATTATTAAAAGGTTCTTTATGAACTCTTTATACTGAAATGTATTTCATTTCTGATGGATCTTGTCCACATAAGGTCACGTAGAACAGTAAGCACACAGTGTCGCACACTTAAATCTTCTCAACGGTAGTCTCCTTATTCACTCAAAAGTACTAAAAAACAATAAACGACATAACGATACGTGAAAGAATGTATAGATGAACTAGTCAAATAGCTTATTTACTAGTTGGTTAGTGGATAACTAGTTGACCATGCTGAGCAATCCTTAGTCCTGACCATACATTCGTTGCCGTCCGGTCAAAATAGAGATTTCATTAAGTTTATGCTGCAGAATGTATAAAAAAAATAAGTGGAATTTAAGTGGATTACATTTTTACGATGTGTTTAAGGCTAGTTGATTAGGGCCTAGATCGCGTATGGTCTGTCAGATGATCAAAATGCGTCTCCTGTGACCACAACTGATCAGATTTCACTTAGCAGAGGCCTCTGATTTCATTTATCACTTCACATTAAACCAAAGTTTAAAACCGTTTTGCCGTAATAATTACATTATGTGAGTAGGCGGTCCTTCGATGTTGTCAGGGCGCATTAGCATTTACCCGACCAGTGTAATCTGGTTATATGCCTTTCTGACCACCTTCAAACGTGGTTTAAGTGATCGGATCGCCGTGAATCATCAACTCTCATTGGAGCCTTTGACAGAGTTTTATTGTCGTCATCTGTGACTGGTTCTGCAAATTGGACCTTTCTGTGTTTCAGCAAATGTGAAAGAGATTCTATCAATTTTCCATTTTTTGCTATAGTCGTGTTGTCTGCCCGACGGGAAACTGTGAATTTGCGAGTACTATTTAGTATTTTATAGTGCCGATTTGTCAGTTAACTGAAGTGAAATGGGCCATACCCACACCTATTTCCTGGTAATGGCCAGATCAGTCACTTTTACGTCAATTCATTTTGCAGACACTTTTATCCCCTCTTATTTTACTTACAAATGAGGAACGCTGTCATTTGAACTGTATTTTAAAAACCAGAATGAGAATGCAAAGTTTTATAGTCTGTGGAATGTTTCCAATGTGATTTGTTTGTGGATATGACTGTTAAAACCTGTTCCCTTCTAGTGTTTCTTTCTAAATTGATTTTTAATAGATTTTCTTACTGTAAAAATTTATTTGGTAAATTGCGTAGCACATGAAGCTTGTCTTTTAGTTTCTGTCAACTATGTTTGGTTTCATTAGCAGAATGTATTGCGTAATGTAATGAACCTGTGCTTCTAGCTACTGCATTGTACTTGGCACCTAAGCATTTGTTTGATATCACAGTGAAAGAGTTTTGCAATTTTTCCCATACATTTAGTACAAATATTTGAATATTTAAATTAAATATTTAGTATAATTCATTTCTTCATATGATATTGTCTTGTATAGCTGAAGTGTTGAAGCATAGCTTATTGAACTCACTTCTCCTTTGTACCTTTAAGGATTGTTAAGTGAACTTTCCCTCATATAAAATGGTATATGTTTCGTCATGCACGTTGAGGCAAAAAAAACTGTGTAAACTGTGCTTGTAGTCCGTCAACTGTGCTCACGTTCTACAAATACTGACCTGGGTAAGACTGTGATTTTTTTTTGTATACAGTAAATGCCATATAGACAGAAAGAAACAAAAACGCTAGCCCTTACTGTTACACATTTGGCAGTCAGTTTTGAGACTGTTAAGTCTTTCTTTTGAGGTTTACGATGAAATAGAATGAACAAACCGTATTCTTAAAGGAAACACAGGAGAAATGATGTTTAAAGAATAATGCTACAGGTGCATAACATTTTCCATTTTTGTTTGTGGAAAGAATGCAGATGTTTTGCTGGCTTGTTCGAAAACAAGACAAAATTCGGGTCTGGTCACAAACCAGTTTGAACAGTGTCTATTATTTATTAGTAACAAGACTAGCCTTCCCTCAAAGTTTGAAGCGGAAAATTTCATGCAATTGTCAACCTAAAGAAAAAAATCTACTTACTGATGTCAAAATTTGGTGCAATCCATAACATGAATTCTCTCCTTTAAAATAGAAAACTCGTGCTGATGTTTGTCTTATATCTGGACTGATACATTTGTCTTATACATTGTCTGAGAATTTATATTTCAAGTTTTGACAGAAAATGTAACATCCATAACGCTGGAATTGCCCAATTGGAACATTTATTCATTTATTCATAGAGTTGGAGCTTGATGAAAAGAAACAACATGAAGAAGGAGTTAAGCGAATTATTAACTTGTTTAAATTGTTAGAAAGATGGCTTTATTGGGTATATGAAAAAGGCTTGGCATGTTCCTATCTTGTCTGAACGACAGCTAAAATGTTGCTGCTTGTAGTACATTTACATTTATTTACATTTGTCCATTTGGGTTTTATCCAAAGCGACTTACATTGCATTATACTATACATTTGTTTCTAATTATGTGCAATCCCTGAAAATCGAACCCATGACCTTGGTTTTGTTAGCGCCATGCTCAAACCACTGAAATACAGGAAAGCTAGTCATTAATTTATGATTCGCATACTCAATTGATTTTGAAAAGTCATTCAGTTTTTCTCTCTCGCAAACTTGCTTTACCACAGGTGCCATGAAGGGACCGATTTTTCAAGTATGCGGCCAAATCATCCTAACCCTTTTGTCGTTGACTGCCCCGGTCGTTCAGAGTGGGAAAGTTCTTGTCTTTGCAGTGGACGGCAGTCACTGGGTCAACATGAACATCTTGGTGGAGGCTCTTCACGCCAAAGGTCATAACATCACAGTCATCCGAATGTCAGACAGCTGGTACATCAAAGAGTTCTCACCTCACTACACATCCATCACTGTGAATTCTCCTGGAGGGTTTGATGAAGAATCCTTCGAGATGTTTGCATCCAGACTTATGGCCATTCAAAGGGACGGCTCCACCTGGGCTCGACTGAACGTGGAGATCGAGATGTGGCAAACTACTTTTGAGATCACCGAAACTGAAAGCAACATGATAAAACATATGATGGAAGACGAGGGTCTAATGCAGTCCCTCAAAGAGGCCAAGTATGATTTAATGCTTACAGATCCTCTGATGTTTGGAGGTGTCCTGTTGGGGCACTACCTGAAATTACCCATCATCTACAACGTCCGTTGGACGATGTATAATGAAGGTCATTTTGCGATAGCCCCTTCACCACTATCTTACGTGCCCTCACCAATGCTGGAGTTATCAGATCGAATGACCTTCTTCGAAAGAGTAAAAAACGTTTTAATGTACTTTGTATATGAAACACAGGGTGCCGTCCTGTTTGGTCCATATTATAATGCGCTTTGCGAACAGTTTATTGGACCCGGAGTATCCTTCCTCAGCTTAATTCAAAGCGCTGATCTGTGGCTCCACAGGGTTGATTTTATTTTTGAGTTTCCACGGCCCACTATGCCAAACATTGTCTACATTGGTGGCTTTCAGTGCAAGCCATCAAAGCCTCTTCCACAGGATCTCGAGGACTTTGTGCAGACCTCTGGAGACCATGGTGTCATCGTCATGTCCTTGGGAACTCTCGTTGGTCAGCTTCCTGATGATGTGGCCGAGGCCGTTGCTGAAGCTTTTGCAGAACTACCACAGAAGGTCATCTGGAGATATAAAGGAAGGAGACCATCTGCACTGGGAAACAACACCTTAGTAATGGACTGGATACCTCAGAATGATCTTCTGGGTCATCCTAAAACCAGAGCTTTTTGTAGCTCATGGTGGAACCAATGGAATCCAAGAAGCCATCTATCATGGGGTACCAATCATTGGATTTGGCCTGATTTTTGACCAGCCTGATAATCTTTCAAAGATGAGAGTCAAGGGTGTAGCCAAGACCGTAGACTTTGGCACAGTGGACAAGAACTCTTTCCTTGAAACTGTCAAAGAGGTTCTTTATGATCCCAGATATCGGGAGAACATGCAGAGACTCTCAAGACTTCACAGAGATGTTCCAGTCAAACCTCTGGACAAAGCCATCTTCTGGATTGAGTTTGTCATGAGACACAAAGGTGCTGCTCATTTACGCACAGAGTCGTACAAAATGCCCTGGTACTCGTATCATTCTGTTGATGTTATACTGTTCCTGCTGTCTGCTGTGATGCTCATAACCATCACCACATATGCACTTATCAGATATTTATGCTGCAGAATATGTTTGAGAAAAACAAAAAACAAACTGGAATGATTTTTTAATAGAAACCGTTTTTACTGATGTTGACTGCAATACACAATTTCTGGGCATTTAGATGAGAGAAAATGAATCGTTATTTTTGGCAAAAAAAACTGTTTTTTTTTCTTTTTAGGTAAAGAATGATTAACATCATTTAGTTTGTTTCAGTTTTGTTTGTAATTATGATCTTGAATGTGTGCCAAATCAGTACTTCACTAAGTGTGCTACACTATGTTATTCAGTATAACTACATTAACACTGTATGGACAAAATTATTAGGACGCCCCTTCTAATAAACATTACAACATTTATTCCAGTAATTCCAATCAAAACTAGTATTAATACTATACCGTACAATATTTTATTAAACCGTTTTGTTTCCATCTTTGTTACAACAGTTTGGGAAGAGCCTTTCTTTGTTCAAAAATTACTGCAAGTCATTGATGGGTTTGGATGCAAGAGTTTGGCTCGAAGGTGTTCGGCTGGGTTCAGGATTGGGCATTATGCAGACCAGTCAAGTTCTGTCACACTAGAATCAATCATCTATTTCTTTTTTGATCTTGCTTTGTGCACTGGGACATTGTCATGTAGGAATAGACTTTGCCCTTAAAACTGTGCTGAACCTTTACTTACATACTATGACATTATTTTAGCAACCATGGCGCGGTCAAAAACATTAAGCTTGTAGTTTTTTTTACTTTTGTTACAGCTAACAAAGGCTGACCTGAGTAGAAATATAATTTAATGGTATTGAAAACTTTTAAGATTAATAGGAATAAATGTCAATGCAACCATGTTCAGAAGTCTCAACATTTGACTGTTATAACGTTAATGTTTGTACTCCTTGCTGTTGGAATCACTGATTCACTCAAGTCTTTCCAGAATGCACTAGGTGGCATTTCATGTTTTATTTTGTTTTGCTGAAATATGTAGTTACAGTCAGTACTGTTGTTGTTTTTTCCCTACATGTGAATTTACAAGACATGAAGTTCAAATGACATAAACATGCTATTTGGATGAATTATTAATTTAAATAATCTTATATATGTGAATAACTAGATATGTTAATATTAAATTGCACTGGTCAAGGTGACTCGGTACCTGGATGACCATGTGATATTAGTTTTAAATGTTTGTTATCGTGGGGAAAACAGACCTTGGAATGTCAGGACTAGCCAATCAGAATCAAGAAATCCAGAAGACAGAGTTAAGAAGTTTGGGTAACACTTTACTTAAAGCCTTTATGTATAATGCATTAAAAAGTGTTATTAAATGTGATGATGCATTATAATTGTTCATAATGTGTGTTGTAATACATAAAGAATTATAATCAAATTAAAAATGCAAAGTGTAACAATGAATGTGTTCTAGTGTATTAACTGTAGATACAATTATTCAAAATACATTACATTGCATTATAAGGTGCATTACAAGGCATAACTAATACATCAAAACTACTTTTATAATGCATTATACATATATCCTTTAAGGTTTTACCCGTAGACTGTATAAACTAAACGTCACCATGAGAAGCTTTTTGAAGCCTAAAGTGGGCTGAGCTCGCCATTACGAACTTAGCCGCGCATCACCATGCATCACCATGCGTCACTCCCGTATAATCGGAAATGGGCAAAAATTTGAGACGTGGTTGGATCTGAGATGCCTGGTGCTGAAACCACCCGTCACTCAAGTGGCCACGCCCTTAATTATGCAGATCTTTTAGGCTTAATATAATCTAAACGGATGATTTATAAAAAAAATGACCCCCCTTTCAGTTTTCATGAAGGGCAAGATTAGCTATTTAGACCAAA
Source organism: Triplophysa siluroides (assembly GCA_006030095.1). Lineage (NCBI taxonomy): Eukaryota > Metazoa > Chordata > Actinopteri > Cypriniformes > Nemacheilidae > Triplophysa > Triplophysa siluroides. The sequence continues at coordinate 736,635 of VCII01000201.1, read as the reverse complement.
ATAATTTTTGTACCAGGCTGTGAACATGTTTTGTTCTGTTGTCAAGTTGGGCCAAGCAGCCAGTCGATGAATTGCAGTGTAGGTCACTTCCGTGTTGGTTTCACGAGAGGGAATGGAAGGTTGCCGCTTGACTTTTATAAGTGTTATTAGCTGTGTTGGATGTTAATGTGGTTTACACAGCTACCTTTCTTAACAGCTTCATTGAATTTGTCCCATAAAAATTGTCCTGAAATTCCGTTATACAGTATGTAGTTTAAAAGTTTTCTTTATTTGCAGTTTTAATATACAGTACTTAGTCACACACACTATATTGTATGGTAGCTTATCAACTATATCTGCAGGTAAACGCCCTTTGTCCCTTTAAAGAGTGTTAAATGAACCTTCACTTAGTTGTTATTGTATAATTATATCCTTATGCACAAAGGCCAGTGGAGACAAAGTTGTGATTGTAGTTTTGTGGCGTACACTGTACTCAAAAAGTCTTACTGTACCATTATAATGATTTTGCATGTTACCAATTTAAAGGTAAGATTATACATTTTTAAATGGTCAATGTATGAAATATCGCAAGATCCAATAAACCGTAATGTTACATATTTGTTGTTGTTGTTTTTCATGATAACGAGTTTACTTTTTACTTTCATGTACATTAAGAAAAGGCCAAGAATTAAGAGTCATACATTTAGTTATTTTGTAAGATTTTTCCTGCTAAAACAGATGTCTGCATTGGGTCAGAACATTGGGGATTCTGGCTTTAAACCTGTCAACTGTGTTCATACGGTTTATTTTTTTCTGTTTTGCAGATTTAAGTGCTGTCGACTTTGGCAAACACGAGGTAGGTCAATACGAATAAAGCTATCAAGCTATCAACATTTAGTGTATTTATTCATTTGGCATCCATTCTTCAAAATCTGGGGTGTTTATTTATTTATTTGATTTTATCCATTTTGCCTCTATATCGCCATCTCTGTTTGAAGCATAAAATTGCAGGTTTCGTACAGTCGAATGACTTCAAACTTGCATTTCCCCCAAAACCCCAAAAGGTTTTAGTCCAACAGTTAACATATCATTTAAAAAGTATTTTACAACCTTTACCAGATCACTCGCACTCTTGCTTTCCCACAGGTACTATGAACAGACAAACTTTTCAGGCATTTGGCCAAATCATCTTAACCCTCCTGGTGACAACAGTCCCGGTCGTTCAAAGCGGGAAAGTTCTTGTCTTTGCAGTGGATGGCAGTCACTGGGTCAACATGAACCTCTTGGTGGAGGCCCTTCACGCTAAAGGTCATAACATCACAGTAATTCGGACGTCAGACGGCTGGTACATTAAAGAATTCTCACCTCACTACACATCCATCACTCTTGAGTCTCCTGGAGGGTTTGATGAAGGATTCATCAAGGAATTTGCATCAAGACTGCTGAACATTTTACGGGGCGGTTCCATGTGGGCTCGTATGAAGCTGGCGATGGAGATGTGGGAAAATATTTCACAAATGTTTAAAGTGGAAAGTGAGATGATTGTGAGCTTGTTTGAAGACCAGAAGCTTCTGCAGTCCCTAAAGGAATCCAACTATGATTTGATGCTCACAGATCCAGTCAAGTTTGGAGGTGTAATACTGGGGCATTATCTTAAACTGCCTATCGTCTACAATGTCCGTTGGACTGTCTACAATGAGGCTCATTTTTCAATAGCTCCTTCACCGCTGTCTTATGTACCTCTGCCAATGCTGGAGTTATCAGAGCGCATGAGTTTTTCTGAAAGGGTGAAGAATGTATTGATGTACGTCGTAGCACAAACACAGGTCGCTCTCATGATCGCTCCAACGTATAATGCAATGTGTGACCGATTCCTTGGCCCAGGGGTATCATTTGAAAATGTAATTCAAAGTGCTGATCTGTGGCTCCACAGGGTTGATTTTATTTTTGAGTTTCCACGGCCCACTATGCCAAACATTGTCTACATTGGTGGCTTTCAGTGCAAGCCATCAAAGCCTCTTCCACAGGATCTCGAGGACTTTGTGCAGAGCTCTGGAGATCATGGTGTCATCGTCATGTCTTTGGGAACTCTCATCGGTCATCTTCCTGATGATGTGGCCGAGGCCGTTGCTGAAGCGTTTGCAGAACTTCCACAGAAGGTCATCTGGAGATATAAAGGAAGGAGACCATCTGCAATGGGGAACAACACCTTAGTAATGGACTGGATACCTCAGAATGATCTTCTGGGTCATCCTAAAACCAGAGCTTTTGTAGCTCATGGTGGAACCAATGGAATCCAAGAAGCCATCTATCATGGGGTACCAATCATTGGATTTGGCCTGATCTTTGACCAGCCTGATAATCTTTCAAAGATGAGAGTCAAGGGTGTAGCCAAGACCGTAGACTTTGGCACAGTGGACAAGAACTCTTTCCTTGAAACTATCAAAGAGGTTCTTTATGATTCCAGATATCGGGAGAACATGCACAGACTCTCTCGACTTCACAGAGATGTTCCAGTCAAACCTCTGGACAAAGCCATCTTCTGGATTGAGTTTGTCATGAGACACAAAGGTGCTGCTCATTTACGCACAGAGTCGTACAAAATGCCCTGGTACTCGTATCACTCTGTTGATGTTATACTGTTCCTGCTGTCTGCTGTGACGCTTATAACCCTGACCACATATGCGCTTATCAGATATTTATGCTGCAAAATATGTCTTAAAAAAACAAAATACAAACTGGAATGATTTTAATAACAAATGTTCAGCTGACGTTTTTTTCTGTGATGTGCTAAAATTTGCATAGACATGCTATAGCAATTACAAAATGTCTGTATACACTGTAGAGCACAGACACCTTTGGGCATTAAAAACGAAAGCTTCTAAATAAAATGTTTAGTGTAATTTACATGTCATACAAAGTTCAAAACAAATCAAAAGGGTTATTTTGAAGGTATCAGTGTTTTTCTCTTTAGTTTTCTCTTTAGCTTTCCTGTAGATCAGTGGTAAGAACATGGTGCTAACAACGGCAAAGTCGTGGGTTCGATCCTAGGGGATTGCGCACACTTAGAAACAAATGTATAGGATGATGCAATGTAAGTCCCTTTGGATAAAAGCGTCTGCCAAATGCATAAATGCAATTGTTCCTTGTTTTAATTGTCATTAGATGTGAAGGTTGTACAGTATATACAACCTTTGAAAAAATTAGGAGACCATTGCAAAGACCATTTTCAGTTTTTCAGAATTTATATATATGTTGGTGTTTAGATAAAATTATCATTCTTGTTATATTCTGTGAACTACTTACAGTATTTCTCCCAAATTTCAAATAAAAATATAGTTTTTTATTTGCATTTGCATTTATTTGCAGAAAATGAAAACTGGAGAAAAAGGTAAAACTAACAGAAAAGATGCATTCTATTTTTTCAGACCTGAAATACTGCAAAGAAACAAGTTAATATTCATTTTTAAGCAATACAAATGTAAGATATGAACATGTATTTAGGAAAAGTATGTATTTACTTCTATCAGATTGTGTTTGGCCCGACACCCAGAAACAGACTTCTTATTATATATCACAGTGTTGTAATGCATAGCCGTACAGTAGTTTATTAACTATATCTCAAGGTTAATGCCCTTTGCCCCTTTACAGATTGTTGAATGAACCTTCACTCTTATATAATTGTAAATTCATGCATAGTAATGCTGAGAGAGCTGAACCTGTGCTTGCACCTTTATTTCTGTCACTTACTGTATACTGGACTCAATACTGTATATGTTTCGCCGGTAATGATTTTGCATGCTGAATAATCATGGGTAGGACGTTTTTATACAAATTAAAACATATGATAACCTTTAATGTTATTATACAGCTTTGATAATCGTGCAAAAGTAGATCCTTTTATTTATCTTAGAAAATATGAGCGCTGTTTTATATTTTGGTAAATTATAAGGTTCTATCTGCATTCTGAACAGTTTTGAAATATTGAGCTTCAAAGTTTTTTGCATTCCATTTGACTTTGTAGATAATGTGAATAAATTGTCACAGAATAAAAATATGCAAATAACTCAATTGTGACAAAAAATGTCACATAGAACCTTATAATGCAAGGTGACGATTTGCCTTTCACAGGGTTTGTATAGAATCAGGATTAATTCAGTAGTTTGATCATGTTTACAGCAGAAAAGCAAGCAATTTTGTTCCAGATAATCAACAGGATGTTTAAATACTGTGTGCAAATTTGAGATTAATTTTATTGTATTAATTATTAGATTTTGATGTGAATGACATTTTATACTGCAAAAATGTTTGTGAAAGTTTTAAAAAGCTTTAAATGGTTTAAATGAATAAAGTGAATCATTAGATGCTGTCTTCATGTTTTCATAAATTTGTAATATGCGTCATTTAAAATGGAGAAACTAAATACTTGATAGGCTGTAGCATAATTTTCTTGAGGATAAGTACCATTTCTCATTTTTGTCGACATTGGGGTAAAATCGAACAGACTGAAATTTTGTCTTTAAATAAACTGTTCTTGACCTTCATCTGTTCTCTGATGTAAATCTATAGTAGACTTCATGATAAACAGATTTTCAAAAGTTCATAAGTAAACCATTTCTGTTCTTTTGCTTTGTAACAGGTGCTATGAGCAGACAGGTTTATCTGATGCTTGGTCCAATCTTCTTAACCCTCCTGGTGACAACAGTCCCGGTCGTTCAGACAGGAAACGTTCTTGTCTATCCTGTGGACGGCAGTCACTGGGTCAACATGAACATCTTGGTGGAGGCCCTTCACGCCAAAGGTCACAATATCACAGTCATCCGGATGACAGACAGCTGGTACATCAAAGAATTCTCACCTCACTACACATCCATCACTCTTGAGTCTCCTGGAGGGTTCGATGAAGAATTCTTTAAGGTGTTTGCGACCGAACTGCTGAACATTTTAAGGGATGGTTCTATTTGGGCTCGACTGAATCTGGAGATCAAGATGTGGCAAAGTTTTTTAGAGAGAGATGAGAAGAACATGATCAAATAATCAGCATGTTTGAAAACCAGCAGCTTCTGCAGTCTCTAAAAGAAACCAAATATGATTTGATGCTCACAGATCCAGCCATGTATGGCGGTACTATATTGGCTCATTATCTTAAACTGCCTCTTGTTTACAATGTCCGTTGGACGATTTATAGTGAAGGTCATTTTGCAATAGCTCCTTCACCGTTATCTTACGTTCCTTCACCAATGATGGAGTTATCAGACCGAATGAGCTTTTTAGAAAGAGTGAAGAATATTGTGATGTACATCATAACTGAAACACAGGTCGCGCTCATGATCGCTCCATATTATAATGCACTATGTGAACGCTATATCGGTCCAGGAACGTCCTACTTTACTTTAATTCAAAGCGCGGATCTGTGGCTCCACAGGGTTGATTTTATTTTTGAGTTTCCACGGCCCACTATGCCAAACATTGTCTACATGGGTGGCTTTCAGTGCAAGCCATCAAAGCCTCTTCCAGCAGATCTCGAGGACTTTGTGCAGAGCTCTGGAGATCATGGTGTCATCGTCATGTCTTTGGGAACTCTCATCGGTCATCTTCCTGATGATGTGGCCGAGGCCGTTGCTGAAGCGTTTGCAGAACTTCCACAGAAGGTCATCTGGAGATATAAAGGAAGGAGACCATCTGCACTGGGGAACAACACCTTAGTAATGGACTGGATACCTCAGAATGATCTTCTGGGTCATCCTAAAACCAGAGCTTTTGTAGCTCATGGTGGAACCAATGGTGTTCAAGAAGCCATCTATCATGGGGTACCAATCATTGGATTTGGCCTGATCTTTGATCAGCCTGATAATCTTTCAAAGATGAGAGTCAAGGGTGTAGCCAAGACCTTAGACTTTGGCACAGTGGACAAGAACTCTTTCCTTGAAACTGTCAAAGATGTTCTTTATGATCCCAGATATCGGGAGAACATGCAGAGACTCTCAAGACTTCACAGAGATGTTCCAGTCAAACCTCTGGACAACGCCATCTTCTGGATTGAGTTTGTCATGAGACACAAAGGTGCCGCTCATTTACGCACAGAGTCGTACAAAATGCCCTGGTACTCGTATCATTCTGTTGATGTCATACTGTTCCTGCTGTCTGCTGTGACGCTTATAACCCTGACCACATTTGCACTTATCAGATATTTATGCTGCAGAATATGTTTGAGGAAAAACAAAAACAAACTAGAATGATTTAAAAACAAATGTTCAGTTTGTGTTTTTAGCTGTGATATAGAAATTACAAAATGTTTGTAAACACTGTAGAGCACAGTGACTGTTGACTGTATATACATATCAGTGCTGTCCTTCTGAAACCTTCTATTTCCATATTTCGCGATTTTTTTATTTAGTCACCCTTTGATGATTGCCACTGGGTTTTTACAAATATCTAGCCAATAGAAAGTATTAAATCATGATAGAATTAGTATGTAATTGATTGGAAAGTACCATGTTTTTTTCCATTTACAAATAAAATTGCATCTTAGGACATCTGAGGTTTCAATGCAATGATTTACAGTACAAGGACGAAGGCAAAAATGAGGGTTATATGTTTTATATATAGATGTGGAGGTTTTATATAAAACTTTACATCGTATTGTGCATAACCCTCATTTTTGCCTTCGTCCTTACACTGTTCATTTTCATCATCAAATTCATGCTTTACTTTACAGGCAAGTCAGTGGTATCCTAAAACTATGGATAGAATCACCCAACTTGATGAACTTTAGGACTATCCATGTCTGTTAAATGATCTCAATATAAATGACAATTTGTGTACTTTTACCAACCTGTGTATTTTATTGGAAACAAAGGAGCACACTGCAATGTTTCTAGGTTTGTGTTCCAATCCGAATCATGCAGGTTTAGAATATCATGATATTTTAATTTTAATAAGAATTAACACCTTAACCACTTTGTTTTTAAAATTATTATAATATATTATTTTAACAATACTTGCCACTTAACAAGTATTTATTTTGACATCATGAAAGGGTGTGACAAATCTGTTCCATATCATTTTTTTCCTTACTGTTGTCCCTGTTTTTAGAAGTTGATCTATTTTTATTGGATTGTGTTTGGCCTATCACCCAAAAGTAAGAGACTTCTTATTATACTTCTTAAAGGTCCAGTGTGTAATTTTTTGGAGGATCTATTGACAGAAATGCAATAAAATATACATAACCGTGTCTTCAGAAATATATGAAGACCTTACATAACGAGGCATTATGTTTTTATTATCTTCGAATGAGCTATTTCTATCTCCATACACCGCGGGTCCCCTTACATGGAATTCACCATGTTGTTCTACAGTAGCCCTAAACAGACAAAATGCTCTACAGAGCGTGTTTAGTTAATACATTATCTCTTTCAGCAAAGAAGCGAAAACATGATGACATCTTTGTTCTGTTTCAGCCGCCGTAGTGCTTCGATAGGGAGGGCTGAGCGGTGGAGTGAGACGATGTTTGCAACCTTACCGCTAGATGCCGCTAAAATCTCGATTTTGCTCCTTTAAATCACAGTGTTGTAATGCTTAGTGGTACAGTCGTTTATTAACTACATCTCAAGGTTAATGTCCTTTGCCCCTTTACAGATTGTTGAATAAATCTTCACTCTTATATGAATGTAAATTCGTGCAAAGTTGAGGTAAGAGAGCTGAACCTGTGCTTCCACCTTTATTTCTGTGACTTTCTGTAAACTGGACTCAATATAAGTTTCGCCCGTAATGATTTTGCATGAGGAATAATCCTAGGTAAAATCATGTTTTTATAGGTCGAAACCGATGATAATTCTTAATGTTATTAAAAAAGTTTGATAATGTAGTAGAAGTAGATTTTATTATGTTTGATAGAAAACTTTCACGTGCAATGTGATACACGATATAGCGCTGTGTTATATTTCGACACCTCGGAATTGAGATACTGAGCTTTAAAGTACTTGCATTCTGTTTGACTTTGTAGATGGAATTTTTTAGTTTTCTACGAAACGTCCCAAAATGCACACAGCCAAACGAAACAACATCACAATGTAATTAATTCTTCACAGAATATGTGAATAACTCAATTTTGACAAAATGTCAGATAGAACTTTATAATTCCAAGGTACGATTTGCCTTTCAGAGGGTTTGTAAAGATTCAGGAAAAATTGTGTAGTTTGATCATGTTCACAGCAGAAAAGCAAGTAAATAAAATCCAGATAATCAACAGAAGATCTCTTAATAAAGTGTAAAAAATTACAATGAATTTTTATGTATTTATTATTAGATTTTTATGTAAATTACATTTTGTTCTGCTTAAATTATGGTGAAAACGTTTTAAAAAGTGTTGAAATGGTTTGAATGAATAACCAAGTTGATTTATATTTAAATGAAATTTCCGTGTCAATTTTTTTTAAAGGGGTCATATGGCGCGAATACGTGTTTTTCTGTGTCTTTGGTGTGTTATAACTTGCCCATGCATGAATTAGACACGTAAAATTGCAAAAATTAAAGTGTCGGAACAAAAGATCCATTCTATCTAAAAGCGAATGCCTCTTGTAACCACACCCCCATAAATCTACGTCAGGTCGTGGTATGATTTGACTCAGACCACCCAAATGTATACGCAAGTAAGGTGGACATACCTGTCACTACAATTGCTTTGGAACCTGATGTTCCAAATATGGTAAGAGGCGTTACAATTTCGTCACACGCTTGCAGTATTCGAACCAATCACTACGCACTGGTTAACTGGCCAACCATAGCACAGCTCGCTTTTTAGAGCGATGAGCTTTGTAAAAAATCTGCGAGTTTCAGAGAGGCAGGGCGAGGAGATACAAACATGCACGGTATGTGGAAAATAAAGCGTTCTTGAACCTTAAATCGTATACACATTGCATTACACAACGATAATATTAGTTTTAGCCGTGTCGTATGACACCTTTAATACAATTGTAAAGAACCAAAACTCTTGATTAACAGTAAGATAATTTCCTTTCGGTTTAGTCCATTCTAAACATGTATGATGTCTATTTTTTGTCCACAAAAGTTCACATTTGAAGTGAAATCGAAACTTGAAAAATTGTAAATCTGAAATTTTGTTGACCATTTCTGTTCTTTTGCTTTGTAACAGGTGCTATGAGCAGACAGGTTTATCTGATGCTTGGTCCAATCTTCTTAACCCTCCTGGTGACAACAGTCCCGGTCGTTCAGTGTGGAAACGTTCTTGTCTTTCCTGTGGACGGCAGTCACTGGGTCAACATGAACATCTTGGTGAAGGCCCTTCACGCCAAAGGTCACAATATCACAGTCATCCGGATGACAGACAGCTGGTACATCAAAGAATTCTCACCTCACTACACATCCATCACTCTTGAGTCTCCTGAAGGGTTCGATGAAGAATTCTTTAAGGTGTTTGCGACCGAACTGCTGAACATTTTGAGGGATGGTTCTATTTGGGCTCGACTGAATCTGGAGATCAAGATGTGGCAAAGTTTTTTAGAGATGATTGAAGCAGAACATGATCAAATAATCAGCATGTTTGAAAACCAGCAGCTTCTGCAGTCTCTAAAAGAAACCAAATATGATTTGATGCTCACAGATCCAGACTTGTATGGCGGTACTATATTGGCTCATTATCTTAAACTGCCTCTTGTTTACAATGTCCGTTGGACGATGTATAGTGAAGGTCATTTTGCAATAGCTCCTTCACCGTTATCTTACGTTCCTTCACCAATGATGGAGTTATCAGACCGAATGAGCTTTTTAGAAAGAGTGAAGAATATTGTGATGTACATCATAACTGAAACACAGGTCGCGCTCATGATCGCTCCATATTATAATGCACTATGTGAACGCTACATCGGTCCAGGAACGTCCTACTTTACTTTAATTCAAAGCGCTGATCTGTGGCTCCACAGGGTTGATTTTATTTTTGAGTTTCCACGGCCCACTATGCCAAACATTGTCTACATGGGTGGCTTTCAGTGCAAGCCATCGAAGCCTCTTCCAGCAGATCTCGAGGACTTTGTGCAGAGCTCTGGAGATCATGGTGTCATCGTCATGTCTTTGGGAACTCTCATCGGTCATCTTCCTGATGATGTGGCCGAGGCCGTTGCTGAAGCTTTTGCAGAACTTCCACAGAAGGTCATCTGGAGATATAAAGGAAGGAGACCATCTGCACTGGGGAACAACACCTTAGTAATGGACTGGATACCTCAGAATGATCTTCTGGGTCATCCTAAAACCAGAGCTTTTGTAGCTCATGGTGGAACCAATGGAATCCAAGAAGCCATCTATCATGGGGTACCAATCATTGGATTTGGCCTGATCTTTGACCAGCCTGGTAATCTTTCAAAGATGAAAGTCAAGGGTGTAGCCAAGACCGTAGACTTTGGCACAGTGGACAAGAACTCTTTCCTTGAAACTGTCAAAGAGGTTCTTTATGATCCCAGATATCGGGAGAACATGCAGAGACTCTCAAGACTTCACAGAGATGTTCCAGTCAAACCTCTGGACAACGCCATCTTCTGGATTGAGTTTGTCATGAGACACAAAGGTGCCGCTCATTTACGCACAGAGTCGTACAAAATGCCCTGGTACTCGTATCATTCTGTTGATGTTATACTGTTCCTGCTGTCTGCTGTGATGCTCATAACCATCACCACATATGCACTTATCAGATATTTATGCTGCAGAATATATAGGAGACAGGCAACAAAAAAAATTGAATAATTTTGTTGTTATTAAATTAATACAATGCTTTGTAACATCTTTACTAAACACAATCTAAAAGGAGAAAAGTAGACATTCGTTAAACTCTTTAACCTGTAATGTTAAAGCACATTGATCTGCGACGGTGGCTGATGCTAAATGTGTATTGGAATTTCCTTACACACAGATTTTTTGTCCGAAAGTTAACTGAAGTACTTTGTTATAGTTTTGGAATTTTAGCTTTAAGATGAGTCTCACGTTTTTCCCTTTCAACTTTATTTCACTATCACTTTTTCAAACGCCAGCCAGCCAAGCGGAATACTTCATAAGGACCTGCGGATGTGAAAAGTGATTTTGATTGGACAGTGAATTATATCAGTCAGGAACATCTTCCAAAATTTCTTGTTATTTTGTAATCAACCACATATATGAATTGTCAACCAATGATGTAAGGACAGCTCCCATTTCCTCCAGCCAATCAAGGGCCCCCTCTTTCCGCGGGCCCTGGGGCTTCAGCCTTAGCTTTTATGTCAATCCGGCCCTGGCCTCAGAAGTAAACTGAAATAGATTTAAAGCAATAAAAATTATAATAATAAATACAAAGAAATTAATCTTATATAGGAACATGCAAAATAAACAAATAAATAATACAATGACAAAAGCACATAAAAAGGGCTAAAAAATCAACTAAAATGAACTTAAATTAATTCAACTAAATAAGATCTAAAAATAAAAGCTAATTAAAAATGTTAATAAAACTACAACAAAAGTAAAAACAAAACTTATAACTCTGATTTGAACACATTAAATTATTATTATTAAATTAAACTAGACTTGAAAAAATACACTGACCATGACGTCAGTTAGCATAGTCATGTATTAAACTTTTCCAGTCATAAAAGAAAACACATTTTGATTGCTTAACATTGAGCATAATTTTGTGGACATGCACAGTGTTCCACAAGAGCACAATGGTTTTAGATTTCAGATCTCTGGTTTATGATTCACTCCTGCTGAGATAAATGGGGATGGGGGGCAAACCTTGACTTTGACCTTAACCTTTCTTTTTATAGCCAGAAAAACAAGGATAGGTCCCCTTAATGATTTTGCTCAGAACACTGTTTTATTTCTGAAAATTGTTTTTGTTTTATTACAGTGGTTCTAATAAAGGATGGCTGATGGGTCATTACCAAAAATTACGTCACAGGTCTGTTCAGAAGCCGTCCTAGACAGATGGGAAAAACAAGGGTGATTGCAAATAATAAAGTCCAACTAACCATATAATTGTGTCGACTTAGAAGAGCTAAATAAATAGGCCTACCGGCTTCTTATATTTGTTTTTGACGTCAATAGGTAGAATTGCCAAATTAAGCAGATTTGAGTCCTGGACCCAGACGAGAAGCAGTGATCATTCAATTATTATTATTATTGAAAATATTATAAATGTAAAGTCATATAAAAGGTAAGCTATTCCTGTTTGATGGATTGGTGCATATAACAATGTGAATAACAAACACACAGGTTGTTTACCAATGCTGTTTTATAGACAACCTTACTCATCATACAAACCACTGGACTGCATCTACATGCATTTCTGCTGCAAGATATTGGCACTCTCTCTCTCTTTGTCTCACTCTCTCTTACATACACACATGCTTGTACACACACAAACTGGAACACACATAATCTTGCAGCAGTTTGAACATTTCCTGACGACGTTACGCTTTACAAAACACAGCACAACTTTTTGCTGCTTTTGTACTTTCATTCGCCGCCAAGTTGCTAAAAATACAGCAGTAATTTAAAGCTTTTATCCCAGCAGATATAAAAAGCATTTCTTCTGTGTGATTTTTCTTCTTGACATCATTATATGGTTTAACTGGGGACTTGAGAATATTCATCTTTGTCTATAATGCAGTGGGTCTATGTCTGAGCAGATTTGCTGCTTTTTGCTTGTATTTCTTGTGTATTGGTTTACGTTTTAGACTGTTTTGCGACATTCAGATTATCCTTCACCTAGACACATGCAAGCTAATTCTGGTGTACATCACAGAGGAAAGAACATTGTCTGAACATCAGCAGTCTCAGCAGGTGCAGCATATATGTTTAGACATCATGATGCTGTTGACAACACATTTGGCATCTCCTGACATTACCCACAGTCTGCTGCAATATAAATAAATAAATGTAAATATTGAATACAATTCAAATGATATGTTAAAATAATATGTTAATTTTTATACTAAATATTGCCACTTTTGACAAAGCAAATGTGATTAAAAGACAATTTATTTGCTATATATTATGATATATTTTACACCCCTATTATACTGTATACAATTTCTGATTTAGTTTACAAAAAATGTATACGGTATAATAGGGGTGTAAAATATATCATGATATATAGCAAAAAATATATATAATGTACGTATATATTGTAGGTTTATGGAGTTTTTTTTACAATGTGATGTCTGTTTAATCCAATCGGTTGAGCTTGCAAAACGTTGTGTGCATCAACATATATATTGTTATACATTTTTATTCATATTTTTCTATTATTAATTTGTGCATTCACTGCTTTAAGAAACTCTTATTGCTTGGATTTCTTAATTTTACGATACGTTTTATGATAAAATTCAGTATTTTTCAGAAATCTTGAATGTTAGTTCCAACCAAACCATTTTAAGCATTTTTCTGACAATTAATGTATTGAGAATAGTAGGCTGGTTGCATTTTTTATTTATGTTCAAAATATTGTGATACTATCATATTGTAAACTGGGTATTGTGTATTGTTAGACCCCATAATATAACACACAATTCGTTCCTAACTACTTTTTACAAAACAACAGAAAACGTTTATATTAATTTATACCATGAGTCTGAGACATCACAATTGTCCAAAAAGCTGTCATCATTACATGCAATATTAGCATGCTAATTTGATCTTAATACGACCAAAACATTAAACCACTCAAGGGCACAATGAAGATAACTGAAGCCTTTTCATCATTTATCCAGGTTACCATGACAGCCTGAGTGGAGCAGCTCCTTCAGTACATGCATGTGTATTGTGTGGATATCTCAATGTCCTTTAAAGGGTGCTCTGTCCGATTTTAAAGGACGAACTTGCTTTCTCTCTCTCTTTTTCTCCTTGAGGGACATCCCTTTCACCTCATTACTCATTCTAAAAAATGAGGATGTTAGATCTGGGAAAACTAGGCTAAAAATCTGAACACATCAAATGTTCTCCTGCTCGTATTTTTATGAGATTGTGAAATACTGCCCCCCAAAGGATAGCAGGGATTTGTTAATATTCAGTCCCATAGCTATTATGTGTGTGCGTTTGTTGAAGTGAGGTGTGCCTTTGAATTATAGTGTCTTTTAGAGTATACAAACACAATGTAATACGGCCGGGTCTGCGATGAATGTTGTTAAGGTATGTTGGACCAGGTAATGACAATTGATCCCCATCCCTCTCGGATTTAAACCATGACACGCACACAGTTCTGCAGAATGCCGTGAATGTCCTTCAGGCGTTCGACATGCTTTTTAAACTGAAACGGATAGGGAGAGAGACACGTGACCACCACATGAGTAAACATACAAAATGAGATACAAAGCCAAGCTTAAGGGCACACTGTTAAACTTTGGTGTAGTTTTGCAGCAGGTTTGCCAGTAATTTACTGTAGATGCAACTAAGGATTTTTTTCAATTTTAAGATCTTAAATTACAAAACGTTCACATAACAAGAAAAGTGACTTGTGATATTTAGTCTTATTTTATGAAAGAAAATATAAGAACGAGGTAGGTTTTTGTTTAAAACTAAATTTAAAATTGAATCTACAGTAAGTTACTGACTAACCTGCTGCAAATTTCTACCGCAAAGTTTTACACCCAAAAATGAAAAATTTGTTTATCATTTATTCACCCTCATGTCATTAAAATTTTTGGTTTTGTTAAAGCAATTTAATTTTCCGAATAATTCCATAATTGTCAGCTCCCTGACTACACTGCACAAAAACATGTTTGATTTTTATGTTTATTTGGTGATTTTGAAAGCAGTTGGGGACGAATGTGTTTGAGTGACAGCAAAGTTCCTTTAAAGTCCCCATGAACCGGAAGTTCCGATCGTTTTTTACTTCCGTATTCTGACACATTGCCGAGTGAAAAGGAATTTCAAATTAGTGGGCGTGGCTTATCTTTTTCTCTGCGAATTGATTGGATGTGTAAAAACAGCTGTTGCATTGACTTTGAAATGAAACTGGCAGCAGACTGACAGTTGAAGGGGAGGAGTTAACGGATGCTCCGGCCAAGCCATCTAATTTACATCATTTCAGATGGATAGTCATTTCAGGGCGGAAATGCATTTTCAGATTTTAATTAGATGAATTTTAAAATGAAATGACCCACATTGATAAGTTATTTACTATAAACTCTGCAATATTTGTACAATTGTACATAATTGTATACTACATATTACATATATTGCACAGCACCTGCACTTTACATTGACACTCCCCAACACTATTTATATTTATATATTGTTTATATATAGTTTAACCTTTCTTCCTTTCCTATCTCTTTTTCTTCTCTTTTCGGACAATCGAAAAAGCGTTTCACTGCATGTCGTACTATATATGGTTTTGTATGTGACAAATAAACTTTTAACTTGATATTTCATGAAAAATAAGAATTGTCATTTTTTGTTTCACTGGGACTTTAAAGACAGTCTTCCCACATGGCGGCCATATTTGATTTCAGTCATAAAACAAGCAAGTCCTATGAACTTGAATGACAGAAGACGGATATCTCTAAAATTGTTGGCTAAGTCACAACAGAACATATTTTCACACCAGCTGTTAAACCTGACATCAACAACCGTAAATTCTGTTTCCAGGTCGCCCGAGCTTCTGTCCATACACATGCACCGAAGAAAATCATCAGTGTTTAACAACCGAGCGTTGCACTTTTCTTCATTCATAAGAAGCACAACTGCACAGTCCTGTTAATATCTCTAGTCTTTGCTGACAGATAACACTTCAGATGTCTCTTGATCTTTTTGTTTGTTCGTGAACTCGAGAGAATTGAATTACGTTGCATGGCTCGCTGGTTTACAACATCTGCACACATCTATATAATACTCATCTCACTGGCCCACAATCCACTTGAGTTGCATTTGCATCTCATTAATTATTCAGAGAAGCTTCATAAGTATGCAAAGTCTGTTCTTACTCCAACTCATTTGCTTTATGCCATCTGGCCATTAAGCAACTTCTAAACAGTTCATTTGAAAACCCATCCATCCAGACACAAAGGCAAACAGGTAACTTCCTGCATTGAACAGCAAATTTACATACAGGAACACAGCCACACACAGACCTGCTGATTAGGCTGAAGAGATAACCAAGGTCATGGTGTCTCTATCTTCCTCTTTTTCCTATCTCTCTTTCTCTTCCTTTAATCCTTTTTATCTTTCCTTTAATCTTCTCTATTATATGCATGCAAAAAGTATTTCAGTCTCTTCCCCTCTGCTTACTTTCCTCTGGCTGTGTTGGAATACTGTATCATACTACCATGCTATTTTAGTATTTCTGAAATGTGCAGTAGCTTATATGTATACTGTGCAGTTTGCACATTTTTAGTATAGAGAATGCGAAGCTGACGTCACGACCTATGTTGCATGTTGCAGTGGCACCGCCATCTTGGGAGGATAATACTCCACTGCTGTTATTGTCTTGATATGTACCTTTACTTGGTTTCTTTGATATATGGAGAAATCAAAAGTGAAAGAACCATAGAGTTTTCCTGAAGGACTCTGCGTAATGCTATTGCAGCTTTTATCACAGCAAGACCGACCTACCATAGCTATATTTCTTAATCAAACAAGAAAAACAAAACACTGCATTAAACGCACTAGCAGCAATCCTTCCAAGATGGCGCAACATTCAACGCGACATCGATTAACTTGCTCTATACATGGAACATTTTTCTTAAGCGTATAGAAGTACACACTGTACAATACGTTAAATAAATAATATTTACGATAACATACAATAAATTAGTATTAGTGTATATTGTAGCAGACGACAGCAAACTTTATCCAACAATGCAACTCTCTCTTTTGTACCTTTAACATTTTCCTATTTCATATTCAATTTAAGTCCAAAGCAATTCAACATTATCACTTGAAAATGCCAAAGCAAACACTGTAAAAAAAAGAATACTTTTGAGAATGTTTTTCATATAAATCGTAAGTAATAAGTAACAGACTGTTCAGAACTGGTATTAAATGTCATAATTTGCAATTGTATCAATTGAAGATAAAAAACTGTGCATGTAGAAATGTACAAATTTACAGTAAAATTTTTGTTTCAGAGATAGTTTTTTCCCTCAAAATGTATTAACTCGACATAATTAAAAGATCAGTTGCAAATTATTAAAAGTGAATTGTAAAATCGAATAGGATCGTATGATTTCATGCAAATTAGCCACCTCTACAATAAAAACTACTATTTTACATCTATCCAACATAAACAGGTAATATGACAACAAATATAGCAAACTACTAACCACTGCATAATGCATTATGTTTCACATACTGTTTAAAAAAAATTATGATCGACTTCTTTATCGCAGTCTCTGCTCTGTTGGTCTAAGGGTAGACAGCCAATCACAGTTTTGTGAGTCATTCATTTTGCAGTTTCTCAGTTACGTCCCCTCACATTCACACCACACTTCAGAAGTACACTATGAGCTCAAGGGTGACAACAGAGACGCTGTCTCCCTCTAAACTTCATCTGCAGGTCACATGACAAAAATGAGTGCTTCACCCACAATCTGATTTCATATTTTACAGTATTTGTTCCACGCCCACATCTGTGATAACTTTCCAACAAATAATTCAAATATACATTCTGAAGATGGATCAAAGCAAACTGAAATTTTGATTATGGATGGGACATGCTGACAATTGTAGTCAATAGACAACAAGAGGGTACAATAGGTCTTATTAAAATCGTATTTATTGTAAAGACAATTTTAACAACACTTTATTAGCTGAGGATAGTGTTGGAGAGTTTTGCGATCTTAGGGTGTTGGTATGCGGTAGAAATAATATGCAAGTGCATTTGCAAGGGTGTTCTAAATGGTTGCTTAGCTGGTGTCCTAGATACGACTCCGGTGGTCTCGAACACACCCACATATCGGCCACAACCTCTTTACATGTTGCACATCAATCTAAAAATCACTTTCTCAGGTATCCTCTAATCTGATTGGCTATCTATAAATTATTGATTTATTGATCATTTTTTCTATTTATTAATATTGTGGTATATTCTATTCTATTTTAGGTAAACTGGCTCCTAAACTGTGCCTGTTCTACTTTCCATGCGAAGGGAATATCACACACAGCTTCTGCAAATCCTGGGTTTTGTACACAATGTCCAACATGCCCTCTCTCTATCTGAACACCTGTCCATTTACCACTTGTCAACTTCTCCCTCTTCCTCTCTCTCTCTCTCTCTCTCTCTCTCTCTCTCTCAGCTAAACACACATTTTTATGGGCTCCACAGGTGAAGCACACACACATGCACCTGTTCTCCATCTGCCGTGTCCGTGCTGAAGGCAGTGGTCTTATTGGCAAGCGTAGAACTGTCTAAGGGTCGCAGGATGCTGCAGTTTAATTACATATCTCATCCCATAATGACCCAATTAAAAACAGAAATGGGAAGCGTTTGTGCGTGTGAAGTGAACAGACTGTAAATAACACATTCTGAACGTGATGTTCCCAACACATCAGGTTACCTTAAGATTCCTCTTGATGTTTTTCCTCAGTTTTGTGTAAAATAACATAAAAAAACATTTAAAAAATGTTCTCAAAAATGTTTTGTTAGATTTAATAAAATTAATAAAAATGTTTATAAAATGTTTTTTTTACAGTGTGGGATGTTGTGGGCGGTTGCCATGGGTGGCTGTGAGGTTGCTAAGGTGTCTCAGTGTTTAGCCTGAAAGGTTGCTAGGGGCTTTTGTCGAAACCTAGGTCCAAACTCTTGACGATATTCTGATTCATAGATGTCTTCCTATTAAAATTAAAGGTCCAGTGTGTGATTTTTGGGTGGATCTATTTTTCATATATTTATGTGTATTAAGGCCTTACATAATGAAGCGTTATGTTTTATTACCTTAGACTTGAGCCATCTACCAGTACATACACTGGGATCCCCTTGCATGGAATTCGCCATGTTGTTTCTACAGTAGCCCTAAATGGACAAACGTTTAAAAAAAATCTCCTTTCTGCTTCGGCAAAAAAGTGAAATCGTGACGACATCTTGGTTTTCTATCAGCCACCGTAGTGCTACAAAACGGGGGGGTGGAATGAGCCATGGGATGCAATTCACAATCTCACCGCTAGCTGTCGCTAAATTTCATATACTGGGACTTTTAAAAAGTAAAAAATAAGATTCCATTAATATCTAAGTTGTTTCTCATTGCCAGCAATAGGATTATGAAGCAAATGTCAACTTCTCTAGTTTCTCAATTTTTCTCTTTTTGTATTTATAAGATCAGTAGCAAGTTCTCCTTTGCGTCAGGTGTCAGGTCTCGTACGACATACATCGATTTGTTTTATTGTCCACCAGGCGAAAATTGTCCAAAATCAGAAGGTGAAATCCAATCAGTCAGAAAAGTAATAGCACACCTCTCCTTCACACGCCACACAAGCGGTACGGGACACGATGCCCACTAAAATGTTATAGTTTATGTTTACACCCTTCAGGGAAATCGGCGTACAGATGGTGTACTTGTAGTTGTCTGCACATCAAGCTGGGATACAAGAAAATAACACGGCGCCGACACAATTTCACAAAGCAGCTTTACAATCAATCCTCATTCGAAAGCAGCACTTTTGCACTCCAGGTAAACACACAGAAAGTAGCAGTTATGACCTGTAAACGTTGTTGGCGTCAGTCAAGTATGTGGTGAAATGGAAAAACTTTAAACGTTACCATTGCAATGCAGGTAAATCTTTCATTAGCTTTGTTTTGCCCAGATGATTGTAGCCTTAGCAAACAGCGCTAGTCTACTGTTTAACTCTTGTGAGAGGGACAAGTTGTTTTCCCTCTCACCATCTGCCATAGATCAAACCATTTGTCTGGGTTTCATATTTTAGTTTTTTTTGCTGCTACCCATTTGATGTTGAAATGTGTAAAAATGTGTCAGACTGTGTCCTTGTGTGGTTTCAAAAGAGTGTTGTGTCAACAGTCCCTGATAGCGTGCTGCTTCAGTGAAACATAAAAAACGCAAAAAATGGCAAATGAAGGACTCGCAGCAAAGTGTCACAGTAAGGAAAATGATCTACCTGTGCTCCAACTGAGATGAGAAATGCTTGAATATTTTGGCATTTGTATCAGCTCTCTCCCACGGTTTTTCATCAAAGTGTAGCTTACGGTGTCGCGCTTTTCACCGCGGGTATCTTAGATACAATGTGTGTAAAAGAGACTGCTGACTGTTTATGGGTCTTGTGCCTGGAATCGCTGGCAAGAGGTCAAACAAAAGGCTGCCAATAATGATCGCTGTTAAAGCTCCAAAACTTTCAAAAATTGGTTTGCTTAATTTATAAAAAATTATGAAAACTGTGCGTGCGTGAACATTTTATATACTCTCAATCGCTCTAATTTTCTATTCTCTGTATTGTTTTGACTGCCTTACATTTTAAGTACAATCGATTATTATTTCAACTTAATATCTACATTTTTTTATGTTTTATTTTACTTCAACTAAACTAAAAATATGTTAAGCAATTTCAACTTTTTTATAACTTACAACATCTCACCACTGGACAACACTTAAAACAGTAAGTTGAAATGAATTGTAAAGCAGATATGCAAAGCAAACGTTCGGACAGTAGACACTACGACGTACAGTTTACCTGTAATATCTACATTTTATGGTATAAAATGCATACTATTTTGCATCCATGTTTGTACAGTGGTGCAAAATTCCACGATTCACTGGGGCGACCGTAGTTGGACAGATGTTTTATATTTTTAAACCCAAGACGTATTTTCTAAGCCACGTATAAAATGTGTAAAGCGTTTGGAGGCTATTACATGGATAAAAGATGGAAATCCTTTACATATTGACCCTGAACTCCATCTCCCCTTGAAATTCACTTCCCTGGTGTCAGCCCCCACCAGTTTTTGTTTTTTATTCTCTGAATGATGAAGGCAACACATGTGGTTTGATATCCGTATAAGAAGCAACTAAAGAATATAACTCGGCGACATTTCTTATCCCCCTTTTGCCTACTAAAAGTATATTAAAAAAGCAGCAAAGGTGCTGAAAAAATCGTTACCTGAGGGAGGCAAGCAGCAACTTACTATACTTACGCCCTTGAGTTTGATTGACAGATTACATTAATATCATCTCCCAATTGTTCGTCTGTAGAACTCCACATTGCAGCCCATTTAATGTAGCTTGATAAACTGCTTGTATTGTTGCATTTCTTATTTGTGAGTCACTCTATATGAAAGTGTCTGCTAAATGAATAAATGTGTATGCAAACTTCAATCTAAGTTAATGGTTCGCTCGCGAACAAATATGTGAATATTATTATAAGCAATATAGACGTAGTTGTTAATGTTCAAGGTGACCCACGTATACATGGGTCTTTACCTCTCCAACCGAACCATTATATCAACAACAAAAAATAGCTTGACATAAAGATGGTCAGATGTATTGAAATTCAGAGTAGTTTTCACTCACTCCCTGGGAGACCTACAGTAACACCAAGAATCACAGTACGGTACATCGGTATAAATATCTGGAGTTAAATAAGATCTAGATAGTGTTGAATTGTCACTCCTTACACAAGTGTTAAAGAGATAATTCATTATGGTGTGGATGGGTGTTTTTTTTTTTTTATCAAAGTGTTTTTATAACTCTCTAGTGTTAAATCAGTAACACTTTCAAATGTGTTACTTTTACTATAAATATTTAGACATTAAGGCCCGGTTTCACAGACCAAAATGAATGTTTGGCCTGTCTTAACTGATTATAACTTGCCCAGTAATATCTTAAAATATATCAGGGCCATTGTTTTGTCTCAAGATGTACACCATCATTCTTCTATGGCATTTTTAAGAAGGGCCATAAATATCTTAATTCAACTAAGGCATAGTCCTGGTTTAAGCTAAGCTATGTCTGTGAAACCGGGCCTAAATCATTTGGATTTTATAAGTTTATATTGTTATTGGATTATATTATTATTGTACTGAGGTTTTATGCTGACATCTGAGTAAATCGCGCATTTTTCAAAAGCCCAAAACAGCTAAATAGGGTCTAGCAATGCCTATGGTCTTCTTTATACAAATGTATTTTCCACATTCTGCGATCCCTGGCCAATAATTCTTTGCTGAAAGCCATAAACTGAAACAGTTAGTATCACGAGTAGGTATGATGATCAAACACGAGTCATGTTTATCTTTATTCAATGTCGTTTTCCATTATCATGACGTGAAATCAATATCATGATGAGGGCTCTGCATTAAATGCAGCTGAGAAATTACAGTTATGAAAGCATTCGCCAGCGTACTTCATATCTAATTTTCAGCCACGATGACTGGTCATCAACCCATTATCGGTGCATCTGCGAAATGGGAATCGTTTATCTATTTAACTCAGGCTTGCCCAGAGGACTCTCTCATGGCTCAACCAATTGTTTCTGGATGTACGCTAATTTTAGACCCTACCGTTGAGAATCCCTGAATTCCCAGAACTTTGCAAGATGTACAGTAAACACTGGTCCAGAAGCATTGATAGTTTCATTTTTTTTTATGATTATTGTTTTTTAAATGTTATACATACAGTAGTTAAGTTGTAAAAATATTTGTTTAACATTTTGATTGGGTTATAAATGTTCGGTTGGTTGTATTTTGTTTAAAACAGGAAGTTCTTCTGGACCAGCGTGGGACCAGCTTTCACGTCTTTCGAAGTGGTCTATAATCTTGCATGTGTGTAGTGTAGAACGTAATTTGCTGTTTTTTAATCTAGATGTTGGTTGTGGTTTTATTTTATATTATATACCATATTGATCAGTTGTATTACAAAACAGCCCCAGTAAAGCTGACTGTTATGAAAAATGTATGCATGGAAAATACAAATACAAAATAATTTAATTTAATACAAAAACTTCAGAAATGTATCAAATTTCAGAAATAATAAGAAAAATCTTATTTTTTTTACTTTTTTGCATTATGACATTATTTTATGACAATTCCCCCCAAAAATGCATTATACATTGTGTTTGTAGTATTTTCATTACTTTATTTTTATTTATTGAATAATCACGTCTAATGAAACTGCACTGGAAATGATCTTTGCAAATGAATATTAATGTAAACATTACCTATTCAAACTATTTACTTTGATATATAATAATTTAATATAGATTTCTGGTCGTGTTGTGAACGATCCGTAAGTGCACATTATGTTAAATGAATTTGCATAACCTCAGAAACAACCTTCCCTTTCTCATCACGACTTTTTAGTTTCAACCAACCCAGAGCCGTGGTGAAGTGCTAAGAATTTTCCACATTTCAGTCACATATTGCATCTGAAGTTTAAATCACATGTGCGTGGCCCTTTATAAAATTGGAAAAACAAACACTGTGTTTCAAAGAATCTCACAGCCTAGGTAGGCTATGTGTGACAGAAAATAGTGTCTGATGTACAGATCCGCCACCTTTCAATGTGCCCTCAGCGACACTATCATTAAATAAGCCATTTCCTATTCTTCTCATTCTCTATTTCTCCCTCTCCTCTCTTTCCATTTTACTCCATCTCTTTTGAAATCGCAGGAAAAAGAAGCTCCCCGCCCAGTCCAGTGACATGAGAGGAATGATCGACTATAGGTTTTTTTTCCCTGTATCTCCTCCACTTTCCAGCTCTAACCTCTCCTCTCATCCTCTCTGAAACAGGACACCTTGCAGGAATGATGGTGATTACGGAGAGTTCTCCGTCTCCAGAGGATTGAGAAAAGAGTGAGAGCTTATATTAATAGAATTCACATGCTTCCTATGACATGAGAAATGGCAAAAATCCAACTGTTAACCAAACCATAATGCTTTGATTTAAGATGAAAAGACTGTAGAAATATGTAAATGCGGTACTAACGACAGTAACAAGGCCCCGAGCTTGAATTAACACACGCTCACATGACTGCACATGCACACACTGCGTAGGGTTTTACATTTTTATATGCTTTTCAAAATGTGTGCGTTAAATTGCATTTCATTTTTAATAGATGAAAATTATGTTTGATGCATTTGACTGTATTTAGTGTCTTTTTTTACATTATTTGTGGAGGGAAATGTCCTCATATGTAATGCAACACTGCAAAATAGTCTTAAAGGGACAGTTCACACAAAAATGAAAATGCTGTCGTCATTTACTCACCCTCTTGTCATTTCAAACCTGTATGACTTTCTAACTGAAAATGTTTTGAAGAATACCGAACATCTGCGGTACCCAGTACCCTGCGCTGACTTCTATTGTATGGACACAAAACCAATGCAAGTCAATGGGTACCGCCATTATTCGGATACCAACATTCTTCAAAATATCTTCGTTTTGCGTTCTGCAGAAGAAAGAAAGTCATACAGGTTTGAAATGACAAGAGTGTGAGTAAATGATGAGGGAATTTTCATTTTGAACTATCCCTTTATGAGTCGTATAAACAGGCCTTATACTGTATTTGTTATGCAAAATATAATCGATTTTCGAATGACAAAAATCAACCAAACAACTTAACTTGTGCGAAAGACTTTACAGTACGTTGCTGTATCGACCTCTCAAGATGAAACAAAGGATTTTGAGCGTGTCAGTGGGAACCGCACAAAAGCGGCAGAAGCGGGAAAAGAGGATTAGAGAAACAGAGAGACGGCTAGAGAAATGTGAGATCTCCCATTAAGCAAAGGCCTTTGCGCTCTGGTTATCTTTAATGCTTTGATTGTTCTGGTTTAATAGACGAGGATCAACATTTCATTTCCAACAGAATGAAATGTGCCTCGACGTTATCCCAAACACAAATATGCGAACGGTTCCTATTCATCAGATTTATGACCTTTTTATAGCCTTTCACGCATGTGTTTCCTAAAGCTGGCGGTCGACCTTGCAGCTCAAACGCTGTTGGAACTCCTATTTCAAATTCACATCACAGGGCCGAAAGAGAGGCAGAAAAGTATAAACGGAATCGGTGAGTGTGTGTCTGTCTGTAATACAAAGAGATCTTCGGCTCAGCCCGTGTCATTTTAACGGTTTCATAAGATGCTGATGGCCTCGGCACACGTCATTCAAAAGAAACTTACATGAAAATGAAATTTGCATCACATCAGACATGCACTTTACAATATTTTTGCAGCGTATATTACCGCATTCAATTTAAAGTAATGAAGCGCTCCAGTATAATCAGTTATGAGACTAATCAAAGCTTTATTGAATAATGCTTTACATGTTTAACATTTGTTTTCATTAATGTGAAGAGATGCATACTGTAGCATGGTTATTAGACACAGTTAGCTTCAATAAACACACACAATTCTCAATTCTCTCTGTCTCATTTTTTCATTTTAAATTTTAATCTCTTTTTCAGTTAAAAAGGACCCGCTCCCCTTGAAATGAGATCAAAGCGTTTAAGACACAATTATCGTCCTAAAAATCTGATTTAGACTGTGGAAGAAAGCCATGGCCTTAAAGAAACACATCACACTTTGTGATAACAAACTTCAAAGCAAGCTGTTGAGTTGGAAACAGAGACACTACAGTCTTTGAGTATATTAGCTTTTTCTAACATTATGCGGAGCTCTCGTATTTAAATAATAAGCTAACACTTATAGAGAAACAGTATATACTACAATATACAAAGTATAGCACTTAATGAATTAATAAACTCATCAGAACTACGCAGTATCACGATTGGAATTTGTGCCAATTCTCAATGTTTTACCATTGTATGTTTCTTAGCTCCCATCTATTCTGCGCTCTTATTCGCAGATTTTTCTTCATAAGCCAAAGTCCTTCATTTTGGATTCTGACTACGGTATTGAAAGAATTCGAACAATTACCTATTGCCCTTCACCTACCCACCCCCCTTCCCCCACTTCTTTCACTATATCGATCAAATAGACACACTGGCTCACAGTCTGTGAACCAGCCTTCGCTTACCACCTGACACACTGCATACAAAACTGCCAACCTGACCAAGAATTACAGTCAATACTGTATATGCATAATTCTCTTCAAACGAGAACCTTAAACATCCATTTTAATGACATTGAAATCAAATGACGTCTAAATTGAAGCAATCGGAAGACTGGAGAGAGACAGCATTCAGAACCACGAGACTGTGACATTTCAAACAAAGAGATCAAACTGCGTGTGTGGAACACATGTCAGGCAATGAAAGGAGTTCAACTATGTTTGGACACACACTTCCATCCAGTGATGGAAGTAAATGCAAATGCTGACAAAACGTTATGACAGCACGGGTCCACATTAACATTCTCTCCAGCAGAAATATGTAAATCACATTTCATAAAGGGAAGATGTTTATGAAAACGCCCTGTAAGCAAAAGACGAATGCATTAAAGGATGCACACAAACAAACATGCACAGGTCTTTCCCTGCTGCTTAAGTATAACGCTAATACTCACAAATTCACAAAAACACAGAGAATTTTATAGCGTGCGCATATTTGCATTAAAGTACGCAACTAGATTTTTAACGGCTTATAAATATGAATTGATAGTGCGTACAAGTAGTGCATACTTGTACAAAGTAGCCTTGCGATGCTAGTGTACTTTGTGTAGTTGCCAAGTGTTGCTAAAGTGTTGTGGGTCGCTAGGCGATTGCTTACCACCCCAATGCCTCTCCTCACCAAGCCATACATGTAACGCGTACATGTTTCACAAGCTATGCATCGAAGTTTTGGGTAAGGGTTAAGAATTTGAACCCGACCCCTAACCCTAAGTGCAAAAGTAGTAATGCTTGTCTCAGCAAACACTTCTTATAACAGCTTAACCTCTTTCATTGCAGGCCTGCATTTCAGCCCTCAGCTTTTACATTCAAAGCTCATTAGAGATGACTGAACTTTAATATTCAATCGCCATTGACAACTCTATCATATCAAAAATACAATTACGCATTTTGTTTGGGCTTACACTAAGTAAAAATGACTTTGAGGTTGTACAGTAAGACGTCATTAGTATTTCACACACACTCGCACCCAGTGTTGCTGACACTATCTGCTTCTAACACACTGATCTGATTGGAGAGAACAACACCCGCACTCTATAAAACGTCCACACCCACTGGCTGGAGGGGCATGTCAATTAAATCTAGTGAATGGCGGTGCGATAAAACTGTCTGCGTGAGTCGTGCAATGTCAAATGATGGACTTTCGTCAACTGAAACTTGCTCTTGTGTCTTAAAGAGAGTAAGCGTAGCAACAGCTCGAAAATTGATGCAGCTACTCTGTTCCGCACTGTAAAGCTGCAAAGACGTAGAGTCGTAACCTTTCCGTGCGCCAGTTCATTTTGAAGTGCTACAGTAACTGTTATGCATGTCTCATCAAAATTTTACATCCATTTGGACTCCATGTTCCAGTTATGTCACATGTGTTACGTGATCAGCCGGTTGCCTGGATTGAATCTCTCTCCTTGATACCTCGATGCTTACGTTATATCTACAATATACTTTCTATCAAAAGAAAACCTCCGTTATATGGCACTTAAAGTGCCAGTTCACCCAAAAATGAAAATTCTGTTATCGTTTACTCACCCTCCTGTCATTTCAAACATGTATGACTCTTCTGCAGAACACAAAAGAAGATATTTTGAAGAACGTCGGTATCCGAACAATGATAGTACCCATTGACTTGCATTGGTTTTGTGTTCATACGCTTGAAGTGAATGGGTGCCGCCGTTGTTCGGTTACCAACATTCTTCTAAATATCTTCTTTTGTGTTCTGCAGAAGAAAGTCATACAGGTATGACTCTGTCTAAGAGAACCAGCAAGGATTAGGAGTTTTTTCCTTCCTAATGGTTGATGACACGCTTAGTTCGGGGATAAGGAGAAGTTAAGCATACGGCCCAAAAATTCCCTTCAACCTACATTTTACAGAACTTAAAAGTCTTTCACAAACCCGCACATATTCCCTGTCATCCATTGGAGGGGGCATCTCAATCCCCACGCTCTGCCAGGGGTTTAGCTCTCTCTCACTTTCTTGCCCCATCCTTTTCTCTCTCACCATCACGCTTGTCCAAATGCTCGCACGCTCTCTGAAGTTTTCCGATGCAGTTTGTTTCTATGGCAACAGGAGCCCTTGTTTCTCTGCGGTTGACTACTTGGAGTTTTTATGCCTTTAATTATGAATGGAGGGTCTGATAGTCAGAGACAGATAGCGACAGATGCAGGATGAATGATTCAAATCTCACATTCACATCTCTTTTGCTCCCATTTAGGAAACAACGGAATGAACAGAAACAGGAGGCCTGACAAATCACAAACAGCGCTCCTTGCGTAAAGCACGTTCTTTTAAAACATTATGTAAGGAGCTGACGAGAAAAGCTCAATTTTTCTCACCGCCAGATGCGTATCAGCGAATATGACCCAGTTACTGCCTTGATTTCAGGTTTGCCATTAGGTCTCATTTTATAAGTTATGAAAGTTAACAGATTTTATCACGAAGAAATCAAAATCGACAACATTGTACACGCTTCCGATCTTATTACGCATGAAAATTTTGTCTGTGCAATCTTTTTTGAAATGACGTTTTTTCCTACATCATCAATCTGCTTTGCAATAAGAAATTCAAACGTTATATAACGCATCCTTTTTATGATCCAGTCAAGAACGGTGAAAGCAGCTTCACATGGAAATACATCACATTACGGAATAAGAATTGTGAATGCCGTTTCATGTTGACTCGAAGGAGAATCTTAAATAAGATCAGAATAAGTCTTTTGTCAGACAAAATGGACCTGTTTGGATTTTGGGCTTGTAGAATTTATATCATTTTCTCTTACAATAATTGATGAAACAAGATACATATTATGATTTAATATAAAAAATGTGCTGTCGTCACTTTAAAAAGATCAACCAAAAACTCAAATTCCATTGAATTTTGTCAAAGATTTCCATTGTATAGACACGCATCCACTGAGGCATGTGTCCAAACCATGGAAGTCAATGGGGTCCAATGTTGTTTGGTTATCAATGTTCTTCAAACTATCTTTTTTTTTTGGTTCTGCAGAAGAAAGAAAGTCATATAGGTTTGGAATGACATGAGGGTGAATAAATTATAATAGTTTGTAATATTTATCATTTTTATTTAGCCTATATCTGACCAGACCCCTAAAACAAGATGTTTGTTGGTAAGTAATATAAAATAGTATTTAAAGAGAAAACCAGTTAAATATTCATGATACCACATTGAGCACATTTCCAAACTTCTTTATTTACTGAAGACTGGTAGGCATATTGTATGGACAAGCTGATGATTGAATTCTGTGTTGTTAAAATCGTTGGCTTCTGCCCTGCATTTGCATTTGCATGAAGGTGACATTTCCTGTCACCAGTGAAATGAGTCGCTCTTTCTTTTGATTTCGTTTTATTATATCTCTTATTATTTCATGCACATGAAAGACAATTCAGTCACCCAATTTTCTTTTTCCTCCGTGATTGTGCTTTCGAGATTTTAATTTTCCTGTACACAGCTTTATAAAAATAGTGTATATGTAATATGCACACAGCTCAAACTCACTTATGCATCTGTGCTCAAATAAATGATGGATTTTTGGTGGGATTTTTTTGCCGCTGCCCTCTTTTATCTTATTTATCAGAATAGCTCTTTCTCTTTTGTGCTTTTTCACGTTTGGGCACTTTTGGGCCACAAAATCTAAGCTTTATTTCCTTTAAATCTGGACGCAAATTTTAGGATTAAAGTTTAAATCAAAGACACAATTTTAAAAAGCATATATACACAGCATCGTAAGAAAAGGGGCTTAAAACTTTTTCTGTCGCTGGTGGTACCCTTAAAGGTTCCTTTTTGTACGTTTACGGGTACATTTTTTGGGTACTTTTTTGTACCCTAAGGATCTATTGTGTACCAGTTCGATTTAAGGGGTACATAACATTTAACTCTACCTTTGAAACCCTAACATTATATTATGTTTTGTATGTCTGTAAACGTACCTTAGGGTACCACCCCAGCGACAGAAAAGCTACAATTTGAAACTTTTTTTTCTGCCAGTACGTGAAGATTCTGCATTATTTAAAGGCGCTTATAAAATGCACACTAAGCACATTTGTAACATTATCCATGTATACCTTTTCTTTACTTTCATGAAAGCACACAAGATGCATTTCCACATCATGCTGGGATGACATCAAACATCATGAAGTTCTTATTTGTGGACTTCTGAGGATCATGCTGTCACTTAAGCAAAAAGGAGATGTATAAAATAATAAGACATTCTCAAATGTTACACAACCTGAAAGAAATGATACTTTACCAGTTATTACATTGTGGAAACACAGACAGTCACACACAAATAAACAACCACTTACATCTGAAACAGAAAACAACTGCTAAGGTAAACAAATGTTGTCAGTTACAGTAATGACCAGTTATACGCCAGTCACAAAACATTACAACCAAACTCAATACAATGCTCTCACGGTGTCCGCATCGGTAGACTAACACGACAGTAATGCTTTCATTATAGCTTAATGAGTCTTACCGTGCAAATCGTATAGAGTAATGCATCATAACTTGGCGTCCTTGTCTAATCATTGCCTTAGTTTTCCCAGACGCCTCTTTGAAAAGCAAACTCTCGCTCAGTCACGAACTCGCTCCCTTTCTCCATTGCCACGGGGGAAATATCTACCGCTACACCAAGCTTAAATTTACCTTAATTACATTTACCTGCTCCACCGCTCTAAGAGATAGTTGTCTTCGCTGTCTGAAGTTCTATATTTATAGATAATCTGACTAGTTTGCTATAAATGGTTTTTAAAAGTAATTGATTTTTTTATGCCCAGACGTGGTCTAGTAATGACTCTAAAGTTGCACTACATAAGAAATGAGAGTGTCAAATTGAATGTCTTATGTAACTGGAGCGAATGATGCAATAAATATAATATACAGCATCGTAAAATAGCATGGGGGAGCTAAACTTTTTTTATGTCTTTGAAAAGTTTTTGGGAAATGTTGTAAAGTTTAATAGAGTGTCTTGCCGAAATTGTAAGTCCATTAAATGGCGTTTTATTGAATAAAAAATTCTGCAGTGAGATGCTGTTGTATTTGAAAGTTTTAATAATAAAACCATAAAACTTCAAAGTTGTTTATTTTAATGTGACATTGATTTATAACATTCTAAGCAAAGACTAAAATATTTGTTGTTTTCCGAAGTGTATGAGATTTCACAGTGGCCCTAAAAAGCATATGGATTTTTAAGCCACACCTACAAAGTGGGAATTGCATTACACAGAACTATATTTTAAATCAATTTGTTTATAATAAGTACCGTAGGTAGCTAAAAATTACACATTTCACCATAAATAGTGATTTTTGTCTAATGATATAAGTGTCTTTCATTACTTTCAGATTTCAAGTCCATTTGAAAACCGCACAATCAACTTCCCCTTCACCATTTTGCCTATAGGTTATTGTCATTCAGGATAAGTTGGACTGTCATTACCCTGAATAAGACATAGAAGGGAAATGAGTCTTCTGAGTCTCTGTGCATGATGAGTCATTACCTCACATATCTTTAATTAGTCAGCGCCCGAGGTTAAGGCACACCTCTCTGACCTCGTGCTATAAAATGTATATAAAAAAAGAAAGATAAAAGTAAATGAACGAAATTACCGAAGGTTCATTTTCATGAGGCGAAAAAAATATTCCCATCATGAAATGATGTTCATTAAGCAATCTGGAGCACAAGAGTTCTTGTACAGCGGTATGTTCTATCTTCGGTCCTGCAGACCCAGATAGCTTTACATTTTTTATGTCTCCAATTCTGATGCACAATAGGATCTCACTGCTAAGCCAATGATTTGAGTCATGTGGTAAATAAAAGAGAGATGTGATATTGAGTACAGTTTTGTAATCCGTACTGCAGGATTTCTATGAGGTCATCCGAAATCAGAAAATAATCATTTATCATCTTTAATCTTTTTGTCTCGTTTTTCAGGAAATACAAACAAACGGGGGAAAATGCTTTCCAAAAAGCCTCTGAGGTAGAAAACTTTTGTCCTATTAGAACAAAGATTAAGAAGAATCGTATAAAGTAAGACAGTGTACTATTTATCACCGTAACAAACAACACTGTTGTTTGTTTTCATCCAAGATAAGATCAATTTACTTGCATTTAATGTAAAATTAGGTTTTTTCACAGAAAACTGTTTTGTTCTTATAAAACTCTCTACTTGCTTCTCAAGTGCATTTATCATGTTTGAAGAAAACTTAAATATGTATCTTAAATATAAGAAAAACATAATTTTGCAGTGATAGATGCTCATTTTATATTTAACAATATATTCTCTTCAAGTCATTATTCATAGCACAGAAACAAATACAAAAAGAAATTCTTCTTCTCTAAATCTTTTGTCCTGTCTGAGCACAAGGTTGACGCCGGTGTCCCATAAATGCCAATGTGATCATTTCTATTAGTCACAGTTTTTGTCTGTTTGCTTTCCGTGTGTGATACGATCTCAGAATTTAACCTCATCTTTACTTTACGAAATTGAAGTGTTCATGGGAAACAAAGCGTTTTGATGGCGGCAGGTTTCCTGCATGATTCGGTCTTATCTGCTCTTAACAGGCCACAGTGTTAATATATGTGAGCTTGAGGTGAAGATTGCAGCTTTTTACAGATCAGTGTTCAGGTTCATCATTTTTCATCATCAAGTTTTCCTGTTTACCTCAGTAAACTTTCAGTATACCTGCTTTGTCCTTCGCAACTATCTAAATCATAACAGAATGCTTAAAAGTTCTCAGGTCTATTGCTTTGTTAAACTTGCAATAAAATGCCTCAAAGTTTATGAAAAAGTTCTTCTAATTGTGGTCTGAGTTAGAGGAGCTAAAGCCTTCGAAGTCAGAGAAGATGGCAGGACTTCTCCTGAGACGTCAAAGCATTCAGGTGTATCCAATTTTCCAAGCCGGTCCACACAACTGGTTTTAAGGTAGGGCTTTTACCTTTCACAGCAGCATCTCTTTAAAGTGGCAGATAAACTGTTGTGTAATGACTGATGTTCCATGTTTATTTATTTTAATTATTTGTTCGAGCTATATGTCTCCCCACATGAAAAAGTGCCTTTATAGTTTATTGGCTAGTTGACTTTATTATACTACTACACAGGGTCAGACTGACCGGTAGGACATTCTGTCAAAGTCCAGAGCGGCCATCCCAACCGACGGCCTACGGCCGTGACCAGGGGCGGACTGGCGGACGTATTATAAACTCGAATGCACGCAACGCGAAGGCATTATCGAGTCGGACATGTAGCATGTAACGAAATGCACACGTTACATACAACCCAACCCAACCCCCTATGTGAACCACAAAGTGTATACCAGTATTTCCCAAAAGGGGGTTTGCGAAATGGGAATTGCAGGGGGTCCGTAAGTTTGCATACTGTCTCTATCGGTGTATAGGCCTATACAAGTTGGCTTAAAAATGCAAATTGCAAAGAAATGTTACAGGCTTAATAATAATATCAATAGTTATGTAAAATCCTATTTATAAAACAGATCAATTAAAAAAAAAATGAAGTTAACATGCAACTGTCCTATTAAATTATTTAAATATTTACTTAAAATTTCATGGGACATTTGAGTAAATAATTTAAGTCAAAGGGTTCAGCTGCCTTTGAAGTTTGAAAACCTCTGGTGTATAGTATTCTTTCACGGTTGTCAGGCTCTAGTATTTGTTTATTTTAATATTTTAGTAATATTTTAGCCCTGGATATCTAGTGGTGGCTGTCGGTGGATTGCTGGGGTGTTCAATGTAAAAACAAATCAGTGAAGGTCTAATCATGCAAGACCGACTATAAGGGGGTCGTAGACCGGCAACATTGTCCGAAATTGAATTGATGAGAGAATTTCCGGATGTTAAAAATGAGTCGAGCCGCAGCATTGTGGATGCGCTCTGGGGGATGCGCGGTGATGCTAGTGGGCCAGCGAAAAGGTTCTACGCCTTAGGTTATTAAAAACCCAGAGGCGAAGAATAGATCTCCACTAATGACAGGATTAAGAATAAAAGCCATTCATCTTACGCAGATTTGCCCCAATGCGTTTCGGCACCAGCAGAAAGTGCGCTGGCTTTAATTGCCGAAAGCTGGAGCGGCAAAGAGCGTCAATTAGACAGCTCAGTGGTGGATCTCCTGGGTTAAAGAACTGATGCGGAACAAAAAAACAGGCTTAGCAAGTGCGGAAGTAAGAACAAAGGGAAAAACAGCTAAAGAACCTGAAAGCCTCGGCCTTGACATGTGCACACGCTTTCATCATTACAGGAGAAGTCAGAAAAAGGCTCTTGTCGACAATGGAGCAGAACGCGTCTGGATTTTCACCTGCCTCCACAAAACCTCAGGGGTCCGACTGACAGATTTGTCTGTTTAATGGATGACTTTTCGACTCTCAATCTTCTTTCCATGTTACCTGCCTTCATAGGACCCTCACAAAGAGCAAAAGAGACACGTGTGAATTAGGAAGTCAAGGTGAAGGAATTGAACGGGTCGCGTCAAACGCAGTGACAGCTCAAATGAGATCATACTTCATCACTCAGTGGGCTGTTTCGCAGCTGACACCAAACACAAAGAGCAGAGACATTTGTAAACCATACAGTAAGCTCTACTTAATCATATATGCTGAAAGAACATTACATTCATGTTTCTATCTATTTTATTCCACCCCTGGTTGCTGTTACATCTCAGGTACTGTAAGTATTTAATCATCTGATACGGCTCTTTTCACATCTCTTTAATTCTTTCTATATTTGCATCCGTCCATGCTCCTGTTTGACCAAGATCTTAAATAAGCCTTTCAATTAAAAAACCTCAAACACATAATTTCTCTTCATTTATTCATTTCTGCTTCTCTTTGACGGGCAGAATGTACTTCCCAAGTCAATTATACCAGGTTCTATTTCACCAACAGCCCATTTGCATGCGTAAAAACGTGTAAAATATTCATAAGTATGTAATTAGGTCAAAAGGTGGACACAGTATTAATCCGCTTCCCCGTCGTTGCTTCTTCTGTACGCGCGTGCATGTGCGAGGACGGCTAAACTCCGCTGTGCTGATTTGTTGTGCACTAATCCAAGGAAATGTCGAGAGATATTGACCCGGTACAAAGTGAGACATGCAGGGTCAGAATGTCACGGATGTACGATGAATAGACCGCTGCTTTTTATATCCTTCCAGTGCAATAGGTCAGTTGCCTGGATTCTGAGTAGAGAGGTTTGATTTCTGTTATGGGTATGTATGGCAAGCGAGGGACGCACTGACGCTGTGCAATAACTCTTTGATTACACAGCGCGTCTGTCATGGCAATCTGAAAGTGACTCTAACAAGCTCGGCTGAGAGCTGGGGAATACACTCTTTTATGAGCTCGGAGCCCTGCGAGACGCCAAGAGCCGTTTGATGCGCGGAGGACGTAATGAGTTAGCGTCTTGTGTCACACACCTCAACGTCGATCAAAGTCGAGGCAACCATGGCAACGGTGCGCCTCTGAAGGCGTGCCGCCTTGCCTTTTACGCGGCTCTAAACGCATTTCGACATGATGGGAGTTTTACGATCATGCAGGTGGCACTTTTGAGACTAAAAACCAGGATGCTGGATAAAGGTTTACGGGATGGTTGGGTCCTGGAGGGCTGCTGAACGGCACTGTTTAGTTACAATCATAATCCCACACACCTGCATGTCATTTTCAAGTAATCCGAGTTTGTTTAGGTGTGTGTGATAAGGGCTGGAGATAAACTCTGCAGGACATGTAACCTGGAGCTAAGGTGACTAGTAGTGATGACATGTATATATACATATTTTTTATACCTTCGTTATATACTGATTGGAAACAATAATGTATGTTTTCAATATTGCAACGTCACAGGCATGTTCAAATTCCGAACATACGATTACAAAATAGCCTACTATTTCAAAGACGAAAAAACACATCCCGGTTTGGCAATTTGGCAACCGGTTTAAGCTGAGATGAATCTCTCTCTTTTCCAATGCAGGTAGACATGCTTCTGAATCTGGTGAGCTGGGGCGAGATGGAGTGCGTGAGAAAGAGTGTGTCCATTAAGAGACAGGACCTTTGATATATCAAAGTCATGTATAAATGTGTGTGTGCATTACAGTACATCTATAGGTTGTTTTTCATGCCCCCATCCATTATACTGAATTCTTAAAATTCATGGGCTTGAAGGAACATATTGGAGATTACATAAAGCTATAAATGATGACATCATTTACATATTTCATATATCTGTCTGGTGTATGTGAATACATACATGAATGTGTAGCTTAGATAATTGCCTATTCTGGATAGACTGGTCTGTTGTATAAATTAGCACTGTGATTTTATGAATCGACAGTAAATAGGAACAGCCTGTGAGATGATAGGAATCAACTGTACTGTGTGATCAATGTGTTAATGATGGAATACTTCTAAAGTGAATATCTTACTAAAACAACGGTTAGCTTTAAACTGTTTGCTCAGAAGTAAAAGCTTTTTGCTTTGATTCCCTATTCTATTGGAAGACACGAAGACATTCGTAAAGTGTCAATTGGACGATTCATACATACAGTACGTACATACAGAACATTAAGGAATGCATTAAGCATTGCAGGATGTTTTATTTATTGAAAGATAGATCACCTACCTTTGTCCAGGAAGGCAAAAAAACTCCAGTTCAGCTGATAACCGGGTAATACATCTTCTGCGTTGGCAAGATTTTGGCAAGTATTTAAAGAATCGGGTTGATGTTACAAGTTTTGGGTTAACAGTTTACAACTGAGTTCGAATTCAAATGTTGGTATTCTGTAAAATTATACCCAGCCGAGTCCGGCACTGTCCAGGGTTCTGAAACGCACCGCTGCGGGGATTGCGCAAATAAGACGCGTTTTTGCGTTTCGTCTATTCCATTAATGGTTGTGTCTATGGACACGCGCGTCATTCAGATGCCTTTGGCTATGCGTTGCGTCCTCTCTCACGCCGTGAGCGTTTCTGTACGTTCAACTTTAAAACAAAGACATTTTAAGAATATTGCGTTTTGATCTGTTTCGTTGCGCTACGCTTTGATCGAGTCCTGCATGATCTACCTCTTAACCGAAAACTGAATCAATCATTCTGAGATTTTTCTTAGTCAGCACAGCAGCATGTAAACACAGGCTTCATAGAAGTTTGAAAAATATGAATCGTTCTCTGGAACGGGGCATTATGGGGATGGAATAACTAACCATGCGTAAAGTCAGTGGAGGAAATGTCAAAAATAGCCCGAAATTAACCATTAGTTTCCATCATGCAAGTTTCATTCTGTGTGCATTTGTCTCATTCGCATCCATGAGGCATCATAGACTCTGTCTCTCTGGGATCAGATGCAGTCGCAAAGGAGTACGTAACTCTGAATACTAATTTCCCTCTGCCCTTCCTCATAAGGCGGCCTTGGTACAGGTATGA
The DNA here is from genome assembly GCA_006030095.1 of Triplophysa siluroides. NCBI lineage: Eukaryota > Metazoa > Chordata > Actinopteri > Cypriniformes > Nemacheilidae > Triplophysa > Triplophysa siluroides. The sequence continues at coordinate 699,183 of VCII01000201.1, read as the reverse complement.
ACCCAAATGTCTCCCCAAAGACCACCAAGAAATCAGTATCTTACAATCTCCCCGCGACCGGTGCGCACTACCCAAATGCGTAATCGATAAGCGACTATCAATAAAGAAGATCCATACTGCGCTATATTGACACCTCCAGTTGACAACAGACTGCCGGTGATCGAGTCACATTTCGCGCAACTTGAAGACTCAAATAAGAATGTGGTCTCAGCCTTACCTTCTAAAACAACATGCCTCCCGCCAGGGTCTCAAGGTTTTATTTTAACAGAGTGTTGGTCTGATCTCATTCACTTCAACTGCAAAATCCAGCACTGCGGACGCGTCCGGGTGAAAAGCAGCAAATGCCCGCTGGAACAAACCACTGCGGCAGCTACAAATCTCCCGGTCCCGGGGAGCGCACGGTGATTCATTCGAGACTAATGGGTGATGGAGAGTTGGTATTTTTTTCCGCCGTCCTTGCCTGTTTATCCCGCTCTGAGCCAGAGCGCATACACTTCTCTCCGCCAAGCGGCTGGTCTGAGCAACCAGTTTCACATGCATACTGAGCGTGTGTGATGGGAGGTGGGAGGGGGTGTGACGATGATTGACAGGTTGTTTTTATTTCGAACGATTTTATTTTTCAGATTAATAGAGTCCTGATATAAAGAAAAACTGCTGAACGAAAAACAATATTTTATGGTTTCCCACTGCCATTATGAACCATGAGTTGTATTAAACCCATTACAAAATGAATATGTAGTGTGTTTTGGGTCTTACTCCAGTTGCATTTAATGGTTTCAAGATAACACTCCACCAGTAAAACACATAACCTAAAAACCAGTATAGACCCATCAAAACCAATAAAATTCCCATTGTTGCCATTAAATTCATCAGATTTTCTGTGATGCCTTCTCTTGTTTTTTCTCAGCAGGGTGATGCAATGTTGCATATCCCAAGGTTGGTTCATCCAGATATGATTGTCATCTTTTACGCTTCTTCATGTGTTTCCAAACCTACAGAAGAACCAATGCAAGCCCATAAGAGATTGAAGCAAGATGATGTTGAGCAAAACTTTCACCATTCCCTTTAATGTCTGCAAATGGTGAAATCTCATCATCAGGAAATCTTTTGCTGCATTACCAACTACTCCACAGTACTTCACCTCAAGGCTTGTGAAACTTTAGACGAAACAATAAAAATTGGCTGAACAGAGTTTTATAGAGCATCAGTATTGTAATCTACAAAATGTTTAAGTCTCCATTTTTATATACGTGGTGTCCCGAAGGGCATCGTTTTTTCAAATTTATTTGCAGTGTTAGATCGAGTGCAGTGCAGATGTGGCCCACAGACATTGCTATCAAATAATTACTTTGAAATGCCATAAAGGTACTTTTATGATGGACTTTTCAAATGTAACTGCTGGCCATGGCTCCGGAACAAAAGTTCCCCAAAAATGGTACTTTAGGCACATTTTCAAACGTCATTTGAGTTATACAGGCACAAATTGCTCCACAAAAAAACGAATGCGATCACACATCAAAGTGAGTTATGGCTCCCTGTAGAATCTCATTCAATTACACAGAACCCTTAAAATGTATTCAGTTCAAAGTTCTTGAGCTGATAGTTGATCAATCAAGTCACAAATGTCTAGTTCTGAGAAACAGCTTTACACAAACTGTGTAAATCTATAACTGAGAGCAGTCATGCTTTTCCCAATTCCCTTACCGGAACAAACTCTCCACACAAGACCTGATGTACACAGGGCTCCAAAAATATCACAGAATTTCCCAACACAACCTCCTCTACAGGAAAACAACAGACATGTTTCGGAACGTTTTCTTCTTTTTCTAGCTTCAGAAGAGACATACTGTACTAAAACCCACTGCAGCTTTTACTCCAGAATTGTTCTTTGAAGATACCCAACCAAGGCTAAAATAAAAAAAGTAAAATAAACAAACTAAAATTTCCAAAATGATTCGTACATGCAATTGAATTTTTTCTATGGTTTTCTGTGCCTGTCTAATAAACATAAATATGAAAAGTATTTGTCCAAAGTCACATCATCAATGCTGCACAAGTGGTTTCTAGGGTGTAGCGATGAGATTGTTAAGGTGTTCAGGGTGGTTGTTATTAATACAATAAATAGCTTTCCTGTGTCTCAGTGGTTAGAGCATGGCACTAGCAATGCCAAGGTCATGGGTTCGTTCCCAGGGGATTGCGCATAGTCAGAAATAAATAGTATAATACAATGTAATTCGCTTTGGATAAAAGCGTCTGCCAAATGCGTAAATGTAAATAATAAAATAAAAGAAATTGCATTTATGTTGCATAGTTGAACTATGAGTGTAAACTAAGCCGAGCTTTGGGGGAAAAAAATAAAACGAAAGCAAATACAAAGCTCAAGGAGAATGTCTACAAAATAGTACTACATGAGAGGATCAATAAACATTAGCAGATAAAACTGGTGTCAAGGTATTCTAGCTTTTAGTTTTTCTATGCATTTTTTTAACATTATATGCTGTAGCTTGCTTTTTTGTGCCAAATAATTTTCTCCAAAAAAAACATTTATATTAAAAGTTCAGTGTTTTGTCCATTTTGTAAGTAGCATGCATTTTGAACATTCACCTACGAAACTATCCTATCTCTCATTCAATGCTGGCAAGCAGAGAGTTTTGAAAATACTTCACAGCATCACTCATGGCATATGGTTCGGTCTCAGAGGGCTGCGATGTGTTTATTATATACAGTTACACTGACAGGTATTGAGACTATAGAAGTGATTTATGTGTTGGACAAACAGATAGACAAGCAGGAAGTAAAAAAGGAAAAGAAAAGGAACCAGAGATCAACGCTCCATGTTTTTCTTTTTGAGTTTGGCATTTAGCCCAGACATCCTGGGACACCCTCACATCTTACCTGAACACTCATTTAAATGATCTCCTTACTCACTCACGCACTTGGCACCAGTCTGAGATAAAATGAACAGTGAGGAGGTGATATTGAGGGAAGAGCATTCGATACGTCTCCTGTTCCTTACGGCTTCCTTGATCAGTAAAAAGGACTTCTTCAATGTGGCGCCAATTTAGGTGAATTGGAGAATTAGAGATAGAACAAAAACAGAATGGCTTAGGGCTGGATATGAAGACCTAAAGTGTCTGCCAGAAGAAACGAACCCACATTAAAAGGTGATGTGTGACAGAAGAGCAGAGAGGAAGATTATGAGTAAAGAACTTTTTCCACACCAAGACTTGGAATACAATATAAAGCACAAGTTATATTGAGTTTTTAATAGTGTTTAATAGTGTCTTGGAGCTTTTGGTATGGTGTCTTTGGGAGACACAAAAAAGATAATCCAATGGTGTTGTGTAAGCTCTTAACGGATTGTAAAATGACATCTTGAGGTGGTTGTTAGAAGTTGTCTTTTGTCAAACCTCTCTACCATTGTGGATTTTATATGTAATGGTAAAATGTAACATTTATTATGTATCGATTTACAATCAGCTCTCTTTTGCTCAAGGCTCCAATTCTGGGCTATTCATGCTGCAGTGCGGATCTGCTCGAATTCTCTGCACATGAATACTTGGTACTATGAATGCATGGTAGATCTAAGGACATATTTTATAAACTTTAATGTGTATTTTTATATGAGGCTAATTTGAATTACAGACTAACAAATTTTCATTTTAAACAAATTTTTTATGATTTTACAAAATGTCTTTGTTATTTTTTTTTACAGATTTTCAACTTACAGTGTCAAAAAACTGAACTTTACTGTTTTGTTTTACAGATGGTCATGTATTTTTGAAACGTGAAATTACAGGAAAAGACTGCAAATTTACAAGAAAAACAGGGAAACCATGTAATTTTACAAGGAAAACTGTTATTTTACAGTTTATTTCTGGTGCCCCAGCTGCCAGAAATATTTGTATTCTTAACAGGATTTTTTTACAGTTTGTTTTTGAAAACTATTAATTATATATATCCTATTATCCTGTAATTTTCCAGGAAAAAATGTTTTACGGTATATTTCTGTCGCTCCAGCATTTTTTTACAGGCTTACCCTTTAAAGGGGTAGTCCACATAAACACAAAAATTCTGTCATTAATTTCCCACCCTCACGTTGTTCCAAACCTGTATAAATGTCTTTGTTCTGTTGAACACAAAGCAAGATATTTGGAAGAAAGTTAGCAACAGACATTTCCACAGACCACAGTTTTCAACCAAAAGTAAAATCCTTTCATAAAACTCTACTTTCTTATCCAATTCTTCACAATGATAACAAATTATCAAGGCTATGCTACACATATTAATTGTATAGCCTTTTTCAGACATGTCAAACCCTGCTGCTGAAGGTCCACTTTCCTGCAGAGTTCAGTTCCAACCTTGCTCCAAAACACCTGTTTTTTTATTTTTTGTTTGTTTGAAATTTACAGTATGCTCATACTGTACGCAATATGTCAAGAATTTCTCATTTGTGACAATTTATGACAGCTGGACATACAGTAAGAGCTGGCCATCTGTGCCATTATAGAAAATACATACAATTATATTTTACATAACATTTTACAGGATTTGGCATAAAGGTTGATGCTTACTTAAAACTTATATAAATGTCTCCAGCTGTGCAAGCGATCCACTTTTCTTCTGTGATAAAGAAGTGCTGCAATTTTACATTTAGCTTTACAGCCATTATTTAGCACTTTTCAGTTATTGAGGCCCAGCTATTCATAAACATACTGTACTCACACAGTCTCTGGAAAATGTGAATGAACAAAGATTTCTATGCGTGTGAGCGTTTTGGTGTCTGGTCTCTTCTTTGATCGTGGGCCATATGGCTGTGCTACAAAGCTTTCACTGCATTTCAAAGGGCATTTATGCAGGACATCGGCTGGCCAGTCCATAAACCACACGCGCTCATGCATATTCACAGTTTTATTTTTAATTCTTTCATATGCTCCCTTTCATGGTCACTGGTGGGTTAGTATCTTCATATCCTCATAGTGACTCCACATTTATATGTGTTTCTGACTTCTCACAGCACAGGGTAATAATAGTACATGACTCAGAGATTTCCATGTGGATAGCTAAATAACAACAGTTTTAGATGATGATTAAATGTGTATTAAAGAAATAGTTCAACTTCAAAATGAAAATTCTGTCATCATTTACTTTGTTCTGCAAAACACAAATAAAAATATTTTGAAAAATGCTGGTAACTAAAAACCATCGGTCCCCATGCATTGACTTTTATTGTACTGACACAAAAACAATGCAAGTCAATGGGGACCAACGGTTTTCTGTTTTTAAGTTCTAGAAGGAAGAAAAACGCACAGGTTTGAGATGATAAGAGGTGAGTAAATGATGACAGAATTGTTCCTTTTTGGGTGAACTGTGCCTTTAAATAAAGGAATGCACACACTTTTTAACTCCTCTTTTAAAAGTAATTTTGAAAAGGACAAACATATAACAGTCTTCTCAGTTAATATAAAGTGATAAATACTGCATGCGCAATAATAGAAAATGCTTTTTAGGTGTCTCAACAGAACATATCACACACTAGACCTCCAGATGAGAGACCTGACTCAATACCCTGACACGAGCTCAGACCGATTGTAAAACTGATATAGACAGATATAGATATAAAACTGCTTGAATGTGTACCATTGACACAATGTGAATTAAGCAGAGAAATGTTCATTGCTGGCGTCCTGGTGTGACACATGAACTTTACCAGTTAGAAAATCAGAAAGGAAGGAATATGGAAAACCATATTTCTATTGGTGAAGCTGGTGAATGGATAGTACTTCAACAGGTGCTATGGGGTAATTACCTTTACGGAGGAAATACATTAAAATTGCACAAATGTATCTCAGATGCGAAAGTGAGAAGAGCCAATGAAAAGAACTTTAGACGACACTACAGTTAATTCATTTCCCCTCTAACCTCTTTCAGTTTGCGTTCAATATTGTGTGTGGTGTGTGTGTGTGTGGTGTGTGTATGTGGTACGTGCGTGTGTGTGTGTGTGTTTAATGCTCCAGAAAGTAATTTTTCTGGCAGACTGACAGTGACTTTAATGAATAAATGTTTAATTTCATTCCTGGGTAGAGAATGAATAAATGTGACTTGAGGTTATTTCAGTTTCTCATTGCAACAGCTCTCACACCCATACACAGGCAATTCGTGTCTGACTGTCATCTATTGGCATGTTGGTTCGTCACTGACACTTTCCTAATTTGAAAAGAAAAAAACCTTAAGTCTGAGACTTTAAGTTTCATTATAGTTTTAACAATGAAGGACAACTTTGACTAGTCTTTCTTCCCCCTCTTACACACACACAGAAATACAGAGTTTGTGTCTCTTGTAGAGCGAATCTTGCTGTACGTGCACTTTTTTTATCTAAGATTTTTTCCAGCTCTGTGCCTAAAGCTGTGAATGGTCGTGTCTCAGCACTGTACTACTGCAAGCATTGCGTTCCCAAGGTCAAACTGATTATTCCCGCTGGGAAGCAGCTGTCCCGTCAGAGACCAGCTGCGTGCGTGTGTGTACAACATTAAAAGGAGAGGGAAACGATGAGGGAAGCAAAAAGGAGGGATGCTGGGTAGCTCTTAAATAATGACATTATGCTTGTTAATGCGAGTTACTGTTGCTCGTATTTAACAGACCTTTAACCCTATGAGTTTAATGTGGGACGTTTGGGCTACATACGTGAATGATATGTGTTGGGGGACAAGTAGGCCTACAGTATTATAATTTATGATTTGTTTTCTTGCTGCTCAACTGGTAGGTCATTGCATTAGCAGTGCAAAGGGTCGATTCCCATTAAACGCACTGATCGAATATATAGTTTAAATACACTATAAGTTGCTTTGGATAAAAGTGATATGCCAAAATGCAATAATGATTTTTTTCTGGTTGACAAAAAATGAATTAAACATTTTGTACTCGTTGAGGGATTCTATGGAATATTGATTGAGTCCCGAACACTCCGGCAGCCATGAAGTAACATATATTAACGTATTAAGTAACGTATAAGAAACCAATCAAAACGCCCTAGCAACCCATATAGCAACACCCTGGTAAAGAAAGAAAGAATGGCCCTTCTTACTGTACTTCTCAGGCTATTGAGATCCCCTTATGCATGGCTAAAAAATGTTCCATCTACGAAAAATTATTAATAATCAGGCACAAATGTCTATATAAGTGTATCTCATCTCATCAGAAATCTATTTTTGCTGCTCTCTTCTTGACCTCAGGCTATAAGCCTACATTTACTGGGATCGGGAGCCTGTAACAGAAGCTCTGAGATCAGAGTTATACAGAGCGAAATAAGAAATTTGTCTATTTAGAAAATAATATTCTGCTTTTTTAATATATCTGCTTGTTTTTGAAAAGCTTATTGCACCTGCTTAGGAGAATGGTTAACAGATTCGGCTAGGCCTACTACTTAATGCAATAATTATCTTATAACTTCCAGTCAGGGATAGATAAATCCACCAATGTGTTTAGACACAAAGCATTGTGGGTAGCAATTAAAATAAAAATGGTAAATGTTAAAAAGCGAAGTGTGATACATTTTATAATTAGATTCATGTAATATTGACTGGAGGGTTTGAGAAAGATTCATGTAAAGTATGGGTGAAGTCTGTGAATAATTTGTCACGCCATTATTACACCAGCAATAAATGGAGCTTCATAACACAGAGATGATCATCTAGCATTACATCTAATGCGTGGGCAAACAAGGTGATATTCCGACCATTAAGGCTTGCAGTGTAAGTCCTACTTTGATTTTTTCATTTCTCTTGGGGAATCATTTGTAGCGTGGGTGAAAATTAGAGGGAAAGATTGTTGTGTCAAATTGTTTAATAACAGCACGCAGCTCAGAACAAATCTCCTAACATTGATGATTAAAGCAACAAAAGCCATTTATCATCTTTTTAAGATGTGCAGTACATAAAATGTGTTCGATACTAAAATATTGATATACCCCTCTATGTTTTACCGTAGCCTAATGGGATGCATCCAAATTTTCAAAGTTATCCATGCCTTGTTTCAAGAGTAAAATAATACATGTTGTTGTGAATTCCTCCATGTTCTTGTAATATATTATAAAGATGTGGGTATTCAAAAAATCCAATGTATATATATATGTATATATATATATATATATATATATATATATATATATATATATAAAATAGGTAGAACTTGTTCAGTAGCTGAAACAAAAAGTGAACACACAAATAACCCAATTTATAACAGAATAAAGATGTTTTATAATATAAAAGTATCATACCTCAGACCACTGAATGAACTGTTATGTGTGGCCTGTCCTTTCTTTCCACATATTAGACTGAACTGCCATCTGCTGGACTGATATACTGTACATAAGAATAAAAATAACCGTACCAATAATTTGATAGATCCGATTATATATAAAGATTTTCTTTACAATAATGTAACTTTCTATCTCAGGTTCCAATGTGATAACTGAAAAAAAATGTTTAGAAATTGAAGAATCTTTCCGGCTGTGTTGTTTCCGGGGCAGTAGGTGGCAGTAGTGCGCTAACAGAGGCCTGAATGTTACGGGTGAAGGACAAACTGATGTCCGATTCTTCAATGAATCGTTTCAACCGGTTCTTTTCGAAGATTTGTTCGAACCGATGTGATTCAATCGGTAATATAAAGTTGAATATTCTTGCAGATCGTATGCCATTGTAAATATTATTAAATGATTAATAATAAGTAAATCTAATAATAAGGTAACATTTTTTAACAAACATTGTTTATGATTAGGCCCGTTTAAAAAAGAAGCAATACTTTCCAAATTGTTTTAAAATATTACCTTTAAAATGGGCACTTTTTCATTCCATTTCCATTGGTTTCTGAATATATACGAAAACTTAACCGAATCAGCGAATCGGTTATTTGTATCCGTTTTAATGATTCGATTCGTCCGAACGAACCAGTTCACTAAACGAATCTGATTCTAATCGCTAGAACACTAACTTCATAAAAACATGAATCACACATGACATAAACATCAGAGCGCGTACACGAGAGGATCTTTACTCACCTAATGTCTCTCAGACAACAAATCCTGTAAGACCCTTGACATATTTACTACATAACAAGGTAAGCGAGTGTTTCTTTCACTGAATATATAGAGAGGCTTCCGTCTGTGTTTATGTACAAGGTTAGATGTCTAATCAATGTATAGAAACGTTACAGTGTTACGATGTGGATTGTCATTGCAACGAAGAAGAGGCTGGAAAACACGAACGCTCTTTCTGTCATGTTTTCAGAGGTTAACGTAAGCTGTGTGCATTTTTTTGTAGATACCGGTTTAGCTTTTCCTTTTTTGATCATCTTATATTTTGAACATGTACTAGGACATATTTTTGTTCAGTTATTTGTATAGGAACATTTACCTTACTATACAACGACGATATTAGAAGGTAATGCTATATAACGTTAACTCAGTGCACGCCATTAAAATATAATATTACCATGGTATTTGCATGGCATTGTTAATGGTGTTTATTCCCCATCTGTTCAATATTTATAAAGTTTGTTCACTATTTAGTTACAGCGATGGTAAAGGTTTTTATGTTTTGTCGGACCTCCACCCCACATTGACTGCAAATCTAATGGAGAACTGCTTGCTATAGAGCCCTTTGGCACGTCTCAAACCCTAATGAACTGACCTCTTAGACAGCAGTTTCAGGCACTTCTTTTGGTACAATCTGTCCATTTACAATATTTTATTAACACCTTAATAATACAAGGTTATCACCAATATATTATATCTCAGATCAAATATATCTCTTTTTTACGAACAGCACAGGTGGCAGTGGCATGAGTTGTTAAACATGTACTTTTTTATTAGACTACACAAACTGAAAGGAAAGTCTGGTTGAGCTGGTTGACATTTTGTAGACCTGCAGCGCTGTCTGTACAGGCCCTGTCTTCTAATATGATGCACACTTTCATGTGGAAATAATACGATTTTTTTGCTGGAATACAGCATTTTATTTCATTATAATAGTGTTTTATTTAAGCATTTGTGACCTGTACATAAAGATTCACTCCTGTGAATGTCACATTCACAGTCGAACTAGTTTACCCCAAAATAAAAATTCTATCATCATTTCTCATCCTCATGTTATTCCAAACCTCCAAGACTGTCTTTTTCATGCAGAAGATATTTTGAAGAATGTTGGTAACCAAACAACTTTGCCCCCCTGTTGACTTCCACTGTATGAACACAAAACCACTGCGACATTTCTCAAAATATCTTCTTTTGTCTTCCACAGAAGAAAAAGTCATACAGGTTTTGATCACCATGTTTCAATATGATATTCCTGTTCTTAGATATGGCTCGAGTCTCTCCTTCAACGTGTCTTCTGTAATGTCTTTTAGGCGTAAACATTCACGTCTGCTTCACAAACAGTGTGGGACGTGTTACGCATCAAAGTTGGCTTAGGGCTTGTTTTCGCCTTGGCAAACACCACTAATTAACATCTCTGTTTATCCTCAGACTTTTGAAATGGTTTCATACAAGAGACTCACCCCTGAGGAGGTTCATTTCTCGGGAGCCGCGTTGTTGGATGAGTCGTCGGACCCCGAGGTGAAGGAATTAGACCCTGAACTGCCCCTGCTGCCCCAGAGACCTCGCTGCTCCATCACCGCCGGCCTTCTGACCCTCGGAGGACTTATTTTGGTTCTTTCCGTCGTCTGGCTGTTGGGAACTATATTCTGGTTGCACAGTCCCCCCTCCACAGAACCTCATACACCGCCACCACCCGTCATGGACCCTGGCAGGGTGCGGGGAAATGGGACGTGGCTGCAGACGGAGTCCTGCTCCAAAGTTGCTGAGGCTTGGCGGTTTGACTGTTATCCGGAGAGAGGTGTGGTGGTTACAGAGGAGATGTGCCATGCTCGAAACTGCTGCTTTATACCTCGATCACAGGGTAAGACGTCGGGAAGGAACGGTGTGCCGTGGTGTTTCTACACACCTGATTTTCCATCCTACGAGTTAGTATCTGTTGGTGACGATGAAATGGGCATGGTCGGAAAACTGCTGCGGAAGAAAAAGACGTACTACCCTAAAGACATTGATACACTACAGCTTGAAGTGATTTATGAGGACGACAACAGGTTGCGTGTGAGGGTAAGAGAACTTTGCTATGAGTATTTTTTTATTATTGGTCATTTAGTCAATTTGACAAAAATCTCATTAAAAAATAAATAAAAAAATAAATAATTGTTTATATTATTGAAAATATTGATTATTAATTTAAAATAATAATTGAAATTATAAAAAAAAAATCTGCTGGTTTCATAGACGAGCATTATTTTTGTTATTGCTTATTCTTACCAATTAAACAAATGATTTTCAAGGGCAATGCAGCAGACGCAATATCCCAAAACCACACAAAATCTTTTCAGTTTTTATAGAACTGCTGAGTGATTTTTCCTGAATTGACACCGCACTTGTTATTAACATGAACACTGACTGGTTTTATGCGGATACAAATCACAATAAAAATGAAAACCAGAAAACGCATTTTGTCTGTGCGCTTTTATATACTTACTTTAAGATGTTAATTGCGGATGTAACAATATGTTGTGGCACAATATTGAAATCTTACCGTACTGCCAAATACCGTGATGCCATAAAATCATAAACCCAGTATCATGTATTGTATGAAATCGTGTTATTTTGTCTCACTACAGATAACAGATCCCGCTCAGAAGAGGTACGAGGTGCCCATAGATGTTCCTGTGGTCCAGAAACCAGCATTAAATCGGTCTTACACCGTAGAATTCATCAATGAACCTTTTGGCCTGGTTGTCAAGCGAGCCCTCACTGGGACTGTATTGTAAGCTCTGTTTTAATCTGTCCAGTTGTCAGTTCTCTAATATATGTATAAGTTATTAACATGAACGTCATATGTGTCGTAAGGCTGAATACATCCATAGCTCCTCTCTTCTACGCCGATCAGTTCCTGCAGATGTCCACGTCCTTACCATCACGTTTCATATACGGGCTGGGGGAACACCGCTCCAACTTTCTCCACGACGTCCAGTGGAACACCCTCACCATGTGGGCTCGAGACGTCCCACCAATGGTATCTTGGATCTAGTTTGACGTATTGGTCATACCAGTAAAAGTTAAAAGTTTAATGTAACTTTCAGAACTCAATACTCAACAAGCAGCAGCAGACTGTTGGTATTTGTTTGCATGTAAAGAGTGTAGACCATTTTATAAGAGGGTGTAAATGAGAAAAAAGGTTCATTTGATAACAAAACACAATTATTAGCACGTCATGTATATTTTCTGGTAACCATACATGTCTTTTTTCTCGTAGGAGCTGACCAACCTCTACGGTGTGCATCCATTTTACCTCTCTATGGAATCTGATGGAAAGGCACACGGGTTCTTCATGCTCAACAGCAACGCCATGGGTGAGTTTATTATACACAGAGGAAGGTGATGATGTTTAGGTTCATCTTTGGATTTGAATAAATTCTGGAACAGCAATCGGCGCATTTTTCCATTGAAAATGCTTTAAATGATAAAGAGAGACTGGTTCATTTGTACTTTAAACTGTTTACGCCTGAGTGCAAATGAAGTGGATTGTGTTCATTTGTAAGCATTTATAACGGGCACTCAACAATAGGGTTGTTTGTTTAAATGTACTTTAGACAATTCTAATTCTACATGCAAATTAGAATTACTTTGAGGTAGAAGCACTTGATGCCGTCAGAACAACAAAAACATGTTTGCATTTCAATCTTTTATGCAGATGTGGCCCTGCAGCCCGCCCCCGCCCTCACCTGGCGCATGATTGGAGGAATCCTGGACTTTTACATGTTCCTGGGCCCAGATCCGAGCTCTGTGATTGGTCAATACCTGGATGTTGTCGGTCAGCATACACGTTTGTGAATGTCACTGTTTCACATCTTGTTAAGAAGCCAATAGAAGAAAATGTATTATGAGTCTCATTTAATCTCACTTTAGGTAAGCCTGCAATGCCCATCTATTGGGCTCTGGGCTATCATCTGTGCAGATGGGGCTATAAATCAAGCAACAAAACCTGGGATGTTGTGAAAGAAATGAGAAATTATGGGATACCTCAGGTACCGTAACCATTGGTTGCATTTGGTGCTCAACAAGTGTTTATTTGGGACCCTAATGTTTTATATTTTTTTTTTTTGTGGAATGACATCGACTACATGGATCGTGCTTTAGACTTCACTTATGAGCCTGGGAACTTCTCCACCTTACCCGACCTCGTGAAAGATCTTCACAAACATGACCAGCGCTACGTCATGATCCTGGTACTTTTTTATTTACTTTGAATAAAGGAATGGCGCTTTTCGATTTTGAGCTTGAGCCGTATTGATGCTGTTAAAAAACTGCGCCGTTAAAAGTCTGAAGAAGGGTTTCAGCAGTCTTGTTGGAACATGATATATGATTATTAAAATGCCCGTATTGGCATGTGAAATAGATGTGGTTAACTCAAGGCACATCCTGATTGGCTCAGTAACATCTTTTGTTGGCCCTGGAGCAACAATACTGTTAAAGAAAGTTTGAACTCGACGCTAACCCATAACCGTAAACTACAGTGAAAGAATAGCCTGATAAAAATGAAATCGAACAAAATGAGGAACAATTCAGGTTTACTAAGTCACAGAAAGTTCATCTACAGTTGTTAATAAGCAGCAATAACAATGAGATGAACTTCTGTGTTTGGTTTCATTGGTTTTGTAAAATCAATGCAAAACAACAGAAATCCATCTGACGCACTTCCTTTTTTTGTTTGCGTCTCTTTAAAATCACAAGACGATCATAAGACTGATTTGGTCACTTAATGTTTTGATTTGTACAACAGTCATATTTGTGTTATTTGCTTTTCTTTTTTAGGATCCTGCTATAAGTAGCACTCAGAAGCCTGGCTCCTATTGGCCGTTTGATGAGGGGGCTAAAAGGGGTCTTTTCATCAATGACTCGAATGGAGACGTGCTAATTGGGAAGGTAAAGAGACACCAAATTTTGAGCTTTCCTGTGCCTCAGTGGTTAGAGCATGGTGCTAGCACCGCCAAGGTCATGGGTTCGATCCCAGGGGATTGCACATACTCCGATACAATGTATAGAATAATGCAATGTATATCGCTTTGGATGAAAGCGTCTGCCAAATGCATAAAAATGTCAAATGTAAATGTAAAGATTAGGGGATAAAACCCCTTAAAGGAGTAGTTCACCTTCAAAATGAAAATTCTGTCAACATTTACTCACCCTCTTGTCATTTCAAACCTGTATGACTTTCCTTCTTCTGTGGGAAGGCACAAGAAGATATTTTGAAGAATGTTGTTAGCCCCCCCCATTCACTTGCATTGCAATAGAAGTTAATGGGGGGCTGTGCTGTTCTGTGACCAACATTTCTCAAAATATCTTCTTCTGTGTTCTGCAGAAGGAAGAAAGTCATACAGGTTTGAAATGACAAGGCGTGTAAATGATGACAGAAGCATGATGACGCACCTTTAAAGACCAGTTACACTTTAACTGTATTATCATTATAAAGTTTTAGAAGTGTCTTGTTTGACCACAGATGTTGTTTTGAAGGTCTGGCCTGGACTCACAGCATTTCCAGATTTTTCCAATCCAGACACACATGTCTGGTGGTATGAGAATCTGCAGAGGTTCCATGACAAAGTGCCGTTTGACGGCGTGTGGATCGTAAGTTTGCGTCAGTCTACAACTAATCCGTTTGTTTATGTGTAAACCTATTTGTTACATTTTCTAAATATTTTTTTACTCGTTTTTATCAAGGACATGAACGAGCCGTCGAATTTCTTAGATGGATCACAAAATGGTTGTCCAGAGAATGAACTGGATAATCCTCCGTACACGCCAGGTATCAGTGTGTTTGCTGTTATGTGTATTGGCCAGGTCCGTTGTTCATTAAATATTTGGGATTATCAATCATTATTATAAAATGATCATTTCAGAATTTTGTGTACACATCAAGTTTAATGTAAAATTAAATTCACAAATTGAATGTGGTCTGCAAACATCATAATATATATTAAATATAAGATATGCTACATATTTTCCATTTGTCCATAAATTGGTGAAGAGGAAGCCTTGATGTCTGCTGGTTCAGATTAACTGGTTTCCACTGATGCATTTATTGTTTAAAATATTATTAGGTTGAGGTTTCTTTAATCTGAAATGCATTTATAATCAACATTAATTTTGATTTATGCAGGTATATGAGACATGTGTATTGTAAAAACTAATATCTTGCATCAACTGTTGCAGGTATTCTAGGCGGTACGTTAAAGGCCAAGACTCTGTGTGGATCAGCAAGACAGAAGATCTCCTCTCACTACAACATACACAGTCTGTATGGACTCATGGAGGCCAAAGCCACTGAAAGGTACATGCTCATAATCACACATGCATTTAATACTCATACAGATAACTATTCAAACATCTCATGATGCTTAAAGGTCCAGTGTATTTAGCGGCATCTAGTGGCGAGGTTGTGAATTGCAACCAACGGCTCACTTCACCCCTCCCTTCGAAGCACTACGGTGGCTGACACAGGACTAAGATGCCGTCATGTTTTCGCTTCTTTGCCGAAGGAGATAACGTATTTACGAAACGCGCTCTGTAGAGCATTTTGTCCGTTTAGGGCTACTGTAGAAACAACATGGCGGATTCCATGTAAGGGGACCCGCTGTGTATGCAGATAGAAATAGCTCATTCGAAGATAATTAAAACATAATGCTTATTATGTAAGGTCTTTTATACACCTCTGAAGACATAGTTATTTAAAGTATATTGCATTTCTGTCAATAGATCCTCAAAAAATCACACACTGGACCTTTAACACACACTCATTGTAAATATCAAAGCAGGCTGCTATGAACTGAAATTTTAAACGGCTATCTCACTTTTTTATCTTCATTGGTCTTAGTGCCCTAAGGAAGATCACAGGGAAACGTCCATTCGTCATTTCCCGCTCCACGTTCCCTAGTCAGGGCAGGTACTCGGGTCACTGGCTAGGAGACAACAGGAGCCAATGGAAAGACCTGGCCACATCTATACCAGGTATACGAACAAACTCTGCTACATTGCATGTTTTTGTTTTATTTTTTCCTGTTTGAAATAGATTCATTTAAATGTTTTTCCTCATAGTTTGTTTTAATATAACGTGTCATCAAGTGATGCATGTTATACAAATTCTCAATACAGTAACTTCAACATCATGCAGAAATTGCTTTCAAGTTATATTAATAAAAAATCCTTTTGTTTATGTAACTTTTTACCGTCTCCAGGTATGCTGACGTTTAACATTCTGGGCATCCCTCTTATCGGAGCAGACATTTGCGGTTTTGGGGGCAGCACCACCGAGGAACTTTGCGTTCGGTGGACCCAGCTAGGGGCTTTCTACCCGTTCACAAGAAATCACAACTCTATAGATGAACAGGTGTGTCTTCCATGTTTCCAAACACTTTTTAATGGCATTTCATTAGGTTTTACTTATAACTTACCTCTACACCAAAATCTGGCATACAGATGGTTGGTAACATTTCTCAACCCATACCCTTGCTATATCAACAGATGTGTGCTGCCACAGGGGCTCTACTATGTTTTTATCTCGTTCGTCCTTAACAGTCGTTCATGTTAACTCCAAATATTTCATCTGTTCATCTGATTAGTAATCCATCTGTCTTTGCCATTGCAAGATTGCTTTTTTTTTAATAGACTTTGATGGATTTACTGATTTATCTCAACAGGATCAGGAACCAACTGTGTTCAGTCCGGCAGCTCGTACAGCAATGAAAGAAGTCCTCCTGCTGCGATATTCCCTTTTCCCACATCTTTACACGCTTTTCCATCACGCACACGTCAGTGGACGCACGGTCGCCACGCCACTGCTCTTCCAGTAAGACAGACTCATGTTTACACACTACTTTGAATTCTTAAAGGCACAGTACACAAAAAAATTCTGTCATACTTTAGTATACACGATACCCTCATGTCATTGTAAACCCATTTGACTTTTCTCTTAATATCTCAATATAAAAGTTAGACTATAGTATAAGTTCTAAATACATGCTGTGTTGTATTTTAGGTTCCCTACAGATATGAAAACATATGCAGTAGACAAGCAGTTCCTATGGGGAAATAGTTTGCTGGTTACACCCGTGTTGGAGCCAGGTGTGGAATATGTTGTGGGGTATTTCCCCAAAGGCCTCTGGTATGATTTCTACACGGTAAGTCAACAGACCTGTAAACAAACCTTCATTGGAAACCCAATGGGATGCTTTGACATTGCAGTCATACAAGGGCAATTTCTCAACACCGAGTTTGACGTTCATTTTTGGTTTGGTTTTGCCACACGCAGGGCGACTCATTGGTAAGCAGTGGGGAGGAGATCAAACTTCACGCTCCGCTGGATAAAATCAACCTGCACCTCAGAGAGGGTTCCATCATTCCTACACAGGTTGCAGAGCATCATTTATACATTATAAACAGACCTGCCAAAAATAATGTTTGTTTATTAGTGAATGATTATGGGCTTTTAATGGCTGATTTATTTCTAAATCACATCTAGATTGGGACTTTACATAGAAGAGACAAACTTTTCAAAGTCTTTACTCTTTTTATTCGGTTCTGTATTTTATTTTTACGTTTTATTCATTGATTTAAATTTTCTTTCGATTCGGTTTTAGCGACCTAACACAACGCTGTGGGTGAGCAGTGGTCAACCTCTTCACATGGTTGTGTCTATGAGTAACGAGGGTCTGGCACAGGGGGATCTGTACTGGGATGATGGGGAGACGATCGATTCATATGAGACCGATCAATACGCTTACATTTATTTCAGAGTCAAACAGGTATACAAAACGTATCATAATACAGTGTAATAGAGTTATTAATTTACTGTTTTACACACAGCTCACATAGTGTATCACACATCTGTAATATTCAATTGATGCTTGATTGCATTTAAACCTATATTTTATTGATATTAACATTTATTTGCATTAATTAAACGCATCACACTCTAATGCACTATGGGAAACAAATGTTTTTCAAGGGTTTAAGCATTTGAAAATGAAGTGCTAAATATTGTGAATAATTTGAGTTTGTTTACTAATGTTTCTCAGAACACAATGAAGTCAGAAGTGCTGCATACTCACGAAGAAGCCAATTACATCACAGTGGAAACCGTTTCCTTTTATGGAGTGAAGGTGGAGCCTGAAAACGTGACTGTGAATTCACAAGAGGCGGCATTTACGTACCACGACAATCAGGTGAAATACTTTTCTAAGACAACTGTCTGAAGTCTTTAGGGTGGTCTCAAAACGTTTCTGGACACAAGCCTGACTTAAAGGTCCAGTGTGTTCTTTTTTTTGGAGAATGTATAATAGACAGAAATGCAATATAATATACATAACCATGTCTTCAGAGATGTACAAAGACCTTACATAATGAAGCGTTATGTTTTTATGCTTTGATGGACACGTTAAATTTTTTTATTTTATTGTCAGGCATATAGCCTATTATTCTCTTATGCATCTATGAAATATTATGATTCTAGAGCATTCACAGATACTATAATAGTAATTCATAGGCGGGGATTATGCTAATTGTGAATGACCCTGTTTACGAGTGATTGGACTGCACGTTTTACTATCAAATCTGATATTTACGAAGTGTTTGTGAATCCGGAGGAAAGTTTTCGGGAAGTTCCGTTCTACACGCAAATGACTCTGAACTCTTTACTCATATATTTATGAATGTTTCATGAATGAGGCCCATTGAATCTCAATGTAATTCATGTGTTTCTTTGTCTGAATAGGTGCTGGTAGTAACAGATTTGGGTCTAAACCTCAATCAGAACTTCACAATCAGCTGGATGTAAATATCATTTTTAAGTCGCAAGCTGCAGTCCTGGATTTCTTTTACTCGTGAACCACCTCTACATCTGCGTAAGATCTCAGTCGGAACTGGGAGTATGAAAGTACCCGTTTTTTTTTTATTCTCATGTTGTATTTCTCAGATGCTCCTGTGGTACAGTAGGTGACGAATTCAGCGTTTCACTCAATACATTGGTTTGATCCGTTTTTATCTCTGACTTATTGCTGATATTGATTTTGTGAACTGTTTAAAGTTTTGGAGGTGAAATCTAGATAACAGAGATAATCCTCATGAAATTAAGTTTGCACCTAGACATTATACATTTCATTATTATTAACATGTTTTGTGTTTGATCTGCATACATTTTCCTCGGAGGGTTCAAATAATGTTTTAGATTTTATTTTAAATGACATATATGTATATATTGTTTACAAGCATAATTGCACTGTTCATGACATTCTGATGGTACATTATATTGCAGAAATGCATGTCTGAGCTTTGGTTGGTAACCATTTACTTATTTCCATGTGCTGACAGGCTTTCAGTTAATGTGAATATTTTGTTATTAGGAGTAATTTTAATGCAAAAATGGAGATGCTACTAAAGTTTGACTTTGCTGTCACAACCATGGAAATATTATAGAAGAATTCTGTATATACTGTGTAGTATTCACCAAGGCTTAAAGAGAAAATCTGCAGTATTTTGTAAATTGCTACTACAGTACGTGCTGTCGATATTAGCATTCAAAGGATAACATTGTGCCTTATATTTCATCGAAGCTGTGATTCAACATACAGTGTCTTTACTGTGAATGTATTAAAACCTTCTGTCCAAAACACTGGACTGCTTTACAACTTTTATTTAAGTGTTATAATGAACTGGAATTTCAAGGCAGTGACTCGGATGTAATAGCAACACCTCTTAGCTTTAAAAGTGTCTGTCTTGAAGTGACCCTAAACTCGAGGAGTTTCAGAGGACACAGCGGGTTGTGTGCAATAAAGATTTTAAGCATTGGTTGGTTTGTTTCTTGTGTTTCCTATATATCGCAACTTGACCCTCATGAGCAGCCCGATTTGTTTTGTCATATATGAGTGAAATCATATTAATCATGTACAAATACTTCAAATGTGCTTTAAGTTCATATACTTTCTAATATTGATTTTAAAACCTAACCTTTTTCTAACATGACCTTTTTATATGTAACAGATAAATAAATGATCAGATAGATTCTGTTTAAATCTTTATCATGTCTGACAATCTTGTTCTAAGCTAAACGGCTGCTGTGTCTCGGTGTTAAAACCCTTTTTGTTGTTGTTTTTGAGACGCATTGATTTAAACCAGGCATTGGGATTCAAATATGATACCTACATCTGCTGCCTGATCCTGCAGCTTTCATCTCAGACTGACACAAAGCTTGTTTGAAGATCAAAGCCAGACTTTTGCTTCCACATCCAATGTGATATGACAGCGAGTAAGCCTTTATTTTGTTCAGAGAAAAGAGAAATAAAGACAGAGAGAATCAGATACAAAGATGGAAAAGGAGGAATTTGGGTCCTACTTTACATTTTAATTTCTTGATTATTCATCGGTTGTGCATTTAAGATCACATTTGGGATGTAACTTGTATAAAAACTGCATCCTTTAAGCGTCACACTGGCGTTTCACATGGGTTCTTAATATTATAATAACCTTAAAACACACTTTATACATGTGTATTTGTGTTTATTTTGGAATAGCTCAGACAAGTTCAAGCTTTCCCCTAAATTTCCATATAACATTATGTATTTGTCTACACATTACTGACTTACTATTACAAATTAATAAGAACAGCCTTTGTATGCCTTTGAAGGTATGCATGTGTTTAATCCAAAAAAATTGGCTTGTTTGCAAGCATTTTCGGGGGAAAATATCTTGATATTATTTTCAGAAGGTGGAAAAATTGGTTGATAAACTTATCTTGTTTAAAAAAGGGATTAAATATTGCTATTAAGATTAAGTTATCTACAGTTTTCACAAAAAAGTTCAACAGTGGTTAAAGTATTAGTTCACCCAAAAATGAAAATTCTGTCATCGATAACTCTATTTCATAGTATAAATGACTTTGTTCTGATAAACACAAATAACGACATTTGGAAAAATGTCAGTAATTTTCAGTCCTAGTAATTTAATAGTCAAAGGTACCGCGGAAATGTTTGTTTTCCTAAAATCTTTTCAAAAAAAAATCTATATCCTGGAATGGTAGTGTAAGATGTCCCAGAACTGAAAATGGCTAAAATTCTTCCAAAAATATTTCTGTTCATCAAAACAAAGAAATGTATACAATTTTGAAACAACCTGAACAGAATTTTTATTTTTGGGTGAACTATCCCTTTAAATGGAAAAAGTTGTGACACTGTTTGTCACACAACTAATGTTTATTCTGGCAGTAAACACATGAAAGCTTTTCATTTAGCCAACCCATGCTGGACAACTACACAGTATCACACTCCTCTCATTCCATGTGTATTTATAGAGGACAAGAACGGAAGTTCAGAGATAACAGCTTCCAGATGTTCCACATTCTCACTTTACATGGCCATACTTTACTTGAAGATGCCAAATAAGTGACATTATAACATGAACTGCCTTCTAATTTGTTTCTGTCTTAGTATAGAGCAGGCAATCCAGACCCCCAGATTTCTGATGGGACCCCCCAAAAAACACATTTCCGGTGACTGGTTTGTCACTGTTTATTTAACTCACTGGGCCTGGGAAAGCATTTTTCACGCGCGCGCGCTCACACTCAGCGGGAGAGCGCATGGAAAGGCAAAAATCAATGCCTGTTCCTAAATTAAGTTCAACAAAGAGTTAACGCGGGCTGCTTAAAACACGTTAAACACGAACACAATTTCACTTTGCATACTTAATAAAGTACCGTCATGTCTGTTGTAGATTCAGTCAAAGTACCTTGGAAATACATTTGAATGCACATCTTACTGGCTCTTGCTGACACCTAGCGGTCAAATGAAGAACGACAACTTGCCCTCAACCCACACGTGAATCTCATCTCCTCTCTTAGAATGGTGCTACCTTTCTTTTTCTGTTGTATACACGCATGGATTAAGTTTCTTTTCAACTAAAACTGCAGGAACATTTCCATAATTAAATAAGAACCGTATAGAAAATTGGTTTAAAAACACAATGGCGAATATTACACAGTACTTGTTGAAGGTGAATCGTATCTAAAGTGCGTGCGTTGCTTTGCTCTTTCCACTTAAATGACTCAGCGAGATAAGACAAGTCCAACAATACCTACAGACACACCCATCAACACAACAAACAGGACCTGCATGTGAGCACACCTGCAATCTGAGAAAACCCCACACAGCTGCGGGGATGTGGTGAAGTGTGCATGCTCTATTTTCCCTTAGGACTCACAATACTGAAAAACGACCATAGAGCCATGCATTTGATTCATTGTGTATTTCATTTGATGTGTCATATAGTACTGAAATGTGAAATACAGACGAGAACCACGTAAACACCATTAAACACGTATCCCTACGTGTCATGTGGCGTGTGACAATGTATCACCCTATAACACGGTGACTATTCAATGGTATATTTCAAGGGAAGTCCACGATTACCGTTGACTCCACCCATGGAGTCGTCATAAAATTGCTCAGGAGTTTCAGAGGTTTCTCAACTTCTCATGACGGTGAGACCACTCGGCGTTGGGCAGCAAAAACCAGAAGCTCTTCGCATTCCGTGAGCGAATCGACCGCGTTGAAACGAGTTTACCGTTGAAACGCATCGGCTGCGATGGCTGCTGTGAAAGCTCTTCAACAGTGGTGCAAGATCCAGTGCGATGGGTATCGTGATGTGTCGATCACCAACATGACCACGTCGTTTCGGGACGGTTTGGCTTTCTGCGCGCTGATTCACAAACACAGACCGGACTTGGTGTGAGTAATGAACGCGCGCATTGACCCAAATGCGCTTCTTGTGCTTGGTTGCTGTGTTAAAACTACGAAACTTAACTTAGTTTACGGTGGATGTGTAAATGTATTGACGTTTTGCTGTTAAATTTGGACGCGGGTTGGAAAACTTGAAGAAAACTTTGAGCGCAGGGCACAAATAAACTGAAGGAACGGGAACGGGAACATGGGTGTTTGAACTTGGGACGAGAACATCGGAACTTTAGTGTTTGGGATGCGGGTAGCCTATTTAGAGACGACAAAATACAAGTTAAAGTTTGTGTTATTCACGGTTTGTGAATGGTCATTTCAAGACAATATGTTGTAAATTGACGTGGCGTTTGGCAACGCTTAAGATTGGCTTTTCTTGTTTCGGATTTTAAATGGCACTGATCATATTTGAACTGTTTCTGTTTGTTATGGGAAAATCCCTGTCGGTTGCACTTTGGTAAGTGTTATGATCACTAACTCACGCTTGTCAAAATGTTTTCTCTTTTGCAGAGACTTTGACTCGCTGAGCAAAGAAAATATTTATGAGAACAATCAGCTGGTAAGACGTTTGGTCATTTTGTATATATTATTTTAGCCATTACTCACAAACTTACTCTAAATGTGTATGCATGACCGAAAGCTTAATACATAAAATTCTGTCACAACAGTTTTTATTATCCGTTTTTCCCCTCATCTTGCTGAGATGCCTTCAATCATTGCTCATTCATTGGCAGACATTAAATCATTCTGTCATCATTCGCTCACCCTCTTGTCATTTCAAACCTGCATGACTTTCTTTCTTCTGCAGAGTACAAAAGGAGATATTTTGAAGAATGTTGGTAACCAAACAACGGCGGTACCCATTCACTTCTATTCTATGGATGCAAAACTAATGCAAGTTAATGGGTATGACCGTTGTTTGTGTACTGACATTCTTATATAAGGGGTTACATCACACTACATCATAGAATCAGGACAGCTTGTTTACATTTATTCATTTAGTAGACTCTCTTATCAAAAGCACGTTCAACATAACCTTTAGAGGCAACAACGAAGAACGTATATAAAGTCAGAATAGTCATTTGTTTTTACATTTACGCATCGGCAGATGCTCTGCATAGCGACTGACTGTGAATTTAGTTTATACATGTTTTTTTATCAGTATGCATGTTCCCTGGGATCGAACCCACAACCTTTGTGTTGCTAGCCCAATGCTCTCAAGCCTGAGATACAGGAAAAACCAAAAGAAACCTAAAACGTAAATAATTAATGATCCAGATGACCTGAATCAAACCTTGACACTTTTTCAACATTAAATCAATTATCTTTTCTATCTGAATGAACTGAATGAGACTCATGTGGCGTCTAGCAACAAAACCCCCTCGGTTGAATCTTGATAACCTTAATTTCTGCTTGTTTGTAGAGCAAACAAGAGTTTTGTTTTTATGGAATGCCTTATTTCCAAGCAGATCGCGACCATTTCGTTTTAACAGCAAATGAATCTCATTGACCTCTCATAATGCTGTGTGACCTCTGTGAAGATTGCATTGTTGAGGCCTATTTTTCTGTCTTATACAGCAGTCGATTCACATGCTCTGGTGTCATAGATTGTGATAAATCATCAACAACGCACAGTTTCCGCGGAAAAGGAATGCTTACACGGGCAAGAATACAATAGAAGAGGAGAAAAAACCGGCAAAGAAATGCTAATAGAAAGAGTTTGAAGGACAATGCCACTTTTACATGCACACAAAGAGAGAGCGCGTGATTGAAAGACAGAGAAAGTGAAAGTGTTAGGATGGTAGCGGATGATTAACAAGGTGTGTTATAGAAAGTTGGCATGTTTCGACGTTAACAATTATTAGCAAATTATAATGGCAGGTACAGGAACTGTTGATATCGATTCCTGGATTTTACGTTTGTGTTCTTAAAATGTTGCATTATTATTTTTAACTGATTATTAACCGAGAAATACCTCTGGGTTTTTTGATGTAGATTTGATCTTTATCGCTCTAGTCGTGTCTGCTCATGTTTACTTTTGATCAAAGTTTTTTCCCTCTAACAGAAACATGAGCCAGCTTCACATTTTTGCGCCTGACGTGGAGGAATTATTGCCTTACCACTTAGTGCTTATGGATGGAAATATAGTCCAAATGACAGTTTTACCTAACTCTTCTTCCACATTTTTTGAAACGTGCCTTCAAAAAAGCCATTGAATGACACATTTTGATAGATTCAGAAATAATCATATTTGGCTTTATTGAACTTGTATTAGAACAAATGCTATAGATCTTGGAGATTTATGAATTTAAGTCACATTGAAAAAAAAATGATGGAGCTTAACAAAGTGCTCAGATTTGCTCCAGTAAGTTAGGATACAGTTCATAATTTTTTTGTAGTTCGTTGTGTATTCCAAGTTAATGTTTATCGGCATCCTTTTATTACGCAAGCGATTTGCGGATGTGGGTTCCTTGGGAAATTCTTATTGTCGGACACTAAAACCTCATAAAAACTTCCAATGCTTCTATTTGATGCTAGGCTTTCCAGGTGGCGGAGAAGGAGTTGGGAATACCCGCCCTGCTGGACGCCGAAGACATGGTGGCTATGAGAGTACCCGACCGGCTCAGTATTCTCACCTACGTCTCCCAATACTACAATTATTTCCATGGACGCTCTCCAAGTAAGACGCCGCTTCCGAAGCACTAGCTTCACCTCTAAGTGTAATTCACATGTTTTTATTATTGTCACTCAAAATATTTGCTGTGCATGTGCAGTTGGGGGTCTGGGAGCGATTAAAAGACCAGCAGAAGAATCGAACGAAGAACCATCTGGAAAGAAAAACCAGCCTGTCGCAGCTAAAGTTTTCGTCTCCCCTAAACCGGCCACAGAGGCTCAGAAGCCTAAATCACCATATGACAAGGTACATCCTGCACCTCATCGGCAGTTTTCTAGTCCCTTAGGACCTTTTTACTGTTTGAGAGTTTTGTATTGTGGGTGGAGTGTTTGTAATGAACAAGCATGGGCGATTTAACACCGCCTGTGGGCCTACAGGATAAACCTTGTCTTAGGTTACGTAACTGTTAAAAAGACTTAAATTGGTGGTGCTTGCTTAGGCAAGGCATTGCTATTGATTTGTTTCAAAAGGTTCACTCTAACTATTTAACTTAAGAATATAAACTGTCCCACACCCATAGACATAATATAAGTACAGACTTCTGGGGGGACTCTTTTAACCTATGTCAATATGCAATCACATTTTAACACGCTAAAAACATGCCTAGCACAACTTGGCAATCGCAGCAATGACCTGACAACATCCACGAAGCCTTGCACAGGAAAGCATACCGTTTGTTTTAATGTAGGATTGTTTCGTTTTGGTGTTTGTAAACACATTCAGTCTTGGCTGCTTCATCACCAGAAGCGCACAAAGTGATTAAATTAGGGGGTGACCTTATGTGTCATTTCTAACCGGACACGTCCTGGCCTTGTTGACCGCATGCGTCATCACGGTAGATTAGTTCATGTTTTATTTCAGAAAAGCTGCCGTTGCGCTTCAAGGTTAGAATGCAACTACAGTGATTATATGTCCTAAGCGAAATGAATGTTAATTTTCTAATGTTTTTTATTGTAAAATGTGAGAACCTCAATGACGTATGCGGTCGACAAATGCTGAAATCCTGGCCAGGACGTGTCCGGGAGATATGGCATTTGGTCACCGTTATTAAATATTTAAAGTAAAAATGTATTTGTAAACTTTCAGTACTAAATTCACAGCTACAAAATATAAATGTACAGATTTGCACAAAGTGTGTGACGATAAACGTGCTATATACTGTTTTGGTACGTTGTAACTGGCGAAAGTTATTTAAAGCTGACAACAATTTATTTATAGACCGTTTCAGTGGCAACAGCATAAACGTTTTGTGCCCCAAACTTAACTTCCGGTAGACCTCTGCAAAGAATGAAGTAGTTTTAATTCAATTTAAAGAGTAAATATTTTGTGATTTTTAAGGTCCTACTTTGGTTTGTGGAGTGTCGAGCAAAAAGATTACGTTACAAACAAGGTGTAAAAACGCTTTAATTTAATTTATTTATGTTTATTAATAGGTAGTTATTATTACATTACTTCTTGACTTACTTTCAAATGATTCGTTCGGCGATTCATCTGTCTAATCCACTCCTGATTGGTCAGATGGTCTAGTCTGCTGTGATTGGTCTACCGTGTTCAGCGTCCCAGTGTCGCAAATGGAACATAGGCGGGCACTACGCAGAGCGACACAAATCGGACACAGAACTGTAATTAGAACGACAGACGACTCGGAAAAGTCTTCTGTCGTTCCGTTCGTGTGATTCAGAGTCTACTCCTTTTTTCCCCGAGCCAATAACTTCATTCGTTCACTTTCCGATTTACAACTTGCAGACTGCTTACATTCACACACAGCAACATTACAAACTGCATTAAATGTGACAATGAATTTTCAATAAAATATGAATATAAATTAAATATAAAATAAATTGTTATATTATAATTAAACAAAGACCAGAAGTTAACATAGGACCAGGCGTGCGCGTCAAATGAAACTGTCTGGTTCAAACTCAGTCGCAAAAATAAATTCTGTCATTTCCTCAACAATAAACAGGAAAATACAGGCAGACACTTTGAATGACTCATAAGTAATTATTGAGAGAGTTGATATGAGTCCATTTATTTTTACTGTACAATCCTGCATAGTCCACCTATACTCCAGTTTATTTTAATGTTTAGTAATAAAATATGTTTGTGTGCTACCGTACTCTAGATTTCTGGTATTGTTTACAGTAAATAAGCATGATTCGATTTGTTAGGATAGTGTTTTATGAATCATGACTCATTGATCTTGCTGGAACTTTTAATCTTGCTCTTTTTTAAAGCTTTTTTAAATATCTGTTCCAGAGAGAAGTTCTGGCTGAACGTGCCAACAAACAAGGGACCCTTAGCAGCAGCTGCAGCATGTGCAACCAGCATGTTCACCTCGTGCAGCGCCACCTAGTGGATGGGAAGCTGTATCACAGGAACTGCTTCAAGTGAGAGTCAATAACTTCTTTATTTTGACATTCAGATGCAACAATGGCTCATTCACATGAGCAGTGAATCACAGCTGCCACAAACGGCGCGTTGTCATCATGATGATGTAATCGGAAGTTTTTTGACTGGCATTTCATTGTTGCTTGTGTGGGTTTTTCCTTTTTATGTCAAAAACTCCTCTTTTAGTACAGTGGATGTTTAAAAGGTACATAACTTTCACTGTTCTTAGGAACAGTTTAGGATTCTATAAATGCATGAATTTTTCATTTCACTGAATGTGTTTTGGGTGGTCAGATGCAACGTTTTTTGGGTCCCATTCACCAAAACGTTCCAAAAATGGGTCTTCTTCAAAACACCACCAACTGTAAACTCTAACTTCCTCTTCGGTTTTTAACGTCCCTGTGCAACAGATGCAAGGAATGTTCCACCATTCTCCTCTCTGGTACCTACAAGGCTGGAAAAGAACCGGGAACTTTCATCTGCAAGACCC
This sequence comes from Triplophysa siluroides, assembly GCA_006030095.1. Taxonomy (NCBI): domain Eukaryota; kingdom Metazoa; phylum Chordata; class Actinopteri; order Cypriniformes; family Nemacheilidae; genus Triplophysa; species Triplophysa siluroides. Next base: position 670,756 of record VCII01000201.1, on the reverse strand, counting down.
ACAGCAACGTGGAGAAGCCTCTGACCACTCCGACTACAAACATCTCAATACCTCCACCACAAACGCAGCCCACCACAGTAAGCAGAAGCACAACCTCCACCCTGACAGACCGGAACGGTCCAGGTGGAGGTACCGGAAAAGCTGTTTCGACACCTTCTGCATTTAAACTTGGTTGGCTGGCTAATAAAGGTGACCGTACGCCCACCCGTGGGTCTCCTGCCACACCCGCTTCAACACCCACCCCAGTACCAGCACCAAGAACAACACCAGCCTCAAAAACAACTCCAGCACCAGAGACTACAACCACGAAAACTCCCTTTAACTTGAAGACGGCAACAGAGTCTCCTACAACCATAAACAACAGTGTACAGAAGAGCCAAGAGGCTAGAAAAAGGTGATTTTCTTTTTTTTTCACCTTTGTATGTACCTTGTCAAAATACATCACTACTAAAGTCTTTCAAACTAAAGTGGATTTTGTCTTTTTCTTTACTAGATTCTTCGAGTCAAGCTCCAACTCCAGCAGCATCACACCAACCAGTAAGAACAGCCCATCAGCCACATCAAAAACCTCAGGGAGTCCAGCGGGTGTTAAAATATCAACATCTCTGAGTCCAGCGAGTGTTACAACATCAACATCTGTGACTCCAGCGAGTGTTAAAACATCAACATCTGTGAGTCCAGCGAGTGTTACAACATCAACATCTGTGACTCCACCGAGTGTTAAAACATCTGTGACTCCAGCTTGTGTTAAAACATCAACGTTTTTGAGTCCAGCGAGTGTTAAAACATCAACATCTTTGAGTCCAGCGAGTGTTAAAACATCAACATCTTTGAGTCCAGCGAGTGTTAAAACATCAACATCTTTGAGTCCAGCGAGATCTTTGAGTGTTAAAACATCAACATCTTTGAGTCCAGCGAGTGTTAAAACATCAATCTTTGAGTCCACGAGTGTTAAAACAGCAACATCTTTGAGTCCAGCGAGTGTTAAAACAGCAACATCTTTGAGTCCAGCGAGTGTTAAAACAGCAACATCTTTGAGTTCAGCGAGTGTTAAAACTTCAACGTCAGGTAGTCCAGCGTCTGGCCCGAGTGCAGGAGCCGGGGCAGGTAAAGGCAAAGTCCTCCTGCGGGTGGGAGACTGGGCTAAAGTGCAGGACGAAGATAAAGAGAAAGAGAACGAAAGGGAAAAGGCCAAAACACTGATCGGCAAGATCGTGTCAGGGAACAAAAATCACAGCAGTTCATTGCAGAGTCCAGCTGGGCTGAAAGCTAATGGCAGGTGAGCTTTGGTTCTACATGGACTAATATTACATCTCACTTCCTTTTCACAGGATTTTATAGACCCTGTTTGAATTGTAGCAAATATGTGCTCAGTCCTGTCAAGTCGTGTTTGCAAATATACTTGGATGTTGTGTGTCACTTGGATGTTGACACTTGTTGGTATACCCTGGCATTGTCGCTTATACCAAGTGGTCCTCATGAACGCCTGTTATTAACGCCCATCCTCATCCCTCGGGTTCCATAGTAACGTTTCCCTCGTGGAATCGGGTGTGAAAGGCCCCTCCGGTAGGGTGCGCCTGAAACCGCTGGATGCCGGGTTGGACTCAACTGCCCCCGCAGCTGGAATGCCATCCTGGATCAAAGACAAAAACTCATCCAGGCCGGCAAGCTCACTGTCGTCCAACAGCAAGGGTGAGGACACTAGGGATTTTTTCTGTCTATTGTAGATTTCTAGAATGCATTTCTTGTTATGTCTTCTGAACATATTAAAAAACAGTTTCTATATTTTGGTTTCATTACAGAAAACGATGCAGCACCATCTGACTGGAGATCAATGCTGAAACCTGTTGCAAAGTAAGTCCTTCTCTTGATTTTTATCTCTTGCATAAAATCTGTGTTCTGAATTATCAGATGAAAATATTACATCCGACATACATAAAAGAAAAAAATGTGTTGTACTTTCCCTGTGAAATAATTTCACAATTTCTTATTACGAATCCTCCTGCTGTTCCCTCATTAACCGGTTCATTCTCCAGACGCTCGGTCCCACCCACACCGTCACGCTCTGTTGTGATTGGTTGTCTCGATGGGCGCGTAACGCTCCGCCCAATGAGACTGGCGGTGGGTCGTATCTAAAGGCCCCAAAGCAATAGATCTCAGTGCACATGCACGTTCCCCCCCATGAAGAGCTTTCACCTGTAACTACCCCTTTTACTTCCTGCCCCACCCTCCCAAACTTTCACCCGGCAGAGGTGAGAGAAGCGATGCTTACCATTTAGAAGCCCCGAAACATGACAGAAAGTTGTAATATTTCTTTTGTTTATTTTTTGTGTTTATTAGAGACGGCACTTCCAGTGAAGGCATTAGTTCTCCAAACAAGAAACCAGAGTCGGCGTCATCGCCACAGGCATCAGGTGTGGGAATCTCTCAGACGTCTGGGTCTGCTCCTTCTACTATTAACGCCTCCCCGGGCATCAACCGCCCCATGACACCCTCAGCTAGCCCGCTGAAAAACGGGCCTAGTGGTAAGGCTGTAGGAAACGTATACAAATGAAAGTCCGAAAAAAAAAGTCAAGCATAATTCACTAGATTTTGTGATTTAAATCTAGACAGAAATTAGAAATTTTGTGTGGTTTCGTGCTTTGAACAATGCAGAAAATGGGACAACATTTATTGAAACTGCAATTAAACTTAAAGTGATAGTTCACCCAAAAATGACACTCGCCTTCTTGTCATTTCACACCTGACTTGCTGAATGCAAAAGAAGATTTTTTTGAAGAATATCTTTGGTGGTACCCATTGACTTGCATTGGTTTTGTGTCTATACAATAGAAGTGAATGGGTGCCGCCATTGTTTGGTTAACAACTTCCTTCAAAATATCTACTTTTGTGTTCTGCGGAAGAAAGAAAGTCATATAGGTTTGAAATGACAAGATGGCCAGTAAATGACCATTTGAATGTTGATTAATTTTGAATGAACTATAACTTTAAAGCTTTTATTGTGAAATGTAACTTAAAAGAGGTCTTCGCTGTGATGCAATAGAAGAATAATTTTTGGTTCCCTGAAGAACCTTACAGTCAAAGGTTCTTAAAAGAACCATTTTTTATAGTACTTTCTTCCACTATAAAGAACCTTTTGTGTAATAAAAAGGTTTTGTGGATGTTCCTCATGAATCCATATAGCCCAACAAAGAACCTTTATTATAAAGAATGTCTCTTATCCACGTTTGCTTCTCAGGTGCAAATGTATCTTGTTTTAGGGTGTTTAGACATTGTTCCTACTGGAAAACAAACACAATTTGTCTTCATTTTTCTCTACGTTTCTGTTTTTCTCTCTTCCTTTCCTTTATACAGACACCAAGAGCGCTAGCAGTGTGTCTCCTGTTAGCTCCTCAGGGACCGAAACTCACAAATTGCACAAGGTGTGTGTCAAAACAGTAATTACAAGTGTTATCTGGTCTCGTGCGTTTCTGTCTGCGCCGATGTGTGCGGGTGTTGGGGGATTACTTTGTCAAGGGGCCCATTTAGAGTGTTTTGGAGGATCAAAAGGGCTCTTGGGAAACAGTTATCTCTGAATAGACTGTAGAATCAAAATTGAGCGTTTTCAAAGTAAGTCAACGCTTTCGAAATCTATTCACGTTTCCTGATGGATTAGACGAGCGTTGAAAGGAATAAATGAACCGTTTAGGGTCTGTGCTGAGACGGTTGCAGAAAAGTTGACTTTTAATGTGCGTGTGCGTCTGTGTTTGTTTAAAAAGCCGGATCACATTCCTAAAGAAGAGATTCTGAAGGAGCTGAAGGAAATTGAGATGAATCTGAACGAGCTGGAGAAAAGAGGAGTGGAACTAGAGAAAGAGCTCAGACAATCCGATGAGGGTTTGTATATATGCGCAAACACAGACGCTCATTTTTCACAACACATCAAAGTTTAATAAAGACTTGCAGACATGAACAAATGCACATGCCAGCAAATATAATCCTTCTATTGTCACATGAGGGTCTGGACATCTGCCTGTGAAGCTCTATTTATGTTCTTTTATATTTAAAGTGTTGTGTACTTCGTAAAGTCTTGTGGTTGGGAAGTGATTTGGGAAAAATGCATATACAGTAGTGTTAATGGAAAGTTTGAGATGAAAATGCGAAGACATTTATTCACCCTCATGTTGTTCAAAACCTGTATATGATTATTTTTTCTGTGGAGCTCAAAAGAAGATATTTTGAGAAATGTCTTGGTGGTTTTGTGTCCATACAATGTAAGTCAATGGGTGCCAGTGTTGTTTGGGTACCATTATTCTTCAAAATATCTTCTTTTGTGTTCTGCAGAAGAAAAAAGTCAAACAGGTCTGGAATAACATGAGGAAAGATAAACCATAAATGATGAAAGATTTTTCTGATTTCTTTAACTGTTTCGCCCAAAAAAATCTGTATCTGTACTCTCCAGCAGGTGGAGACATACATCAAAGATTTTTTTCAGAATCAAAGACCTGCCCGATGAAATTTTTGAAAGCTAATCAAATTTATTGTGTAAATAAGTGTTTTTGTCTTCAGATGGAGAAGAGGACACATTAATGAACGATTTAATGGTGGACTGGTTCAGTCTCATCAGAAACAAGCAGGTCTCCATGAGACGAGAGTCTGAGCTGGTGTACATGTAAGTACGCATAAACTCTTGAATCAGTGTAAACGCTGATGGGAAACGTCCTGTTGTCCTAAATGATTTGTGTGTTTGTGTTGGGATCAGTGCCAAGACTCAAGATCTAGAGGAGGAGCAGCCCAGTGTTGAAGCAGAACTCAGAAGACTGCTGGACAAACCAGGTTAGACTGACAGTAACTCTTGTGCTCTTTCTCATCAAGCACTTTGTCACTTATTTCATTATTTAAGTTAAGGAGAACAATCTATATGAAGATGAATCTATATAAAATATTTGTGAATCCCTAATTGTGCTTTGTTGTCAAGAAAAATACATTGTGATTGTTGTACTTGTTGGCGTGTTTTCCTTAACTCTGAATATTAAAAATTTTCAGTTTTAAGAGTAAAATATAACCCAGAATCAAAACAAGCCTTATGATATGTATTTTATTATTATATTTATATAGTTATTAATAATTATCAATCACCTAACATAAGTATTAGTTTTGTTTTTTGTGAAATTTATGTGAAAATTGAGAACCTTTTCTCATCAGTGGAAATAGTCTTTTTAAATGTAGATCTGGTGTGTATAAAGATCCTGTATTTATTTGTCCTTTAGATCATTTGAAAACTTTGAGTGATCGTAAACAAGAGGAGGAGCTGATGGCCAAACTGGTGGATATAGTGAACGACAGAAACGCCATCATAGAAGGACTGGATGAAGACAGACTAAGGTCTCAATACAAAAAAAAAACACACAAACTGCTCTTTGATATACAATGAATAAAAACCTATTAAAGGAGTCATATGACACGGCTTAAACGAATATTAGCGCTCATTTTGATTCATTTCTGAGCAAAACCGAATATTTGGTGGTAATTATTTTAGACCAGGATTAGGTTTTATTCAACTGGATTGGATTGTGAATATTCTTGTATATCGTAGGTTTTTATATTTTGATAAGAGATCAATATTTGTTTAGCTTTACACGGTGTGATCAGTTACATTCCGTAAATTAGAAATACCCCAATTAATTTTGTCAGCCTGGTACCCTATTTGATGCCTGTTATTGTTATTGTTATTATTAGTGTTAGTTACCTAACTTAATCTCATTCTTTAGACATCAACTTTACAATTTTCACTTTTTCCATTTACTGTTTTTACACAGGGAGGATGAGGAAGATGAGCAGCTGAATAAGATGATGCAGGACCTTGGTAAGCATGATGCTCATCTCACTTACTGTAGCTCCAAAAATGAGCAATATCTTGTATTGTTGAACATTAAATCAACGTACAGGATACAAGCTTTCCGACTTTCCAACATTTGTTAATCTTTGTACATTTAGTTGTTTCGTGTTACTTTATTGTGCATTAAATAATGTTAAAGGGATAGTTCACTCAAAAATCACAAACAGAGACAACATGTATTAGTTAATTCTGAAATGAACAAAGATGTCAAAATGCTGTAGTGTGTTATTCATTTTTTGTTCATTGTTAGTTAGCAAATTGAGTGTTATAAATTGAATTTTTTTATAGATTATTGAAAAAGATATTGAGGACAGCAATGCCTTAACGCTTTTTGAGAAATGCGCAATGAAAAATGTTGCCTATTTTTAAATACGTCACATCATATACAAGTAAATCTTTGTTACACATTTCCTCTGTAATTCTTTCCAAAAGATGAAGATTGCTTATGTTAGAACAGATCACATTATCCTCACTAGACAGTGATTTCTTTGCACCAGCTGGTCCTGGTTTAAGAGGCAGGAATTTGAAGCCAAGTCTGTTTATTGTAGTCCATTCTGTTGAGTGACTGAAAATGAACATTCCTTCTGGTTTGCAAATAATAGAAGGTTGGCAATAGTGACACAATTGTTTATTGTCAACATTCGTGCAGTGATGGCCGTGCAGCTGCACAGATGATAGTTTGCATGGGTATCGTGTATGTTTCCAGTCATAAAAAATGATTTGAGGATAATGTGTCTTTTAAAGGCACGGTCTGGTCTGTGGATTTTTTACGAGTACGTTTTCAAATGAAAAGATGCGTTATTTGCATAATGTTTGAACTTTTAACCATACGGTGTAATGGACAGTCTTTGTTGTACTCGCAATGCTAAAACCAAAGTTTCCTTTTTGGAATTACTGACATGTGACCTTCCGCCCACCACTGAACCGACAATGAATCTTGGGAGTAATTGGTCTGTGCATGTATATGTATTCCACATTTTGAACAGCCCCAGTGTTACTGTAGCTATAGAAAAAGTAATGCGGCCCATTTTGATTTAATGACCGCTAATGGAAACTATCAGTGTCTAGCCATGGCTAATAATCTGAATGTGTTTTCGATGCTTAAATGAATAATGTAAAAATGTATAATTTACCAACCAAATTAAACAAAGACAAAAATGTGGGCAAAAGTCATAAATATTTGCAATTCATGACAAAATCTGAATGCATTCGAGCCATTATGGAAATTCCAAGCTGAATGTCGGCGACCTCTGTCTTGAAAGGATTTACCTTTGTGTGCATTTTGTAACGAATGGGTTATGTTCTTGTTTTTTAACAGATGTGAAGAAAGAGAAAGTCAAGAGGAAATCATCCATGTCTCGGTGGTTTAGCAGGAAAAGTAAAAGGCCGTCCGAGGAAGACTGATCCTCATGAGGGGTGTGCGTGTGTGTTTCTGTGTATTTGTCTCGGACTTTGAAACATTCTGCTGATAGTCATTAGCAGTTCAGTTCGAAGGTCAGATCCTGAAATCTAGATTGCAGTCGCACAGTCTGTAACAAACGGTGTTTTGGAGACTGCACGTGTTGCGGCGTCGCATGTCATTATGTATTTTCACACTCGTTTCTCACATGCTTTTGCACGTTCTCCGTGGCTTTGTTTGTGGGTGTGATTCATGCATTTGTTATTAAAAGTTTTGCACTTCCAATTATGTTGATCATAGCTCTCAGTCGGTGTTTAATCAGGGGATTTGTGTTGAGAGAAAATAAGTCTCAAGTCGTATTGATTCATATTGAATCCGAATTAAAAAGGGACAAGTTTTTGGTCCAAACTATTCAGTTTGTCACTTGCCTTTTTTTAATTGAACATACTTTAATTGAGGAGTTTTGTGCATTCTTCCCCAATTTTAATCGCTTTAATCATGTTAGCCAATGACACTTGCAGTACGATCACTGACCATCAGGGGGCAGACAACCACTGAGTTTAAATATCATGACATTTTTAAACTGACTGGGGAATCTGAGATCATTAAGTGTCTGCCACAAAAGATCATGCTTTTAAACCACTGTGCAGGTGATTTTATTTATTTTTCATTTAGTGTTTTTTGCCTTGAATATGGGGTTGAAGTTGTTACAAAATTGCTGAAGTATTGCGCTTTTTGCATTTTCAAATGCTCTTGCTTTATTATTCTTAATCTTTGTTTGCTTTAAACTGCGATTTTCAGAACTTTGCTCAAATATAATGTGTAGGCTACTTTAAATAGTTGCTAAACCATGCTTTTAATTTAAGACTGTTCAACATTTTTTTACCCATTCCTCAAAATTAAATGCATACTTTTACACTACTGGATGTACAATAAATGTTATTAATCAACATCAATGCTTTTCTCTTTGTCCATCTGCATGTATAAAACATGGCCACACTTTGTCCAGCTTACATTAGTTTATTACTTTCACATCATCAGTCGCATGCTGTCTGTTTACATGCTTTTTGGTTTCCTGAAGTTTCCCTCAAATTTGAAATTCTCATATTCTCACACATCATGTTATTGTACACAGTGTTTGTTAAATAAATAAATAATATTGTAATGGTAAAAAACAAAATGGCAAGCCTACCTTTCGATAGCATTATTTACATACTGAATAATCTATTGGAATCCCTATAATACCGTGATATTGTTTACTTAGCCTACTATATTCAATGTCATAATGTGTATCTAAGGTATATTATGAGAAATTGCTTTAACTGATACTTGGGAAAATAATGTACTCTTGATAGATCACTACATGCCTAAATACTTGAAAATACTTCCGGTAAAAACCTAGCAGAACGTAATGTATTATTAAACTCAACGTTTAACTATTTTGGGGATTCCCTGTGAAATTGACCAGTCATGCAGACACACTTTGTGTACAAACCTGGCAAAGATCCATCTTAAAAATGTAGGACTTGTGAAGCGGCTGCATTTATGTATCGTGCTTGTGTTTTTGGGCCTCTAATGCACACAAATTTATTCTGCTCCTATCTGTTTGGCTTTGTCGCTCTATGGAAAAATCTGCAGTGACAGATTACAGAGCGTGTTAGACCACGAGAATAGGAATGCTAACATATGCTAATGTTCGAGCTGATGCTCTGTCAGTACTGATATGGCGAGTGGATTACCTGTGTTTCTCTTCATCTGATCCACGGCAAGGGCCTACAACACAAACAAATCGAGCTTTACACGTTACACTGCGTTTGATATGTATTTATGCTAAGAGTGTTTGTGTGTTGAATTGTGGGCTGAATGGGTTGCTCAAGTGATCCTGTATATTTATCCTCATTTATTTCACTTTTCCTTTCCCAGTTTTAGAGATTTAAATGTTTCACGTGTGTGTGTGTGTGTGTGTATGAAGATCTTAAGTTTCATTTACAATTAAACAAAGCTCAACTATTGTGGCTTTTACAAACTAACAAAGTATCTCTCTCATATTTAAGTTTATGGATGTTAAAGTAAAGAATTGAAGAGAGCTGAAAGAATCAAATCAAAGAATGTGCTTGTAATTGTTTCTTTATTGTCAAATAAGGGCCCAGGTTAAATGAATTTAAAGCGCACACGCATACATGCATAAGGCTGAATATAAGCCCTTCATTGTGTGTGTGGAGATTTCTGGGAAAGACATTAGAGATGGAAAAGCTATCTACACTGACCTGGAGAGATAGTCCATGTCAGACTCGGTCACCATGCGCAGCGAGTATTTGAGCCAGGTTTGAACTCAGAACTACCAATTACATACACACACACACACACTGGTTTACTATCTCCGTGGGGACAGTCCATAGGCGTAATGTTTTTCTATACAGTACAAACTGTATATTTAATCCCCTCCCCCTAACCCAACCCCTAAACCTAAAGATCATAGAAAACTTTTTGCATTTTTAAAAAATATTGTTCTGTACAATTTATAAGCTTTGGTCCCCACAGTGACAGAGTCCCCTTGTGTTGGTGTGCATTCAGGTTTAGGTCCCCACCGGGATATAAAAACATGTACACACACAGACACAGTGTGATGGCTACATTAAACAAGCCACAAGCTAAACCTGATTCTCAGTAATTAGTATAGTATTATTAAATACATAATTATTATAAAACTAAATAAAATATTGTTTTTAACCATAATAAAATGTTACTTAAAAATGTTGGGTGTTTCTTAATAAAGCAATCAATTCTAGAATCTGATTGGTCGAGAGGTGCTGCGCATGCTGTCAGAATAGCGCTGCTGGGATGCCATGGTGTTCTGTATCCTTCCGCTACATTAAACGGCGAAATTGTAAAACGACATCGACAAGTTGTCGACTTCTTCAGCGGACATAGAACCACAGATGCAGGTAATCATGCACTCCTGCCCTCCACCCTCAGAAAAGCGGACCCTGCTAGTTGAAACGTCAAGTTTGTGGATTAGTATCTGACGTCTCTTTGGAAATAACGTGAGTGACGCCACAATCTTCAATCCGCGGCGCTAGAAAGTAGTCCAACAACCAAGAGTGTTTTTGAAGGGTTTTAGATACGTTCAGTTATTACTTAAACTGTTGTATAAAAGCAGCATGCCAATCGAGTTGTTATGCCCGTATGTGTATTGAGCTGTAGGTATCACATGAGTGAGTAAATGTCGTCTGTCCAGGTGCGTGCACACCTGTCTGTTTGTGGGTTTACAAGTTTTTACTAAAACGACAGAGAAACAGTTACAAAAACTTGGAGAATCAGCATTCAATTAAAAATAGGGTATAACTTTTGTTAACTGCATAGAAATGTCGTCAAAATAGTAATACAAAAGTTAACGCCAGAATGAAACCCGTCTGAATGTCCTACCAGTCTTGCGCACATCAATATTGTGTGACCTCATTTTAACAAGCCAGATGATTTTGAAGTATTATTGACTTAATTTAATTAAATATAGACTTAATTTAAAAAGATGTCTACACTATACATGTGTCATGTTGATCAGTTTTTGTAGATGGATTTTGTAACTTGGAAAATTGAGCCAATTTTGTGAGTGTGCGGACAGTTTAGAAATCCATTGAGGGGCAGGTAAGGGATGTGAGGCAGATAAATTCTCTCACCTTTACTTTCTCTTGACTTCTTTGTCCACACTTACAATTATTAGATGTGTGTGTGTGTAGGAGCGGTTCTGCTTTATACTCTATAAAGCTTGTGAATCACCTCCATTGACTCGAGTGTCAGCATGCATGAACAATTTGTCATTTGTCTCTCTCTTTCGCTCTCACATATATAGACTCTCAAAAGCGATAACTCAAAATCATGTTGAGCAAGGACCGGTTGCCAAGGCTAACATGGCTCTAGCATAATTATCGCTCATAAGACGTGTGTGTTTGTGCCCAAACTGACGTCAGTAGCAAGTGAGTTTTCGCTTTTGGTATTTTTGTTTTGTGTGTGATTAAATGTTGTGGCTCGTGTGTGGTTTCGTCCACTACACTGCAGTCTTTTTGTCGAAAGCAGACTGTGACCCGAATGAAGGCTACATGACAGGCCAGGTCTGATTTTGGCCTTGTCCGTCAACGCCATCGTCACTCTTTGCTGACGTTTATTGCTCTGACTAATCATCTCTCAAGAAAACAGACTGGCGTCACCACGCCAACAACGCCAGACCAAAATGTGACAACTTACTCAAGAGTTATTCCATCCCTTATTATTCCAGTTTAAGATGTACTGTCCCATTAGTCAGTTCTATATTGAAAAGAAATAAGAATACGTCAGATTTTTTTCCATACGGCGTAAGCAAAATGGGGACGTTTGGATCGGTTTTGGAGATCCGATCACAAGTGTAAAGTGTAAAAGGGGTCAAATGACACGGCTAAAACCAATATTATCGTTTGTTTTAGATGTAATGCAATGTGTATACACGATTTAAGGTTAACAAAACGCTGTATTTTCCACATACCGTGCATGTTTGTATCTGCTCTTTGCCCCGCCTCTTTGAAACGCGCAGATTTTTTACAAAGCTCCTCGCTCTGAAGAAGCAAGGTGTTTTTTGATTGGCCAGTTAGCCAGTGCGTAGTGATTGGTCGAATACTGCAAGCGTGTGACGGAAATGTAACACCTCTTACTATATTTGGAACATTAGATTCCAGAGCAATTATCCTGACAGGTACGCCCACCTTACTTGTGTATACATTTGGACAGTCTGATAGAGCGTTCCCACCAAACGCGACTTGCGCAAATATATCGCGCTATTCGCACATAGTTGGACATAGTCGACATTTTGAGTTTACTCGCTTCATTCGCGCGTGAAATTTACTTCACAACAGACGCGAATCCGCTTCATGGGAGGGGGTTCTGCCAGGCGAACCATATCGGCCGATAAATGGTCGTTTTTAATGTTATCGTATCGGCCGATAATAAAATTTATGCCGATATGTTAAAGGCGATAAATCTTAAATCATTCCCTCTGGTTAAACAACTTCATATGCACGCTGCTCGCAGTTAAAATACAGTACAGTACTGTCTTTCTGTCATGATCATTCACTTACTGCTATTATCAAACATTGCTGATGTAGGTACAGTATGTATCTACAGAATTAATTAATGTGTAAATTATAGGAACAAAAGCATATTGTTTGAATCAGACTGCTGTCTGTATGCTTTCTGTCTTGAGATCTGTTAGACATTTGGCTATTGAAAATTTTTACATTATGCTCGGTACATGATTTTCAGGGAAAAAAAGAGAACTAATGGTTACCTTGTTTTCCGCACTTTTTGCCATTTATTTCAGTCTTTGGGAATTTTATATTAATATTTAGATACTGCATATCGACCAATATATCGGTTATTGGATTCCAATGTTAAAGAATTATCGGTTATCGGCCAAAATTTACATATCGGTGCATCCCTAATATATATATTGAGTATTGAGTTGCTCAAATTGAGTAAAGAGCGTTTTTTACAACTTACCAGATTGTCCGACCTCCTCACTCACTTTCTTCCAAGCAAGATCATTTTTATTCATGTTTCGATAAAAGTATGATGTATTGTACAGCTCCGGGTATCCACATACAGCAACGAAAATTTTGTCCTCCATTGTTGTTTCGGATTTCTGCCTCCGCTCGCTTCGTCATAATCACGTCGCCCGAATCATCAAACGCCCGAAACGCTCAATTCGCGCAGTAGGATGTCCTATCGCATCTTTGCATTGACTTAACATGTAAATCACTCGTGCTTAACACTTCATTCGCGTTTGGTGGGAACACATAGTTAGTCAAATCATACCATGAACTGACGTAGATTTGTGGGGGTGTGGTTACAACGAGTCGTTTCAGGCAGGTCTGGGTGAGGATTTGCTTTAAGATAGAATGCCACTTTTGTTCCCGACACTTTAATTTACGTCTCTAAATCATTCATGCATGGGCAACTTATAACACACCAAAGACACAGAAAAAAACGTATTCACGCCATATGGCCCCTTCAAATATGTGTGTAAACATTAGTGCTAATTAGTAATTAATTAAATAATGTATCATCCATGCAAGATTATATTATATAGTCTATATAGAAACTAAAAAGAAATCAATATGATAATCAATAAAATACGAAATTAATAAAATAAAATACACAAATAAATCATATAATGTAATAAATATAATATAAATATCCTCTTCATCACAATATTATAACTCATTTCTCATTTCTTCTCGATGTCTCACTCTATTTTCAAGTCTCATTAGACCCCTCTCATCTTTTTCCTCACTCGCTCCATCTCCTCACTTCTAAGCTAACCTGATTTCAGCCCATGTAGTCTGCGCAGATAAAGACAGATTCCTGCTACGTTTAGTGGATTAGATAGTTAATCACAGTATATTACAACCTCTCTGTTGGCTTCCCATTGAAAATGAGACACCTCTCTCAGCTAAAGCGCATTAGAAGACCTAATCAGATCTCGGCTCCCTCTATTACAAATTGAAAGATATAATGTTCCTCAGTTTTCAATATTAAAAAAGCCCCCGACCTTTTAGTTTTGACTTTCCAACGGGTGTGTAGAACTTCATCACGCTCCTCTGATAGAATTACCTGATATCCGAGCTTCCTCTTCCAGCGTGTCTCCATGCATCGTACGCTTCCTCTAAGGCTGGCTGATTGAATTTGAGGCAGGCTACACCAACCACTTAAGCATTTCTGCACGTTACTGATTGATTATGCCCTTATCGTATCATCTTGCTCGCTGTGGTGTGATAGTCCTCTTTCCCTCTCTGGGCGAGTAATTCTGCATCTTCTTTTTGTAATGCCTTTGAGGCGCTTTTCGGACCTATTTCTTATGCTGTGTGCGAGAGAATCGGATAGCGACGGACAGCTTCAGACATGGAATACACGGAATGCTTCCCTTACGAATTAGATAAACTGTGCGTTGAAGTTAACCCGTAACTGAAAGATAAATACAATGGATTTCAGATAATCTGAAGATACTCTCTGAGATCTTTGGCATCCTGATAGTCTTGTTGATTAGATACAGAGTCTGTTTCATACATCGGTGAAGAAAATTGTAATAGTTATTTATGAAATCATTTCGGCCAACTTTTCCCACTTGATATGCCTATATGGTTTGACTATTTTCGCCTGAAAAAAGTAAAGCGTTTTCTTATTTAATTACAGTTACTTAGTTTATTCTTGCCTTACAAACAGTTCAGTATATACTTTCAACAATTCTGTAGAAAAATATATTGAATACAAATTTAGGCGAGTTTGCATTATAATGAAAATAGTTTTTTTAAATTCATCTGTATATATGTGTATTGTTAAAGTGGAATGTTTATAGCTCGTTGCATAAAACGTTTAAGCTAATATTGATAGATTTAAAAATGTAAAGATGTTTTTAGTTATTAGAAACGAGTAAAACCTTTACGTTTGTGACAACGTAATAGTGGGTAAAAAAAATGTATACAGCCTTGCTGTTGCAACCGTGTGGACATCAGTGATACCTTATACTGTATAAGATGCTGTGGAAGGTAGTTCTTCCGTCATCATTTACGCTCCTTTAGATGTAGTCTACACTAAAGCGTTTTCATCTGAAAACAGAGTTTTCGTTTTCAAAACGCTCTTCGTCCACACTAGCGTTTTCAAGCGTTTCCCAAACGCTGCCCATCCACACTAAAACTTCTGAAAATGCTTACGTCCATAACTGCACATGAGTAAAACCTTAGACACGCCAGCATGTGTAATTTCTGTCAGGCGTTTATTTACTTAATATACAGCTAAATAAACAGCGTTTTCAAATGTATCCACTTTGGAGTGCGTTTTCAAAAAGCCCCTTTTTCGTTGACAACAACGCAGTCTCAGTGTGGACGAAAGTCCAAAACGGAGAGAAAAAGATGCATTTTCAAACGAAACATAGTAGAGAAGAAAACTACTATGGAAGTCAATGGTGCCCTTAAATGGTTAAGTTTATCACATTCTACAAAATATCTTATTTTGTTTTAAACAGAACAGAGAATAAAAGTTTTTTGGCTGAACTATCCATTTGAGAAGAGGCAGGATTAAAAGCAAAAATGCAGTATTGTAAAATCTAGTTTTTCCCTTTAGCCCTATGAGCGTGTATGAGTGCACTTGTTGTTTATATTTGGTTATGAACTCATCAGTGACCAGTGTGCGTGAAATTTGGTGTGCATTTTGCATGTACCTGCAAGCTCATGCATGTGTGTATTTCATGGGGTTGAGACAGACCCTCTCTCCTCGCCTCGGCCCGGGCGTTAATTAGTACACAGATAATCCAAAACCCCCTCAGCGTGCGAGCAGACAGATTTGGAGCCTGCCATCACAAGCACCTTTATTCACGTAGGTACACTTGAAGGAATGGTTTGCCTCAAAATGAACATTTTCTCATAGTTTTTCATCACTCAAATTTGTCTTTCCAAACTTATATACATAATTTTTTTGCAAAATTCGATAGCAGGAAATCTGAAAAATGGGTGAGAGTATTCACGCTGATTTATTTAAGTATCAGGGGGCTGTTAAACATTAAAAAAATATATATGTAATTCAACCAATTTTCAAAGATCCCATCATGTTGTATTTAAAGTCACCATGAAACGGAAGTTGCGATGGACTTCTTTTCTGAATCGTGACATATATCCGAGTGCAATGGCTAATGAAAAAAGCCATTAAAAAAATAATGTAGGGCGGCCTTTATTTTGCCCATCAATTTTGACTGGTTTGTTGTAAATTGGGCGTTGCTAACAAAATGGAGGCAGGTTCAAATGACAGTTAACAGTCTGTTGTGGAGGGGAGGGTCAGTATAATCCTACTAGGGCTGGGCGATGTGTTTCAAAAATATTATCGATAATCGACTTTAAATTCATCGCGATATCCGATAATATCAGGTGTGTTTGACTTCATGCAATGTTGCGCAGGCGATCTGTTTACTGATGTCATACTCTGATGCAGTGGCGGCTGCTGATCTTTTAAAGAGGGGAAGCTCATTTTCGGCCTAAATCATAAAAATTGTCCATTTATTTATATGTAAATTCTGCCCTACGTTCCTTTTCAAGAAAATGCTGTAATATATCTAATATATATATATATATATATATATTTAACTCAACGGGAGGAAATGTGGGAATTATGTTAAACTGAAACAATGAATGTGGTGTGAAATTGTGTGAAATATACGATGAAGGTTGCAGCAGTTTGTCTTTCGACTACACATGCAAAATCCGCGATGGGACTGAGTTGGAAATGGAGACACAGAGTGATACGCGTCATAATCTGAAGACCACGCCCACACCAACCGTCTCTTTGCATTGCGAGAAGCTGCCGCCTCCTTGTCATTTATGATTTATAACAAAAAAAAAAAAAAATGTCTAAAAGCTGATATGTGACAATGTGTATAGCAAACAAGCTAAAAAAAAACAAGAAATACGTTTTTATAAGCTGTCGACCCCAAAAAACGAGCGTTTTAGGACATAAAAGTGGATTAAAAAGAGATGACAGACCCTCCAATCATCACGCAGACGCTCGGAGTCCGGGCCAGCCCACTCCTCCATTCATCCCAGAGACGCTGAGCGTCCGTGGGCGGGACATAATCGCAGCATTATCCAATGACCGTCTTGTTTCTAAGCACTGAAAAAAACTGTTTAAAGCAGCCCCATTGAAGTCAATGGACGCTGGGCTTCAACAGAGTAATGCACTGTACGCTACGGGAATGAATGAGAAGGAAATCGAGTCATCCGACCTAAGTAGCTGATTCTGAACGAAATTGTTTTCGTTCGAGATGAACGTGTTTAACGCATTTTTAGTCAATAAAATGTTAACATAATAGTACATATATTTGACCATTCATTTTTTGACAATTATAGGGTAAGCTGAGCTTCCCTTGCAGTCTTAAAGAAATCGCGACTGCTCTGATGTCATACCGATCAATCTGCGGATACGGACCGGGAGGGAATTGTTTGGCAAACAATTCAATGTGCCAAACAAACATTAATGCAGGCATGCCACGTGCACAAACAAGTGTTGCAGTGACTTCTTTCATCAGGTAAAACGCATAGATAAACCATAGCTTTTGTGCTGTAGAAAAATGTTGCCGGTACTGCCCCCCGAGCGTAACCGACCGAACAAAACAGCGTTTCCAAAATTCTGCCACTGTTACTGACTGCCTGGGCATATGAATATGAACGTACACGCTAAAGCCTACATCGCATGGTAATGTTATAATGTGTATTTTCCATTATTATCGATTATCGTCTGGTATCTGTCTGTTGTAATTGACATCTGGATATTTGCGAGACATCGGCGATATACGATAACATCGCCACCATTACAATTTTGTAAATAGTCAATTGAAGTGAATGTAAATAGGTTGGAACAAAAATCAGATCAAACGATGTCAGATGTTTAAATATGAGCTCCCGGTGTAATGCTACATATTTTTGTAGGAAGACTGTTCTGAGTACAGTAGACTGGCCCTCTGTTAGAATGGGTCATTGTCTGCTGTCAGTTACTAGCAAAATAAGACGTGGCAAAAAGTGGTGAAGAATGAGAGGTCAGAGTAGAATAAGAAAACAGAGTGATGAATTATAGGAGCTTTCAGACGCACAGGCCAAGTTACACAGAGTGATTCGCATGCGCGACGTATGAATGAGACATAATTCATCCCACCGTTTGGACAGTGATTATTAAAACAGACTGACTTAACTGCTTCAGTTTGTTGAGGCAAAAAAAGGGTGCTCTTTTAAATGGGTCTTTATGTCCACTCTTACTGCTTGAGATTTCAATAAACAGACTATGGATCTCTTCCAAAATCTAGTGAGATGACGGATTTAAACATGGAGAAGGTCTATGATGCTTAAAATACCATGCAATTTTTAGCCATATTCTAAGGCAACTTGAACATTCAAAACAAAAAATTATTAAATAATAATTAGAAATACATTAGAATACTATGCTATCACTTAACTGGAGATTCGAAGTGTTATGAAACCTGTTTGTACTCTGATTATAAAAAATGTCTCCTCAGTGTTTATATAGTCAGATCATGGGGTCACTATGTTATTCAAGTTTGCCCTTTTAAAAGCCATCAATACAAACCCTTCACCTTACAAATATCTGCACTCAGTATCAACACACTCACGGTAAGACCCTCATCTCTGGTTTATCTTTGTAACCACCACAGATCTAATGACAGAAACAATTACCCACCCAGCCGCTTTTCACAACCAAATTATGTCACGCACACTCACACCCAGTCTCTGACACACATTTGCTGACACTCGTGATGTATGTACGCACACACAAAGAATCGCGGTGCCATCCCGGTCGTAATGAAGTCCTTGGAGTTTAATTAAGTAGCTAAATTATCAGCAGTAATGTTAGCATTAATTATGCCAAATTACAGCAGCGGAGGGCGAGAGAAAGCGCGAGAGGAAAATGTCAATTCAGCTCAGCTCACCTGCAGGGTGAACAGGAGATGGATGGATGGAGGGGCAAGTGTTGGCGTATACCATAGATTTTACTACAGCAGCGGAGGATGTCTTTTTTTAAAGGAATAGTTCAAAAAAAATATATTTATTTCATACTTGGTTATATGTTTATGACCTTTTCTCTTCTGAAGCTCAAAAATGTGCATTGATGCATCATACTGTAAAAGCAATCCAATCCAATGGTTAATCCAGTGGTTAATACATGTTTTCTGAAGTGAAACAATATGTTTTAATATACAGAAAAAACTTTATTTTGACTATTGTTAAACATACTGTATTGTCAATTGTTAGCATCGTGTGTATGTAATGTAAACACAGCAAACATGAAGCCACTCAGTTTGAATTTTATTGCATTACTTTTTTTCTTATTTGGGACACTACCATAATGGAATACCGTGGAATCCTCTAAAAGACCTAGTAAAATGAACATGATGTAATTAATAAGATATTATTACGTCACAATTTCACAATACTGATACAGGATTTGCTTCTATACATATAGGTAGGGTTGGGTATCGTTTGTCTTTTATCGATTTCGATTCTTATTGATTCCCAGTTTCAATTCCAAAGTTGTAAAAATATATATGTAACCCTGACTATCCTACCTGATGCCGTGGAAAAACATAATTATTATACAAAGCGTGTATGAATTCGTACAGCATAAATCGTACAAAAACATGATTATTAGAAAAAAGCAAGCGTGAAGGCCCTCCCAACCCCACCTCGGAAGTTACTGGGTCGAAAGCTAAATGTATGATTGTACGAATTTATACGAATGCAAAATGTTTACGAATTTCTTTGAGATTGTGTTGTAGTATGGTTGCATACCTGAAAGTACATTAGCGCTATAGGCTGTGACGGACAAAGTAAATCATAATGTGTTATTTTTGTAAGGTTACACATTTATGAATCAACTATGCCATTATCAATGTGAAAGACGTTTATCAATACAGCCTTTGTGTGTTCTTATCTCGTCGACTCTTCCTCTGCGGACAGCCTCAAACGCTGCGTTATTAAATTATGAATATTAATAAAAATCAGACATGAAAAAGGTAATAATTCTGCTGGCCCACAGAAATAATGAACCTAATTTTGATAAATGGGGTGATAGCACAGCAGCTGAATATGGAGGCGAATTTATCTTAATTAATATCGCAGACCTGAACGCGGTACTAGGTAAATGGGACCTCTGGGGCTGGGAGCAGTCGATGTAGCGCGCGCGCACACACTCGTCTGTCAACATACATTTTTCATTCTTCCCCTGCACACTACATAGAAACGAGTGCACTATGTTGTGTTGGTATTTTTGTAATTGTGTGTATGTTAGTCACTTTAAATAGTATAAAAACACTGAGTAGTCTCTCTCTCTCTCTCTCTCTCTCTCTCTCTCTCCTGCATTTTCTGCAAGCCGCTTCAATTTATCGCAACTTATAAGTGAGTGCAGCAACAAAAAATAGAAACGACACGGTTTTGCCCCCGGTCACATTTTACGAAGAACAACAAAGAGGTAGAAAAAAGATAAATGGGGTAAAGTGAAATGGCTACAAAGTATCCATTTATTAGAAAGTGGGACAAATGTAGTCCGAATAAATTAATTAATCAGACGCTTTTAATTGATTCGTTTGGAGTCCTGGCGCGTTGTGTGATTATGCTCAAGTGTTTAATTACGAATATAGATGAGATGATGCTGTTTAATTAGTCTGGCCGGCGAATGAGCTTTCACACTCTTCGGAGTAATTAGCATTTTAAGTATGCGTGCGCACATGCGTGTACCAGTTTGCACTGCTGCACATGAATCTGTGGCCCGCATGCATATCAGTCGGTTTATTCAGTGTTTTTTTTTTGTGTCGGATTTATCTCTGTTTAATGCGTTTAAAAATAATTGTTGGTGGAGCATAGTATCGCAGGTTACGTAATCTGTTTTTGGAAGGAACAAGCATGAATGTTACTGTATGGTTTGATACCATAATACCTAAATTGTCTTTACCAATATGCATTAGCTTTCTAGTCATTTACTGATATTTGCTTAAAAAAACTATACGACAATACTGTGTGATAGCCCCTAAAGACCATAATATTATCTAAAGATGCACCGATATATCGGGAAAAAATCGGTATCGGTTGATAAAAGCATTTTTTAAAAATACAGCCAGTCTATGAACATGGCAGATATATCCTCTCAATCAATAGAGGACAAAAAAATATAATTAATTTATGCTCTGTATATTGAAAATGTTAAGAAACAACCCCAATTTGTTGTTCAATATTAATAGTCATATGAATGAATAACATTCAGAAAGTTAAGATATATTCATTTAATCTTCAGAATCTGCATCGGCAGGTATCACGATGAATAATCAGTATCGGTGGAGAAATTCAGTAGTGGTGCATCTCCAATATTATCGTAGTACCATGTACTACCATCGTACGTTATTTTGTTAAAATCAATTAAAAACCTATTTGTTGACATTTTTATCAGTCGGGTCTTCAATTTTTCTTCAACAGCTTGCATCGGAAGTTAAACCAGGTACTTTGATATGTTTGCAGCCATGTCTGTCTGAAAGAATTCAGCCCTTTTTTGCTGTCTGTCACAGTCTGTAATGGGATCTGGCCCACGTTAAGAGGCCTGTAAACCAATCATCCTCTATTCTATGCCTTTCAATGAAGTGAAAACATGTGAAACATACTGTTCAAAGATCCTTGATTGAAGCCCGCTCAAAACATCCTCAACGCATGTTCTGACACAGACGAGTCAAGTGTGTGCGTTACATGTTCTCTCTAATCTGGTGTGTCCGGCTGTCTTGTGATCCTAAAATTTGAGTGTGTCAAGGAACTCGTAACGCATGTATTGCGGATCGATTTTATTTACAGTTTAACAGTGTGTGTGTGTGTGTGTGTGTTTATACACACTTTGTTTTTCCATTCATCTCAAAGTAAAGGAAAAATGACTTTTGCTCGTTCGCCGTTTGACACACACACAAAGGATTTCATGGTTTCCGTGGACTCGGACATCCTCGGTTTGATAAGGATACACTGCAGTGTTTTCTTTTGCGGAATATATCGTGCAGCAATGTTAAATGTATCAAAATATATCCTTAGAAGACATTTCCAGGCCTATTTCATGCATCTGAAAGTTTTCCCTGAGTTTTCGAAATGGCGTGTTTGTAGTTTCCCGCAACGGATTAGCGCTTGGGCCGGGGGAATTACAGGATGACAAAAGAGTGCTTGAAGAATAGAAGAATGAGATAAAAAGCTGCCACCAGACTGATTTAATTTAAGTCCTCTTTAAAAGAGATTGAGAAACAATGCTCCCAGTATAGCAATTGTATGCTAATGACGAGTCGCTTGACTGTGCGTGTGTTTGTGCGAGACACTCTTGTTGAACATGAAACATCTTGTTGAATAACCTCAGTGTTGTGATAACCTCATTATAACAGTTTGAACATCCTTTGAAAGCTTTCTGGTTACAAAAGCATCAGAATTGGGGTGACTAATATTGCTGTTGTTGCACAGAAACAAAGCGAAATTGTTGGGAAATCCTCACTTCGGCTAGGAAATCGGGGGCTGCACTTGCTATTCTCTCTTTCCCACCTTAAGAGGTTCTTAGAATACACAAGGGAATGCTTCTTGAGAAGATTATCTCGATTTATTTCTTTCCCTGCCAAAAAAAGATGAAGTAATTAACTAGCAATAAGAGACCGAGTCCTGGTCAGGAAAATGCCTAAGCCTGCTATTGTACGTAGTGCATTTATGTGGATTTTCTGTATGAATGTTGCAAGATGATTGTGTGTTTTCTTCAATTTTCTTCATTGTTCCTTTAAGCATTTCTAGTTTTGAAGCATCCTTTAAAAAAGCTTTTTTGTATTTTTATGCACTTCATCAGAGCATTAGTAATTTCTGTTTTTTGTATTTAAAGACAGTTGAGTTCACGCCCCTTCTTGGTGACCTCACGCTTAACATGAATTGACAGGTGGAGTTTACAGTTGTTTTGTTTTGTAAAACACCCCCTTTAGATGCAAAATAAACTTAAATATTTTCTTTTGGTGTTATGTATTATGAATGTGTGTATATGTGCTTTCTAAATATCAATCGTGCTGTCAAAGTCATCAACATAAAGGGTGACCAATATTAAACATGTGTGAAAAAAATCACGTTTCAGTACGACAATATAAAAATATACAACAATATAAATAGATTAAATAATCAGAGTCATTTCAAATTAAGCATTTTGTTACGTTTATAAATAGTTATAAAAAATTGCAATACCCTGCTCATACTGTATATAGTGATTTGGAAGCTCAATGACAGCCTGTGTGTGTGTATGTGCGCTGGTTAAATGTTTGCTAGCAGGTGATCCTGTAGTTAGCAGATGGTGTTTGCAACTAATGCTAGTTCTCAGCAGAAACAGACCCCAGGAACACACACACACAATTATCCCTCTTTGCATTTAGAAGCCAAAAAGAGATGCACAAAAAAGTGACAGACGTCTAGTCCGAGTTGACTGTATGTTTAAAAAGGATACAAAGAATCTCCTTGAACCAACTTTAATGAGCACTTTGGAATGAAGTATAAAGTAAAAAGAGGGTTTTTAATCAGCATGTTGTGTTTTTCAATCCTCCGCTATAGTCACTGTATCATGAAATGAGAGTTTTGCATGTACTGTCATATTACTAGTCTACTTTTGAACAAGCGTCACTGAAGAAAATGCTTTTCGCCAGAATTGTGATGTAGTGACAGCTTTTGCCAAAATGGGATGGTTATCCAAACCATCACCATTCCTTAATTCTGCCCAAAAGTATGCCTCAAAAGTATGTACTTTCCCCATCACAATGGAAGTACAAAGGAAACCTATGCAAATTAGGATAAAGCGATTAAGACATCTATTCCCAGAATAATTGAGATCTTCTATACTCACTCTCTCTTTCTATCTCTCTCTCTCTCTCTCTCTCTCTCTCTCTCTCTCTCTCTCTCTCTCTCTCTCTCTCTCTCTCTCTCTGTAATTAAGCTTTTAATTGCAAAGTGTCTCTTGATTAGCTTTGGGGGATGGAGACAGGCTGGGTTTGTGTACATTTTAGATCCATTTACAGCAGATGACACACACACACACACACACACACACACGCACGCACTCAAGAATCGTTTTGAGAAGTTGAAGCTAATTCTCTCTGTCTGAACCCATTACAGCATTAATTTAATTTAGAGGGAGCTGCCATTAGCTCATTAACACGTCTAATTAATTCATTGACAGCTCCATTAAGATGTCTCTTTCGAAATTGGCATCTGGTGTGTGTGTCAATCTACTCTGTGTGTGTGTGCGCGTGTGGACCTAAATTTGTGCCTGATGGTTGGCAGTGGGGGTAAGATAACCGATCAGGTGACAAAATATGGAAAGAAAGAAAAATATCATAATGGCGAAGCTTATTCTTATTTTCCATCATTAATATGATTTTTAATAAAGATAAAGATTTTCATTTATTTTATTATACAGCTTTTTGCTATTTACTTTATCCAGATTGGTCAAGCGGCACTCCATGAGTTCTCATATTTAATATAACAGAACTGTTATATATTTTATATAT
The DNA here is from genome assembly GCA_006030095.1 of Triplophysa siluroides. NCBI lineage: Eukaryota > Metazoa > Chordata > Actinopteri > Cypriniformes > Nemacheilidae > Triplophysa > Triplophysa siluroides. Next base: position 646,360 of record VCII01000201.1, on the reverse strand, counting down.
TATATCAGATGTATTTTTCTTAATAAAATATAAAAATAATATTTTATATCCACCTATTCACTTGTTAAGTTCATATTTTATAAAGACTGTATTTCCTTCAGTTTGTCATATGTAGATATATGCTTCACTTAGCACACACGCATAAGGAGAGGGGACCTGTTTAACTGGATTAACTTCCTGTACTGGCAGGAAGCTCAGACTCGGGGAACAGGTGTCACTCACAGAGAAGCATCTGTAGGGAGCGAGTGTATGTGTGTACCCATGTGTGTGTATCTGTCTCCCTCCGGCTGTGTGTTGTGCTCCATCGCCGTGGGTCCCCACCCAAGTGTTAGCAGGAGCGAAATCACCATGGCGATATCAGTATAGCTACTCATCGTCGGCGTGCACCGTGTGACTGTGATACCATTCTGCCCTGTGTATGTCAGTGCCAGAACCTCATTTAATGCGGCAGGTACGGAAGGCTGCTATATTGTGAATATAGTCTCGTTTGAAGGGCATCGGGTTAATGCCACCTGTTCTGTATGATTGTATTTATATTTATAGTTATTTTATTAAGCACATTCATAAGTACCTTCCTTATCTGGAGGTTATAGTGTTTAAGGAGATAATTATGAAATAATTGGCTGCTGTGCTGTAATAAGTTTTACGATGGCAGGAACACTGTATAAGCTGCAATCCATAACTTTTGCCTCTTTATCACCATCTCTGTTTAAACTTAAAAATGCTTTAAATAGTTTACATTCGGAACAGCTATTTATAAATCAAATCACTATAATAATCCATTGTGAATGGAGGTGAGGTAAGAATGTCCTTTTTTGTGTGTATTTTTAACCAAAAACACTTAATGCTTTTTCATGCATTCTGACTTCTTTACACTGTTAAATGTGCCGGCTTCTCAAGCTTAACATGGTCAACTTTTCAAAAAAACGAGTTGCGTGTGTCGTAGTATTTCTGTGCTCAACTCACTCCGCCAGGGTTCGTACAGGTTTCGGAAAGTTTCCCATTTCGAGCACGTCCACGTGTCAACCAGCCAGCGTGAGAAAGAGCACGGTCATCAATGCCACTTCACTCGGCTGATGGAAGTGTAGCTGTGTTTGTTTGCTCACTGCATTTCATTGGTGAATGTTATATAAACGGTGGATATAACGCAGGATTTTAAGTTGAAATTGAGTCATAAGTCTGTGTTTTGATGGCAATCAACGTGTACGTGCATAATGTAAACAACACAAACTTATAGTGAATCAACAGTTATGCAGGGATAAGAACGTCGATAACCAAACATTGGCCCTCATTCATTTCCATTGTATGGACACAAACCACTGAGACATTTCTCAAAATATATTTTTTTATGTTCCACAGAAGAAAGAGTCATATAGGTGTTGATTAAGATGAATGTAAATAAAGATGCAATAATTTTCATTTATGGCTGGAGTATCCCTGTAAGTCGTAATTTAATGTAAAACTGTGGAGATAAAACGAAGATGTCCTTTGTAATTGTTTTGTCCTTGTTTTACTTTAATAAATAGCGATGATTGTAATTATATGATTGATTTTGGTAACTACCACAAAAATATTAACAACTTTAAGCGATAACAGCATATTTAAATCATCTATCACATAATATTAACAGGTGGACTGGTAAGTGGTAATATCATAATAATAATGCAGGATTAATTAATGTCTATTAGGGATCAGTGCATGTACCATCATGTTCACCTAATCTCTCTCTCTCTTCCGTTCCTGTTTCTTCAGCTGTTTGCAGGATCAGATTTTCAGCACTTTGCATTTTCTCTCTCTCAACATCTGTCTGAATCGTGAAAAACAAAGCTGTGACTAATAGGTGCCAAATTGTTTTAAAACATGCAATTTCAGTGTTTGAATGAAAAACAAACAAACTGCCCAACCTAAAACCCTGTTGGGTAAAAAAAGAAAACAAAGTGATAAAATCGAAATCGTAGGTTCGCCCTTCTACCGTGAACGCAAAACTTTGTGCCTTGTAAGGAACGAAAGTGAAGAATAGTTGCTTTTATTTTTGTAAAAAAGAAATTCACTACACGATTAGCCTTGCCAAAGGAATTCATGATAACAATATTTTTGCATTATCTGTTGAAAAAAATCCACCAATTTTTTTTTGTTTTGTCCAATGATTCATACTTTAAGTGCGTGTGTAGGGAGATGGGAGAAAGTTCTTTTCCACTGAAGTGATAGTTCACCCAAAATTAAAGGTCCAGTTTATAAAATTTAGCTGTATCTAGCGGTGAGGTTTCTGCCGAAAGAAATAACGTATTTATGAAACACAGCCTGTAGAGCAGTTTGTCCGTTTAGGGCTACTGTAGAAACAAATGGCGAATTCCATGTAGTGGACCCGCTGTATGTAGATAGAAATAGCTCTTTCTAAGATAATAAAAACATAACACTTCATTATGGAAAGTCTTTATACACCTCAGAAGACATAGTTATGTAAATTATATTGCATTTCTTTCAATTGATCCTCCAAAAAAAAGTACACACTGGACCTTTAAGGCAAAATGATAACAAAGTGAAACACGACCATCTACCATGTTAAAATGTCTATTAGAATGATTAATATTATCATATGTGTAGTATTAACACAATATCAGACTGACATAATTATAACATTTCATCATATTGCGACACCCCCATTTTCAATGATTGTCATATTGTAATACATTGCATCCTTCACAACAGTATCGCTCACAAGCGTTCATAAGTAAAATCTAATGTGTCGTCAGCTTTTGCAAACATACAGTTATAGAACAAACATCTGATAGAGGGTTTAATAGAAGATACCAGACCAAAGAACAAAAAATAAGGAACAAAGTGTGTGTGTGTGTTCGGACTGTTCTGCCTGTTTAGCACTTCATTAAACATCTCCTTCAGAGAGACATGACGACTCAAGGGAGTCTCTCTCTCTCTCTCTCTCTCTCTCTCTCTCTCTCTCTCTCTCTCTCTCTCTCCTCTCTCTCTCCCTCTCTCTCTCTCTCTCTCTCCCTCTCTCTCTGCAGCTGTAGTAATTAACCCTTCTCCCTCTTGGGTCTCATTAGTGGAGAGATGCTCCTGTTAAAGCTGCATATGGCAGCAATTAAATCAGACATACACTGAATCAACATCTCTGTCTGTCTCCCTCATCCAGCAAATGTTGTGATGGCTTTGGAAATTCCCACTTTGATGCCCATTGATCTGATTTGTGTTCCCGTATTTTTTTTCTTCTGTTTCATTACAGGCTGCTCACGACTATATCCATATAACCGCATTAATGAGGGGATGAATATTTAACGCCATGTGTCAAAGGCCAGGACCGCGTATCTGGCCACCGAATGTTTCACATTTAACTCCAATTATCTAATTCCATATTTCTGATGGGTTACATGCCAAATCTTAAAGACGTTTGTGCCCTTTAATCAAGTGGAATTTGATAAAAAGGAGATTCGGTTTCATCGTAAAGGGTTGAAATTATTTCATAAACTTCGCGCTAAAAGGGTTTTAGACCTCAGAAATGAAACGAATATGAGGCCCCAAATGTATTTTGACACTTGCACTTGAAGTATGATTTTCCTTGCATGAAATAACAAAATATAAAATTGACTGTAGCATCTGCAAACAAACGCTGCCAGAAGTTTTTTCTGAATGAACCATTTATATAAGCTTCGACTTACAGGGATCGTTTTCACTTAGTTCAAAAGAAACCCGTTTTGTTACATCTCATGAAAGTAATAGTTGACCCAAAATGAAAATTCTCTCATAATTGACACATCCCAAATGTATATGACGTCCTTTCTTCAGCTATAGACTGTCTCATCGGATCCATGTGCCTAGCCGAAAGTCATCTTTGGGTCTGTGTTTGGTTTTTGGTCTGACTAGTGGCTAATAATATAAGAAAATATTTATTTTATATTCAATTTATATGAATATTAATTATATGAATATTTTATTGTATATTAATTGTATTAAAGTCCCAGTGGAACACTCAGCATGTGATGCATTGATGTACTTTAAACTGAAAAAGGCAAAGAGTGTGAGAAATATGGAGTGGCCCTGCCCCCTTTTAAAATAACCAATAGCGTTTTGTTTATGGCACGGTCAGTCTGGCAAAGCTGCATTTAACAGCGTGATAGCCACAATGGTCTATTGAAAAGAATAGGAAGATCAGTGATACCAGTGATGTGTCATTTGAAGCATCTTATTTACGTAGCTCAGTGGTAAGAGCATGGCGCTAGCAACGCCGAGGTCATGGGTTCGATTCCAAGGATTGCACATACTCAGAATACAAATGCATAGCATAATGGAATATAAGTCGCTTTGGATAAAAGCGTCCGCCAAATGCGTACATGTAAATGTCTTCCATAGAGCCTTAACATTCAACACTGTATAGACTGGAAACAGGTCAGATACGTTTTGGTTTTCTCAGCGGATTTGAACGTATGATCGCGATTCGCCCAAATGAACGGCTCTGTGCTATCGTGTCTCTTAACCGGAGCAAACTCACATGCACCTGATCCCGTGACACTGTGCAAAATTAAGACTTTAATGTTAAAGTTTACACTGTCTGGATCAACCCCTGTCTCCCATCTATTGCACTATGCGTAAATCACCATGTAGGACATAATAAATTGTGGCTGATATGAGGTGCGGCTTCAGCATCTTTCATAGTGAAGTGGGCGGGACTCTTCAGATTTTAAAGCGGATTTGATTGGACAAGAACTTTGTTGGCGGCTGATGTCATGGAATTTCTAGATTTGTTTGAGCACACACGCCAGACTGTCAGTTTTTAACGGTTATGTCTTCTAAATGGAATTTTGTCAGCGCGTAGGAACTTATCAGTTTATTGATGTTAAGGCGCACTTATTTTTAATAATAGGATAAAACTTACATTTTGATTTCACTAGGTCTTTAAATTAAATTACAACTACTCAACAGTTATTAATTATTTGCTGCTTGTTATAAAATGATTAAAAATGCTTGTTTATGTTTTTGCCGCTGAAACCGTCTCTACTCAAAGTAAATGTTTTTTAATAAAATGGTGTCGTTTTATTTCCCCGGTGGGATTCAATTTCAATTCAATTTTATTTATTTAGCGCTTTTCACAATGTGGATTGTTCCAAAGCAGCTTTACAGCAGAAAAACTGAAAATGTAAAACACAGCACAGTGCATGGTGTTTATAGACCAAGCACGATCATTCTAGTAAATAATATCTAGTTATCTAATAAATGCAGTCTCCCGGTGAGCAAGCCAGCCGACAATGTCCTGTGGCGAGGAAGACAAACTCCAATGATAAATAAATGGAGAAAAAAAAACCTTGGGAGAAACCAGTCTCAACCGGGAGAGCGAGATCTCCTCTGACATGTCACAGCTGCACTCAGTTACTTTGATTAAAACTTACTGAGTAAATGTTTATGAAGAATTGGGAGAGTTTGAACTCAAAATGTTGAAACTTAACAAATAACATACATCTATTATTAAAGTAATGTCTCTGAAGTGAAACAAAACATGCATGTGTGTGTGAGACGCATACCAGCACTAAATTCAAATATGCCGGCATGACTTACATTTACATTTATGCATTTGGCAGACGCTTTTATCCAAAGCGACTTACATTGCATTATCCTATAAATTAATACATAGGTATTTGCAATCCCCTGGGATCGAACCCACAACCTTGCGTTGTTAACGCAATGCTCTTACCTTAAACTTTAAAATCTCACTGGTTCTTGTTTGTCTTGTGATTTTGTGATTTGTTGCATGCAAGAACCTCCATCTTGGTCTAATAATTTGCGATGATTTTTTAAAGTTGTGTCCAATTACTTTTTGAACGACTATAATACATTTTTGAATACGATTTATTTTTACTTTAGCATTACCATAATACAACAGCTTTTAAATGTGAAAAATGTAAAGACAATTTTTGACTATTTGTTTAAAAAAAAAAAAAGTCAGTTCAGATGCACTATTTACAGGGGTACGTGTCATACTGTGTTTTTAAGATGTTCAGTGAATTTATGTGTGTAATCAGCTTTGCAAATAAACTATTACAAAACGCAATCTATCAAGAAAAGTTCACTCGCAGTGGTAACAAATACTCCAAGGGCCGTAAGTGATGCGCAAAGAAAACATTGGCAATTTGAATAATTTCCTTGCTCAGTTATTAAGCAATTAAGTGTGGTTTAAAATACAGCACCGATCCACAGAGAGAATTTTAGGTCCAAAGCGGCGCTCTGAGACTAATAAAACCCTTTAGACTAATGACAGTGTTTTCACCTGTGTATTCGGGTGCCTGGAAACAAACAGCAACAAATCTTGCAGACTCCTATAACAGCGCAGGGATATATCTGTAAATGTTTTTATGATTAGAATTTCTCCAAGGAAATTCACTCGATCCATCTCGCCACTCATTTATGGCACTTCTTGATGATTTTTATGGAACTGTTTTAATGGCATATACACCTGCGCATCCATTAAAAGTGACGGCAGAGAAATTGTTTGACAAATCAATGAAACCGGGTCTAATTGTTTCATAAGTAATGCATATGATTACTTTTTTCCTATTTATAAACCTTTGTACTTTGGTTTTTAACTTAAGTTTAAGTTAACTCATAAAGACATTAACAAACACATTTCTCGTTTTTTCACACTTTTTGTTTTTAAAGACTGTGTATACAGAAGATTTTGAATATAATGCACAAGTTATATGGATAACGTTTAACATAATTTTATGGTGCTTTAATGTCATTTAGCTCCTGTTCTTAATCAGTAGATTTTTATGGAACACAGTGTCCAGTACAGTTTAAATACATCCAGTTAATCCAAGTGTCATTTTTCGGAGGATCTTTTGACAGAAATGCAATATAATATACATAATGTCTTCAGAGGTGTAAAAAAACCTTACATAATGAAGCCTTATGTTTTTATAACCTTAGAATGAGCTATTTCTGTCTACATACACAGCGGGTCCCCTTACATGGAGTTCGCCATGTTGTTTCTTAGGGCTGGGCTTTGAGACCATTTTGGTGATTCGATTCTTATTTAAATGGTTTAGATTCGATACAATATTGAATATTTATCAGTATTTCATTTAAAATATTAGTTTTGCGGACATGGAATCCATATTTAAATATATTGGCTGGTAACTAACCCCACTCAGCTACATTAATGAAGGACACATTCACGTTAATAGCAGAGCCCAATTGTTTACATTTACTTTTACTTTGAGTAACCAAACATGTAAAAAATTAAAACATTGTAAATATGCAACAGTGAAATCAAGAACAACTTGAAACTCATGAACAACTTTGAAAAATGTTTAAGATATAAAACAGATTTCAAAATTCAACTTGAATAATGACGCCATCCTCTGGACGAGAGGCAAAATACAGATAATATTCTCTGAGGCGAATCGATATTGTTTCTTTAAATCGTTTGAAATCAAAGAATATATTTTTTTTACCCAGCCCTATTGTTTCTAAAGTAGCCCAAAACGGACAAACTGCTCTACAGAGCGCGTTTTATAAATAGTTATCTCCTTCGGCAAAGAACCGGAAACCTGACGACATCTCAGTCCTGTGTCAGCCTCCGTAGTGCTTCGAAAGGGAGGGGTGGAGTGAGCCATTGGTTGCAATTCGCAACATCACCGCTGGATGTCGCTAAATATAATCCACTGGACCTTTAAGAAAGTAAAAAAGTTAAATGGGATTTCTAATAAAAACCTGTGGATTGAGAGACAAAATAACTGAATAACCCACCCTAATAATGCTCAAAGTTAACGTTTCCAAGGTCCTTGGTTTGATTCCCAAAGAACACAAATACTGTACAGATAAATATGCCTTGAATGCACTCAAAGTATAAAAATTTTTTTAACGTTCACTCATGTTTAGTTTCGGTCACTTATAGTATGTGTATGCGAGACTCGCTTTTGTTTTGCCCTCGTGTGTGAGTTGTTTACTGAGATTGTTCACACTAAATCCCATTGGCCAAACCTGTGACCCAAAGGCCCATGGGTAATGATTTTACCACACACGGCTTCCATGGTAGCAGCACGGAGGTTCTAGCGCTGTGTAATGTCTAGATGTGTGCGTGGGGGGAAACATGATCATTAGGCAAGACAAAGCATCATTATGTTTGGTCTGTCTTATTAAACAAATCATCTTATCAGATACATCTTCGTAATTATATAAAATTGTTCAAAAAAGTATAAGCTCCTACTGTTTGGACTTGAGATTTAGCTTTACATGTCTTTGTTTCTACGTATGTGACACTGGCTCAGTGTTTCATATTAGCGCAGCAGGTTAGGATCTTCCACGGACAAATGCGTTTGTAAGTGTGGTCTCCATCAAATCTTCTAAAAGAAACATGGACAGTGCTGTTAAAAGTCCCAACACCCACGCTCTTCTAAAAACACATACATCACAAATTGCAGGTTTCCAGCGCTGCTAGTTTTGTCTGATTTCCATATTGCATAGTGGAAAGCCAAATGAAAATAAACAGTGTCCTTAAAGAGAGAGGCCGAGAAATAGAGATGGATGTGCAGGGAAACCTCAGACTGAAATATCCCCGTCCACTACGTGCCAAACCAAATGAACCACTGACGGCCGATGCCAAACGCTGACCAAAATCCTCTACTGTGTCTGTTTTGTTACTCTGTGTGCTTTTACCCTCCGTTTGAATTCGGTAGGTCATCTGTTCTCACAGTGAGCTTACCGTGTCAAGCTGAGATAGTCTGGCAGCGCAGATATCGTCTGTAAATTTGTTTAAAGATGAGTTAATTCACAGTCACACAGACTGTCATGGACACAAAGACTACAGTTTTATAACTTAAGGTTCACGTGCATGCATGTTACTCTTTCTTGTGTGGAACACAAATGAAGATATTTTGAGAAATGTCTTGGTGGTTTTGTGTCCGTAAATGGAAGTCAATGTTTGTCAGTTGTTTGGTTTTTTTCTTCTGATTTTACAATAGATTTTTGTTTCAAATGTTATATTAATTGGTTTCGCAAAATGTATTTTCTTTTTTTGTTTTGACAAAAGGTATTTGCACATCACACTTTTTATAAATAGACAATGCATACAATGGACAATAAATTAAATTTATTTAGTTTATTTATGATTTAGTTGGGCCTTAATAAATGTAGAGGATAATTATTCTATCCTTTTTTATCTCTTCAAAAAATAGGCATAAGACATAAGTACATGTTTTATGTGTATGTCTGCTTAAACATGATTTGTCCGACTTTTAGGTGTACAATAGAATCAACTGCCTCAGAGAAGACAGGAAGAAAGAAAGAAAGTCATACAAGTTTAAATGACAAGAGGGTGAGTAAAAGATTTACATTACATTTACATTTATGCATATATGCATATCATGCATATGTATCCAAAGCGACATTCATTGATTGCATTAATATATATTTGTTTCTGAGTATGTGATGAGAAAAGATGACATAAATGAAAATTCTATCACTTTAACATGCAGAATACTAAATAAAGCATTTCTTTAAACTATAATGGAATTTGACAAACACATTTAATGAGGCTGTATTGTAACTAACTTGGAAACTTATGTATTTGTCAGCATTTTGGGGGTTTCATTCTCTTTTTGTCTGGTCTCTCTCTCTGTTGCTGCTCATCTGTCAGTAGCATTTCCTGCTGAGTTATTGGCTCAGCACTGCTCTGTGTGGCATATGTGCTATAGTGCGGTCCGCACACCTCCAATTAGCCTTGCGTCCATAGACAAACACATTGATTTTACCAATTCTCTCCCTCAGACACACACGTACAAATATAGGCTCTTTCCGTCTTTGCTGGAGAGTCGAACGCTCATGCGTAACATTTCTTCTGTTTTTCTTCTAATGCCCTTTGGCATACGCCAAAAATGCTGTGGTTAATTAAAAGAATTACACGGCAAAACAATAAACACGTCACTGCGTTTGTAAGCAATGATTTCCATGGAATTAAAACGGCAACATTAGGACAATAAAAAGAAAACATGACCAGCACAACTGTATAGTCCGTAGCTATTCTGGTCTGCTGCATTTTTTTAAATATATGCGCCCGGTTTCACAGACAAGGTTTAGCTTAAGCCAGGACTATGCCTTAGTTAAATTAGGATATTTAAGTCGCTTTTATTAAAATGCCTTTGATAAAAATATGACTGGTGTGCATCTTGAGACAAAACAGTGGAAATGTAATATTTTAAGATATGTCAGGGAATTCTTTTTCAGTCAAAACAGCTCAAACTTTTATTTTAGTCTGAGACTAGTCTTGAGCCTTGTCTGTGAAACCGGCCAATGATGTTTTAATAGCATATTACTGTATGTACAGTACACAACTAGAGAATTACTTTTTTAACTATTAAAACTATACAAAAATAAAAATATATTCATGCATTTAATTGAAATGATATAATGTCAGGTGAGAAGCAGTCATTTCAGAGACAAATTGTTGAAAAATTATACGGACAAATATTTTTTTGTGCACCAATGAATCATTCACAATAGAACCAGGCATTCGTATTGTAGGAAATGTGGTTAATTATGATTATTTAACTATTCAATCAAAAAAATGATGAAATCATTTTTATCTGTCCTTATTAATTATGACGATAACACTTGCTGACTAATATCCTGTGTTAGTGGCGGTAATAATTCGTATGATGTCACACGCTTGGAACACATCAGGATTGGTCGCCTGCGCTAGTCTCCTTCATTTCTCATCATGACATCACATAGCCCGGAGCTTCAGGCTAGGTTAAGCCAGGCAATTACCTACCGTTTGATTTTAAAGGCTCAGCCTCTCATTTCTCACACGCACGCTTGTCTCATTGACTTTAATGACCCCGGGGCTTTGCCAGTTCTCGTTTCAAATCAGTTCCTCCTTCCTCACTCTCACCCCCCCTTCTTCTCTTTTGTGTATTTCTCTTCCATTCCCTTTCTCATTTTTATCATTAATTATTAGTCAGTCTCATTTCTCTGTGGTGTTGAGCTGATGACAGCTAATTAAGTGTTGGCTGGTGCCTTCCTCTCTCTCTCTCTCTCTCTCTCTCCTCCCTCCCTCCTCTCTCTCTCTCTCTCTCTCTCTCTCACTCCCCATCTCTCTTGTTTTCTCTTATTGTTTCGTTTCATTTCATCCATCTATTTTTTTCTCACATCTTATTGTCTTTACATCTACTCACTGTCTTCCGTCCAAATGAAATCTCCGCCTATCTGTCCTTTGCGTCTAAAGATCACCGGTTTCGCACCGCACCGTCCCATGCTTAATTACATCCCCTAATATGCTCATTCAGTGCTGCAGGCGTTGTCAGACCATCTCACTTTCACTCTTACTGACAGCAGCGTGTGTTATACCATCGCGCTCATTTGTCACGCTAACATTACAATGCCATTTGTCACCATATTATTGCTGATGGTGCCGACGTTCTCGTAGCTCATCGGATGGGTTGTAGCTCTGATCATGTCAGATGTGTTACACAAATGTCAACGCAGCGCTGTTAAAACTTGACCTATAGTTGGAAATTTCTGACAATTTCAAGTGGTTCCTGAAATGTACTATGATGTGACATGTCTTGGCGCGACTAAACAATATTATTAAAAAAGCAGCATTTATGGCCTCGTGTTCAGAGAATATCTTGTTTTAAAAATGCATTTGTTCATATTAGCAATAAATGTCAATTGTATAAACAAAATTATAAAAAAGATATAAAAAATGTAGGGATGCACGATAAATTATCGGCTAGATCGGTATCGGCAGATAAATGTCCGAAATATTGTAGCCGATAAATCATAAATCATTTCCACTGATTAAACCTCTTCAGCTGCACGCTGCTCACAGTTAAAATACAGCATAGTAAAATCTTTCTGTCGTGATCATTCACTTGCTGCTATTAGCAAAACATTGTTGATGTAGGTACTGTATAAATTATAGTCAAAGCATATTGAATCCGACTGCTGTCTGAATGCTTTCTGTCTTGAGACCTGTAGCTTTTCAGAAAATTGTTCTGGGTTGCTCTGGAAGAACATCTATAATTTGTTTATTAAAAATAATTTACTAGAAAAGTTTGAAGGTTAAAGAATCGTTAACTAGTGTAAAATAGTCTTGGTACATGATTTTCAGGGAAAAAGAGAACTAATGGTAACTTTGTTTTCTGCAGTCAATTTTTTCGAATAAAAGCAATTGTCCACTTTATGCCTTTTGTTTATATTAATATTTAGATACCGTTTATCGGCCAAATATCAGCTATCGGTTTCCAATGTTAAAGATTTATCGGTTATCGGCCAAAATGTACATATCGGTGCATCCTTAAAATGTTTTATATTTCAGCTGGTTTGACTGAATCCCTTTACTGTAAGATTGAAAAGTGTCTGGCAAGTGCGTCAATGAAAATATTCGACATTTTCTTTGATTATTGATTTTTTTATTACTCAAATTCAAGGAAGTGTTTTGTTGAGATAAATTGGAAATGAGACTGGAAAACCGCTCAAACAAATTAAAATAACAGTGTGTCACATTAAGAGCCAACCGAGCATGTGCACGTCAAATCCAGCTGGACAAACAGAGCTGGAGCACGAAACTGGTTTTGGTTAGTTTGGTTTCTGATGGGAGGTAAAAATTCCAAAGATGGAAAAAAAATAAAGTGAACTCTAGGCCGTTGGTGGCGGGAAGATATTATGACTTGTCGTTTCCGCAAGATGATCGCAAAGGTCAACAAGGAGATAAGACACGATGAGGGACCGAATGAATTCAATACAAGCTTAAGAATGTTTGATTACCTCTGGCCGTATTGGTATTTAATTAAAACGCAAAGATCCAATAAGAATAGGAGAGTGAATTTGCTTTATTACATTTGCTAATCCTTCGCCTTTGGTGGGCACAAACCAAAAACTTCAACGTTACCATTAATGCAACTTCTCAGCTTCTGCGTGTTAGTCATGTATGGTTGTAATACTGAGAAGAAACGCTCTCTTGAAAAGCTTCACACTGCATACCGTATTTTGGATGGAATTAATTGCAGTTTCTAACCATTAGTACTCATTCTCTTGCTTGGGTGTGTGTTTGAGATTTTTTTAACTGGATCACTTTGGCAGATGCAGATTTACACCATCTTCAATACTATTTACACCTTTGGATGATCATTAAATGTGAGACAAAAAGCAACAGTGGGTAGTTGATAAACTCTCTCTGTTTGCTGGCTTGCTCTCTGTTGCTGTCGTATTTTTTTCCTCTTTTTCAATTCTGGCCCGTTCTGTTTTTTTTTCTTTAACATTTTAACTGCAGTCTCAGTCCCACGTTGTGTTGGCTTTAACACAATTATGGAAATGTGCATTATTTATGGATGAAGCCAATGAGGCATATTGACATTACGTCTTTAAAATAGCTCGTTCCACTATAATTAAGCCTTATTTCTGTCAATTGTCTGTGGTGGAACTGAAATGGGGAAAATACTGCAGAACTTCTTGATCTGAGTGGCTATGAGTGAATCACATTTGGGCCTTCTTAATATTTCGCCCTGTGTTTTTGTGATTTGGGTTATTCCTGTAATGTGACCTTTCATGTTCTGTGACTCTAAGAGGATGAAGCTAGTCTTAACATGTTAGAATATATTTATATTCTATATGCTTTGGTCAAACTCAGCAGGGAAAACGGAAATAAAGAGCTAGATAAAGAGTGTATGGTTAGTAAGAGTTAGCCGAACACAAAAAAATGCTGGACATACCAAAACCATTAGTTTAAATGAGAAAATCTCCATATTCGACCTAAGCATGGGTTGAAACAACCCAAAATAGGTTCATTTAAACTCAACACTTGTGTTATTCCTTATTTTACTAAACCATGGGTTGAAGGAACACAGAATTTGTATAAAGAAATGTTTGACTTTTTGTCAAACCAACTTTGGAAATATCCGTAATATCATATTGATTTCCATTATAAAATTTAAGAAATGATTTGGGGTTATGATAAAATAATTAAAAAAATAGAATAATATTTCTTAGTACATAGAAGCTAGCACATACCACGTATAAGATAGTTCACCCAAAAATGAAAATTCTGTCATCATTTACTTCACCCTCTTGTCATTTTAAACTTGTATGACTTTCTTTCTCCTACAGAACATAAAAAATGATATTTTGAAGAACGTTGATAACCGAGCACCGGCCGTACCCATTGACTTGCAATGGTTTTATATCCATACAATAGAAGTGAGTGAGTACTGCCGTTGTTTGGTTACCAACATTGTTCCAACATGTTCTGCAGAAAATGTAAGTTATACAGGTCTAAAATGACAAGATGGTGATTAAATTATGGCAAATTTTCATTTTTTGGTGAATTACCCCTTTAATACTTATGCTCACATAATTTGTGATAGTGATAAAAGAAAACAAACTAAAGTAATTTCCTTTCCACTGATCTTCCATTTCTATCAAAATTGTGAGCTTAGTCATATATGATGTTTGGCTTTTTTGTGTTTACTGACCACAAGGGGGCGTGAATTGCCCTTCAGGCGCTGCGTCCGCAAGCAAGCACTTTTCAACACCCACTGATGTCCAACTGCCGCTGTCAGCACGCTTACAGCACGTTACCCCCACACACACAGACACACACACATGTTCGGAGACAATGGGAGGGGTGTGGGCGGCGAACCGTGACTCCCCCATAATTACTACCCTCCCAGTCTCAACATGCTCCCGCTCTGAGTGGAGGGGTGAATGAAAGAGGAGAAAGAGCCTGACCACTGGCTCGCTTCACCCTTTGTGTGCGAGTTTATATGTTGTTATCAAACTTACATCATGCTGTATCTTTGGTCTCTGTTAGAGCATGTTAAACATGCCCAGAGGCAATCAATTCTGTTTTAGCCCTCACACACACACTGTGTGATACTGATATGCAGTCACTAAGCTGCCTTAGGGTTTGAATCACTGATCAGGAATTAAATACATCACACTGTCTTCATATTCATATCTTCTTTATTGAACATTAATGAGAGTAAGAACGTGTGCTTGTGTTTTTTTGTACTGTCATTGATAGACTTTCTAATTTCTAAATTGTTGTTTACTTCAAATAGAAATTATGAAATTACAATTTATGAAAACGTAAACTAGTTTGCATGTAAATAAAAAAATACAGAATAAAAAAATGTAAATTCAATTTTATGATTAATGAAATTGTACATTTTTTAAAAAGTATGCGTATAAAAATGTATACAAAATTTTGCAAGGATCGATTCACTTCTCCATCTTGCTGTCACTCGAAGATAGACAGGTGACATATTCCATGAGCTTTACTGTTCTCACACAGTAGAGCAAAAAACCTTTTCTCATTTTCATAAAGTTGAACTTTTCCCAATTTTTTGTCATCCTGTTGCCAATTGTTGCATAGACAGCCATTGAACAGACCCCTTTACACAACCACCCAACAACACTATAAAGGAATAGTTAACCCAAAAATAAAAATTCTGTCATCATTTATTCACTTTAAAGTTGTATAATAACTGTATACAACTCCTTCTTTTGTATAACACAAAATAAAAATGTTTTGCGAAAACTCTGGTTTTGAGAAAAGTCTGGTTTTGTGTCCATATAAGTTACTAACCAATGTTCCAACGTTCTTCAAATTCATTTGTGTTCTCCAGAAGAAAGTCATACAGGTTTGGAAGGACAAAAGGGTGACTAAATGATGAAAGAATTTTCATTTTGGGGGGAACTATCCCTTTAACAACCACATAGCAATGACCTGCCAAACATCCCAAACACCTAATGCTGTGTTCACACCAAACGCGAATTAAGCAATTTGCGCAAGTAAATTACATACAAAGTCAATGCGAAGGCACGGATAGATGCGGACTCACGGCAGGCGTTGTGAATGACGTGATTCGGATGGCACGAATGATGCGCGTTGAAAATATTTGTCACCACGCGTTACTTACGCGAAAATGGTGCAAGTAATAAAGAGCGAGGAACACGATTGTTCGCATTTGGTGTGAACACAGCATAAGTATCAATTTGAGTGATTTGCTCACATTGTCTTTAGAAAAAATAAAAGTATCCTGTCAAGATTTTGGACTCCAGACAGTTATCACATAACTAATCCTTAAACTGTTTCAGATTTACAAATATGAACGATTATCTTGTTTCACCCGAGCAGGAACCCGGCAGAGATGTTACAAATCTAATTTGGAAGTGATTTGCGGTAAATCTATAGTGAAGTATCGCAAACTGCATTTAAACACGAGCGAGTGTAATGCGTTCATGTTCAATTACTGTATTTGTCGGCTCATTGATTGTCTGAGCGTAAGGCTGTCTGCTTTCATGATGAGAGGCCTTCATATCGGCCGATTATTGTAAGAGTAGGAGTTAAGTGTGTCAATTTGCCCAAGAAAAACTCGGCACCCAAATGGGGTCAAGCCCTGAGATGTGAGACGGTTCCCTCCACTCTACGCATAATTGAAAAATCTATTTTACTGAAATGAAGAGAGAGAGGTGGGGGGATGAGACATCGGCGGGTGTTTCTTAAGGGGGATGGGAAGGAGAGAGAGAAAGGGATGAAGGTGGGGTTTTGTGTTATTCTAACCGATATAACAAGCTTAAAATTTGTGCTTTTGAGTAATTGTTGGATGGTATTTTTGAGTTGTTGAATTGCTTTATGGGACTTCTGAGGCCACGCACATTTGTTATGATCGAATGTCAGAGAGAGGGAGAGAGAGAGAGACTGAGTGGGTTAAACACCTGATCTCCAGTGGTCCCCGGCCAGCCTTATTTGTGTCTTGAATTATAAAACAACCAAACCTTTTATTAGTCACAAAAATATTTTAAATAAATGTTTTTATTCTATACAGTCTAAATTTGATCTTTGCCATATTAATTCATATTTTTATTTTTTTAGAATTTAAATGTATAAAACAATAATGAGATGATATATAATTTTACAATCTTTAAATACAGTATGATTTAATGTCAAGCATTAATTACTCTTTAGGAGGAGCTGACTGGAAGACTGTTAACACAAATATTCAGCTTTTTACCTTGATTTTTTCTTTTTGGGAGGAAAGGGGGAGGAGCGGGTCACACCCTGGGCAGTGGAGATTAGTTAACACCTAATCACCACTTTAATATGGTTAGAGAGATGGAGGAAGAAGGGAGGGAGGAGGAAAAGATGGCTCCAGTCTCTGCTAATGCTAATTTATATGTGCACAGAGCACTTTTAAATGATTTATTGGTTTAACATAATTTGCAAAGTTAAATATTTTTTTTTATCTAATAATAATTACAACCCAGCACACTTATTCTTAAAAGTGTTACTATCTTAAAATATTAATGTACATTTAAATAAAGCCACAGAAAAAATAAGGGACCATTCCAAATTTTCATTTAATAAGCATTTCTAGATGTATAGGGGTCAGTTTAGTATAGTATCAAACCTCATCCAACAGTAATGTGAAAGACTGACAGCATGACAAGATACATGAATACTGTGATAAAGGTATTAAAAGAGGTTATCACATTAAATGTTTTTTTTTTAACTTTTCTTAAATATGTGTACAAATATTACTGTTGTATTCCTTAAAAGTGATTACTAACTTTTTTGTTTATTTTCTGGTATTTTGTACTGTTTCTACAGTTTTAATTTTCTGCAAATTATTTTCTCTGGGAGAAATATTACTAGAAGTTCAGAGAATTAAAAAAAAAAGTATAATTTTACCTGAACACAAACCTATAAATTATAAAAAACTTAAAACGGTCTTTGAAATGGTCTCTTATTTTTTTCTGCGGCTGTATACATTATGTACATCTATATGCTATGTGTGTATATATAGATAGATAGATAGATAGATAGATAGATAGATAGATAGATAGATAGATAGCCAGTATAGCAAAATGTGCTCAACCTTTTCAATCTTTGTTTAATTTGACTGAATGGATATCTACTGTACATATACAAGCTCATTGTCAAGTGAAATTAGCTCTTTACTTATGTTTTTAATATGATTTAATTGGTGTAACCTAATATAGCATCATTAATTAAGTTCTGATTTATATTTTTGACTTGAATACAGCTTTAAGTTAATGTAGTTGTTACCACAAGAAGCACATTTTTACTGTGTAATATTTCTTATTTTCTCATACAGTCAATGAAGACCGTTTTTCTTGTCAGTTTTTTTTTGAACCGACTGAACTACCAGCAGCTTGGGTCTCAGATTCTGTCCTTGCAGGAGACTTTTGAATTTGCTAATTAATGTTAATTGAGTACAAAAATATAGATTAAATCAATTGGTAATTTAATTCTTCCTCCTTTTTATTTGTGTGCATTTATGATTCCAAGTTGTGACCTGCAAATTCATCAACGGACAAAAATGTACCATTTTCAAATAAGGAAAAAGAAGATTTTTTCTTTCATTTGCCACAGGCAGTTTCCTCTATGTGGAAAACATAGATTTAGAAAACCAAGGGAATCACATGATGAAACTAATATTAGCTCACCTCATATCAGATGTGTTAAAACTTTAATGGAGGTCTCGATGCCAATATACCTGTACAGTAGGAATGGAAGATATTAAATTACCTTCAATGTAAGTAATATTTTCTATGTGTGGTAAAGGGCAACATTTTATTTAAAGGGCATCTAACAAGAACTCAATAACGCATCCATCGGACAGTAATATAACTCTATTTGCAATAAATATAGACACTTAGTGATGTTTTCATGAATGCAATTTTGACAGAAAATGCACTACATTATAGGGGGGAAAGATATAATCAATTCACATAAAATTAAGCTCGCCATTGCTCGACAATTTATAATTTTGTATGACGAGACATTGTGACCTAACAAGATGCAGATATTGAAATCTATTTTCTAATAGTCTTATTACATTTACATTCAGTCTACGCTAATGAAAGTTGAATTACCGGTCAAATCAGGGAGAAATAGCTCCTTGTGATACTGTAAAAACAGAACATTTACATTTGTATAACGCAGTTCTTGTTAGTATTACAGCTGTCAAACCTTTAGATTTATAAATCATGTCTGCCAACAAGCTAACAGCCACTCATGGGCAAACACAGGGGTATCTCACATTATTGTGGCTTAAGAAAACAACAGTTGTGCGCGAACCAGATTTGACCTCATTTGCCGAATCAATGTCTTTACCAGACACTTCAGCCCATGATAAAAATGACTCGGGCCAATTACCACACGTTTCAAGAGGGAACAGGAAAGTGTGTGTGTGTGTGTGTGTGTGGCACAGGGAGGTGTTGTTAAATTTCCTGTGGAGAGAGTTCTCAGGACTTTACAATTCACAATGAGAAAAACACACGGACTTGATTTAAACACACACACACACACTTATTTTTGACATACAGTATTTACAACTATATGCTTGTTTGTGTGCTGTATACCACAAAGTACCATGGTACTGTACTTTCAGGTTTTGGACACGGAACCATATGTTTTGGACATGTGATATGGTGCTTTTAATACTTCTGAAAGTACTTTGAAGTACCATATTAATATCACAGCACATTATTTTAAGTACCATGGTATATTTCTAGCACCATCTGATGCCATGGTGCTGCCACTATGCATTTTAATATGGTTTGCCCCATCTAATGGGCATGTATATCATCTTTTATATGGCACATTTGTTACTCCATTTTTATTCTATCATCATTGTGAAGAATAAGGATACAAGCGAGTTCGTGCCTGTAGAGACATCATAATATTAAAAAGATAGAGGTTGTGATCATTTTACATTATACGTCTCTGCCTGTTTACAGGAGAAAGGTCTGAAGTTAATACGTGAAAGTGCATTCGCTGAAACTCAAGGAGAACTTTTCCTATTCGTTTATTTAGGGAAGGGAGGAAAAGAGAGAGTGATTGATCAGTCAGGGCTGTCAGACTATCAGCCAAGTGGAACCCGCAAATCTCCGGTGTGTGTGTGCGCGACTACAGTTGTGTTGTTTGTGTGTGTGCATTAACTGCATTTCGCTCTGTTTGATCGCGTAATCCATGAGAAATCGTCTCTTCCTGTTCCTGCGATGATCAAAGCACACGCTGTCAACCTTCACGCACCTTCTGACCCTCTAAACGTCCTGAACAAACACATGCAGTATTACTCAACACTTTTAACAGGAAATCATTAAGAAAACTTTTCGGGTAACACTATTGTGTGTTATGTGAAGTTAAACTGTTATAGTTGATTAATTTGACTAATATCAAAGACTGGAAACCAGAGCCATTTTTATTCTGCAAACTACCTAAAGGCCAAACGTCAGAACCACAAAATGTACTTTCGTTGGTGTAGCCTAATGTTCATGATTATTCAGTCATGTTACAGTTTTTACTTAAAACCAGCTAATTTATACATATTTTTAGGTTACCTGACAAAACATTTTTGCACATAGTGCACCGAGCAATTATGTGTTTGTGCTGAAAGGTTTGCATGCACTAATGCATGCTTTTTCAATTGAATTAAACATAAGGGTCTGCGAAATCGGCGTATGTTGACACTTTCCGCGAGTTTTATGATAATATAACGTGCTCTTTCCAATCAGCACACGCTGACCTTCAAATCTAATTAAAGCAGACCGTTATTTAGTGACAGAGCTCGAGTTTTTATGCATATAAATGATTCTTTAACCTGCGCGCAAGTCCAAAGAAAAAGCGGCAAATCCGCTCTCTGCATCATAACAGGGTTGACCATGCAGCTAAAAGTGGTCTAATATGTTACTTATTGGAGTCCCTCTCGTTTTGTAGCTGTGAAATGAAATGTCTTAATGGATGTTTTGTGGGGAGAGGGGGCTTTTAAAAGAGGCTAGTTTGCATTCATATACACACTGAAAAGCCATTACGGCAGGCACATACTCGCACAGGTTGGCATTCTCATTGCCGGGGCAGTTTTAATGGTGTAAAGCGTTCAATTAAGCTCATTTACCTTGTTGAATGACTGTACAACAAGAACCCTAGTTAAAGGAAACGTTTGCCAAAAAATAAACGTTCTGTCATTGCAGACCAGCATGACTTTTTTAGCAGAACCATTTACTTTTTCATAACGAAATCGTACGGGGAGGACAAACAGAATCATAAAGTTTCATAAAAGTAATCCGTATGACTAAATGCCTGTTCACACCAGCAACCTAATTTGGTCATTCATGTGTTTTTTACGCTTTTAGGGGCTTTTATGTAGGTTTCGTTTACCACAAAAGAGGCTTTATTAAGTTTCCAGAAGACCACCAATATCTCTCCTCCTCTCGCTTTTTTCAACTAGGTGAAAATGTATTATCCAGCGGAAGGGTAATTTATTTGACATCTCTGGCTCCTTGCTCCTTCCTCCTCTGTTCTTCTTCCGATTCATCCGTCTCTCAGGTTCGTCCCTTGCTCACGTTACCCTGTCCAAAAACAATTAGTCTCTTAAGCCGAGGGGGCCGCAGGTTCGGGTCTTTGCGGTCGTGTGAGTTTGTGTGCATGCGTGCACGGTTGATGGGATGAGAGACGCTACAGTCTTCATTCCCACCCGGGTCGCTTCCGTCCCGAGAGCTGGCCTTTGACCTTTGAATGACATCACAGGCTCAGGAGTCAAAAAAGTCATGAAAAATATCCGGTGGTAGAGACATTTGTCTGTGTGTGTGAGTGGAGATGTAACATCTGGATTTGTCTTTGCCATAGTTAAGAAGCACCGCGATGTTTTGGACGAAATGTCATGGTTTTTGGGGCATTTACAGAGTGCCAGTATCACCTCTACAACTTTGTAAAAATGAAAGAAGTACAGTTGTATTTTAGACAAGGTACTTTAACTAATAATAACAATGTTGGTTTTGAATATGTATCGTGGTATTTTTCTAGGATCTTGGAGCAGTACCATCAAATTTCAGATATTTACCATGGTATTACAATGGTATTCTTTAAAGTTATTTGAGTGCCATGTAAATATGAAAATATGACACACAAACAAAAATATTTAGAAAAACACTGCTAAACAAACAACACTTGCCAGCATTGACTTCCATTACATGGACACAATGAAATGAAGAATTTTTATTTTGGGTGAACTATCCCTTTAAGGACAGAGGAAGTAGACTGGGCATTTGGTACTAAGATAACTGACACACCACATGCACATCATCATCATCATAATGGTGTCTTTCACGTTTTACCCTTCATTAAGACTCAGGTGTTGCATCATTACCCGTGTTCAAAAAGCCAGCTGTAGGAGATGCACATGTGCCTACAGGTGTGCACTTAAGCATCCAACACATTGGTGTAGATTCAAATGAACAAATCTATAAACTAAGAAATCCAGTGTAGACACACTGTCACACTGATGATGGTTTTATTGCAATATATATGTAAAAAAAAGGTTAAATTGAATGCCTCACGCGCAGATATTCAATCAAACATGCCGCGAGGGCAGTCCTTCACGTCGCCTAGATAATGCCACCAGAACGTGAGACTAGCGGACGCAATTTCAATTAGAAAAACGCAATTAAAAATGACGGAATTAAACCCGGCTAATTACTCCACCCCCTTTAACGAAGAGCTATGATTAATTATGCTCTTTTAATTTGCATTCCATGTGGAACTAATTGACATGAATTGGTTTTAATTATACGAGAGGGTGTTTTTCTATGGCAGCCGTTGGAAAATGTATCTAACTGTTTTACTGTGGGAGTGAGCGCATCTGTCGGCTGCAAATAAAGTTGCGTACTGCGTGTGAGTAACAGACAATCGATTGATGCGCAAAGCATTTCAAGTTTTAAAGATTTATCGAGCAGGGCTACATCCATTACAGTATGATCACAAAAAATATGCGACATTAAACATTTATACAAACTAGGAGAGAAAGTGAAAACAGATCAGCGCTAGCATAACGCACCGTCTCCCACAGGGTTGATTGTTTTACGTTAAATCATCTAAGGATCTACGCAGACACGCTCGCGCACACAAGCGCTTCTGATAATCTTGTTAAGAGTGTAAAGGGTCTGGCTCTCTCAGTCAAAGTTCGTAGGTCAAATAAATAGTTGCTCTTTCCTTTGAAAAGAAGAGGTTCCCAAGAGTCTTATCAAATGCGAGAGAAAAGCGTGTGAAAGCCGGACGGAGAGGAATGCATGAGGGAGATGGAGACTACACGCATTCACAGAGGTTAATAAGTATCGCATGTAGGCCTACGCTAGGTGAGAACAAGAAAAAACAAAGACATGTGGTACAAGGAAAGTGAAGATTTGGAGATCAAGGGGCTTTGTTAGCATCATCTTAGGTTTTGATTTGATTCTTTGGGGATTTAAATGTATAAATTATTTTAGTCTACATATTTTTGTATTTATATCAAATATTATTTATTTGAAATCTTTTCAATCACTGCACACCCTGGACATGCCGTCAACCAATGGCACGAGGTTCATCCAAACCTAATATTTGTTCATCTTTGTGACCTATGAGCACAGATTAAGTCCTTTAATTCTTTTTTACAGAATTTTAATGCAGACATTGGCAAATGATTCAAACGTCACACTCGCGCACAGATGGCAGGTTGTAAAAGACGATTCTCCATTGTAGCGCTGTCATAATAGATCCT
This sequence comes from Triplophysa siluroides, assembly GCA_006030095.1. Lineage (NCBI taxonomy): Eukaryota > Metazoa > Chordata > Actinopteri > Cypriniformes > Nemacheilidae > Triplophysa > Triplophysa siluroides. Next base: position 622,790 of record VCII01000201.1, on the reverse strand, counting down.
GTTAAGTAGATAATTATAAAACCATATGAGAAACTTCTCCAACACCCTGCTCACGACATACAGTAAGTGTGAGCAGATGATTTCATGAAGACCGGAGTAAGTGAAGGTATAAATCCAGTCTGATGGCTGGGGAGAGGGGAAACTTATCATTGTGCCATAATTCCTAGTCCGCGGGGAGCGACACTTCCCACATTTGAACTCTCAGCAGCCCTTCCTCCCTTTCGTATTTCTCAGTCACACATTCACTTATTGTAATTGTTTGAGTCAAGCCCCCATTAGCATATACGATCTGCGTAGATCGTATAACTGGCTGCGCAGTCAGACTGACAGCAATTAAAGGTGCTGTTGGCGGCGATAGCCGTTCATATATGTCTGCCAGACTTGGACTGGCACTGAAATACACCAATGTACCATGGTGTTAGTTGTTAAAACTAACTGTATTAAAATTGTGTTCTTGTGCTCTAATTGGGGTCTTTCCTGCACACCTTTCTATAGAAAAATTGCTTAGTGCACCTTTAAATCATGAATTGTTTGTATTGTCGTTTTGTAGTATTGTAGGTGTTCATGCTCAGCTGTGTTACTGCACATTGGTGACGCTTGCTGCTGTTCATTTTGATAACTCAAGTAAAACCAAGTTATTTTAGATTTAAATAGAAGGTTTTGGACAACTGGATTTTTGATGATGAAAACGTTTAAAAATCTAATAACATTATTAACTGTGTCAAAATATTAATCGTTTCTCACACACATCTGTCTTGAGCAAATTTAGCAAAATTGAAACCAAAACAAACGCTATATTTAAATAACTTGAAATCTCATTGGTTCTTATGTGTCAATGACAAAATATATGACTAGTTACAAGACATGCGAGAACTAGAGACTGGAGCACTGATAATACATTTCTCCACCGATACCGATTATTCTGAGTGATGTCTGCCGATATCGATTTTAAAGATTAAATGAATATTTCTTAACTTTCAACATATAATGACTATTAATATTGAACACCAAAACTGTTGATGTTTCTTAACATTTTCTGTATACAGAGAGCAAATTCATTGCATTTTCCTGTCTTCTCTTGATTGACAGTATATATCGGCTTCGATCATCGACTGTTTCTAAACTCGACTGACAGTGTGAAAAATGATATGTATTAAAAAGTAATAAAAACTATAATAATACTTGGCCATAAAAACAAATAAAGCCTGTCAGTTCATATGTTAATTGAATAGAATCATTATTCCAGAGTCAAAAGGATTGACTTGTATGATCACAACACACTACTGGTTGTCTTTGTCTGGGCTTTCATTTCGAACAAGCTTTAGTACGATCTCACGAGTATTTGCGTTTATGTCTATATGACAGATTCTCAGTGCATTATGTGTATTCACGAACATATGAGTGCACTTTATAGGCCAGCCAAGTTCCACCATCTGAGAAAAATTAATTAGACAGCGAAAGTGCTTCTGATATTACAGCTATATATGTGTGTGTTCTCACGTCTGTGTGCATCCAAGCGGCTGTTTGTTAGTTTTCTCTGACCTCTGCCTCAGGATTAATATTTAATTAGTTTGCTCAGGCTAGGGAGAGGCACTTATTAACCCAATATGTCAATCTGACAGTGGTAGAAAGAGAGAAAGAGAGAGAGCTACTGGGACATCAGAGGGTGGAGTTGTTTACATGATCCACATAAACACTCCACAAATATCATTTAATCTTTCCACAAAGTGGAAGTGTGTTTTTAAACTGGTTTCACACAGACGCTATACAGAATGTTTTGGCAGGTAAATGCTTGTGGTACGTAAAAAGAACGTACATTTTGTAGTATTGTGTTCAGTGAATGTCTAACAACACAAATATCTTACATGACATACAGTTTCTTCCATTGTCTGTCTTATAAACATGCTATTCAGTAGCGATGCACCGATACTGAATTTGTCCACCAATATCTGCCAATACCAATTCTGAAGATTAAATTAAATCTGAATGTATTTAATAATATTGAACATAAAACTGGTGATGTTTCTTAACATTTTCTACATACAGAGCACAAATTCATTTATATATATAGCAAGATATATCGGCTGTTTTTGAAACTATTGGAAAAAATTGCTTTTATTGGCCTACACCGATTATTGGCCGATATATCTGTGCATGTCTTAAATTAAAGGGGTCATATGGCGCGAATACGTGTTTTTCTGTGTCTTTGGTGTGTTATAAGTTGCCCATGCATGTATTGGACACTGCATACGAATGCAGCACGTCCGTGTTGCTCAACCAGCACATGCACCTACAGCGCCATACCCATTGACCAGTAGTCTTTGCACGTTGGTCTGTTTACTCCATTACAGCAATCTCAAGTTTGCATTACTTTATTTTAAATACACTGATGCACTAAACCTTTAATATATCTTTATTGTATATTATTCAATACACCAAGAATTTGTACAAGATGATTTTTGCTTAAAGAGAATGAAACAAGTCAAGTAAAATAAAGAAAATTGCAATTAAGTAGGTTTTTTTCTTCTTAACTTATTACTGTTCCTGTCACATATAGAATAATAAAAAACACATTAATGTGCCAAGCCATCAGAACCGAACCCAAAACCGTGGGTAAAAGCCGAAGTACGTATTGAACCGTGGGTTAACTGTATTGCAGCATCCCTGGTGTTCATATCATGAATGGCTTTTATTTTAAAGCTGTGTTTGGAAGCCTTAAAAATAATTTCCTATTTGTTATTGAACAATTTTGGATGCTTATATTAGATTGTCATCATCACACTTATGCTTACATATACGTAAACACAATATAACTCGCAGTAGTGGCCTCGTGTCAAATAAAGGTTTATAGATGCTTGAGGGAGTTCATAACAATACTATCTAACATTCACAAGCATCTGGTATCACTGCTCATAATACAGTTGCACAGTAGAGGACACACACTTACAACCAGAACATAATCAGACAAAAACTCTTTTTTTAATCTCTAAACTTCCTTAATACTTTCATACCTTAATGCTGTATATTTTGTTCTTTCCCCATACACACACACTCACTGCTGTGGTTTCTAGGGTATAATTCAAGGATGTCACTCTCCTAGCATATTTGACAGTATAAGACGTGTAAATTTTGGACAGCTGGTAGTGAGATCTAAGCGCAAAATTCAGAGCCTGTGTGATCCTCATTTTGAGAAAAATAGCACTCGCACGCATTAAGAAAACATCCCTGTCAAGTGCGGGAAATGAGCGCTTTAAAGATGAGGTGTTTTAAAATCGTGTCTGTGATGAAGCTATTAAAAGATTTATTCATAGCGTTTATCTTGGAGGCAATTATGCTGAAAAGTTGTACAACATTACATTGTCTTGATGATTTTGCCTAGTGGAGTTTGCAATTATATCTATGCGTTTGTGAATATGAGACCAGAAACCGAACAGTGTGATGGATGATGTTAGTCTAGTTAGAAGTGCACTCGTTTTTGTGATGCGTTCTTTACCACTGGTTAAATTGTCAGTTTCGCTCATATGGCAAACCACAATTTTGTTATGTGTGGTGGCCTAGGCACTTATAATTGCTCATACATACAGTACAGTACAGTTAAGAATTTGAGTCGTCATGTGATTGTGATGAAACGCACATATGACGACTAGTCACATGACATGCAAGAATTTATGTGATTCAGTGATATCTATGTGCCACATTTGAACTTACGTGATGGTTTGTCTCTATATTGTCTTTTAACATTTAAATGCAACATAACGATTGTTAAATAAGCTGAGAATATAGATTTTCTTTCACAAATGTATTGTTACCTCAGAGTACATTCATTAACCCACATAAAATAAAGTGTTGTGTCTAAACTTAACATGCTGTGTTGTCCTTACATTGTCTGTTTGCAGTTATAGACCACTTTGCAAGACACTGGACCAGAAACACTTCCTGTTTCACTTTGTATTTATTATTAGTATTTTTTTTTATTCACACATATACAGTAATTAAATCTTTATTAATTAGTTATAAGTATTCTGTTGGTTGTATTTTGTTCCAATGTTTGTAAAGTCTTCTAGACCAGCGTTGAATCAGCGTTGGTTACATCATCCAAAAGTTCTATAGTATACTCAACATAACTTTTGCTAAAATAAACACAAAATATGAATTCTCTCACACATGTACACATTGCTTCAGAAGACATTTATTAACCCCAAGAAAATAAAATAAAATTACTAAATTTAAATATTTAAATGATAAAATGAAATACATCATTTGGTTAATTTTGAATGAACAGTTACTTTAAGGAGACATTGTGTTACTTTTTAGATTCCTGATTTCTGGTGACCACGATAACGTGGAGATTTGGGAGGTGTGCTATTTTTATTTGATGTGTTTGATTTATTTATTCGTATTTTTATCTTTATAGATGGGGTACTAAAGATAGGACAGGAAATCCTGAAGAGGGGAACAGGAGTCTGGAAAGAGAGGGAACATTGAAAGAACATTGAGCCTGGATTCGAATTTGGATGGTCCGAAGCGTTTTTGCATGTCGACAGCCCATTTGGCCATCTGCAAGGTGTGTTCTCTTTTTGACTAGACCTATAAGCAACCATTTAGAACATCCTAGCAACTGCAAACCGACCTTCTATAAAAACACTCGGAACAACAAACAGTAGAAACACCCTGCTATCAAGATTCGCTTGAACAAACATCAGTCACATTATGATTAAACATGTAAAAATGGGGTTTAAAAGTGTTATATTCCATGTAAAGTGCAATAATGGATGGTTAATAAGTATTTAAATAACAGGAAATGTGTAAAGCATATCATTAGCATGTGCGCTTTTGTAAGCGTGTGTGTGCGCCAGTACATCAGATAGCAGTAGCTGATGATTATTCTCTGATGTTATGAGATTGATGAGTGTTAATTATACACACAATTAGTCTCCTAATTAAACATTTATCACGTAGTTCAGAGCGAGAAGGAGGAAGAGAGAGAATTAAGGAGAGATCACTTGAGTTTCATGTGATATCTATCAAGTCAATGCATGTGTGTGTGTGTTTTTGTGTGTGTGAGAGAGAGAGGCGAAATTGTTCTATCCCCTCTGGTTGGATTATTGTTTTCTTTCCTGCAGGTTTCCAGTTGTGATTTTATTTGATTTTTTCGGGTGTTTTTGTTTTTCAGGGTTGAAACGACCCATCGGATGAATGCGTGTCAGAGAAGTGTGACCCCCTTTTTCTCGCTCCTCTTTTTTTTCTAACTCTCTCTGACGGTTTCCGGAGTTTGCAAGCCTTTCTTTGTGATCCGTGGTGGATAATGGTCATTCCTGCTGCTCCGGCAAACAGCGGATCAGGAGAGCATTTCCAGGTGACCAGAAAGACCAGGGGAGAAAAGAGGGTTGCAAGATGAAACGGATAATATATTACAAAATTTCATGAAACCAAAACGTGCCCTGTTCTATAACTATACGATGCACAAAGTGTTAATATAATTTTTTCTTATTTATGTCACTGGGACTTATTCCAGCATTTGAGCAGCGTATACTAGCCTGAAGCAAGTTCATTTATATTTTTGCATTTGTCATACGCTGTATTACTTTAGTAGAATAATAGTTCTTTTAAAGCTCCAGCGTATGAAATTTAGCTGCCTCTAGCGGTGAGGTAGCGAACTGCAACCAACTGCAACTCCACCCCTTCCATTCGAAGCACTACGATGGCTAACACAGAACTAAGATTGTGTCATGTTTTCATTTCTCTGCTGATAACGAATATACGAAATGCGCTCTGTAGAGCAGTTTGTCCATTTAGGGCTACTGTAGAAACAACATGGCGGATTCCATGTAAGTGTATGTAGATAGAAATAGCTCATTCTAAGGTAATAAAACATAATGTTTATTGCAATTCTGTCAATAGATCCTCCAAAAAAAATGACACACTGGACCTTTAAACTATACATTTCATCGGTATGTGTGTTCCCTGGGAATCGAACCCAAGACCTTTGTGCTGCTAACGCAATACTCTAATTGAGCTACTGGTTCATTTAATTGGTACATGCTGGTCTGTGCTGGTTCATGCTGGTTTGAGCTGGTCTTTCAGCAGGGACAGAATTAATATCCTGTTCACAGGCATATTTTTGGTTGATTATTTTAGCTTTTTGTAAGAGTGAGATTAAATCAAATTTGGCTGACCATGCGCCACCGCAATATGGCAGCCACCCACCACGATGAGGAAACATCCTTTTGCAGAATAAACCACAATGGTTTCCTTAACATTTAGGGATATTTTTATGATCTTGTAAGTGTGGGGGTGTATTTTTAACTACCACACAACACCAGATTTTTGGAGGAAAACATCTTATCATCAAGTATCATATGGTATCATTGTATTTGTTTACCCTTTAAACATGCCAATTCAGCCTAACATGGTTTCAAATTGTATAGATTTTTTATGCAAAAAAATGAGCCCATTTGGAAAGTCAAGGTTAAGGAACTGTTTTAACGGTTATTTTGCTGTTTAAGTGGCTTTGATTATGTTTTGGGGTGTTTAACAATGGATGTTCATGAATGTTCATTCTTTCGGTCTATATAAAGTCCCTCCTTCCGAAATGCTCTGATTGGTAAAGCTGACCAGGTCTGTTGTGATTGGTTCCACGCTTAGAGCGTGTGTGTGAAGATGTCCCACCCATACCATATCAGCGAGCTTCCGCTTCTCAGGCTGTTGTGATTTGTCGGTCCCTTTCTCTGTGCACGTGTATTCATAAGCTATGGCTTTTAGCAATAAACAGTAACAATTGCGTCTACTTCACTTCATCAGTTAAAAACATGAGAATAGATCGAAATGTAACGGAGGTCTGCTAGTGCATTTGCAAATGTCAATCTTTGTTAGAGATCGCAAATATTTTTCCTACTGAATGAAATGACACCGGACCGAATGGCGTCAGACCGGTTATATTAAATAACAATAATAACAGAAGCGTTAGTTTTGCCTTTTTATATTGGAGCCGAGTTGGATAATAAAACAAGCAGATTGACCAGGAGACATTTGCAAGCAGGACTTCAAAGGACGTTTCATAGAAGTGTTTTAGAGGTAGGCTATGCGCACACACACAATATCAGTGTATTTCACAGAACGGCTTTCACAGCCGATGTTTAAGTCATGGAAGGTTATTTGACCGTTGATTATCTTAGAATGTGTGTAGCTGAATTCTTATTTCCAGCTGTAGGACTGTGATGAAAGTGAAAGTAGTTTAGCCCATAGCTCAGTCAAATGTTTACAATCTCTGATAACCAAACACTACTCCAGCGGCTCTTCCTCTTCTGTAAGGAAGGCCCCGCCCCTTTTTTGGCGTATTCCTTTGGGCAGAGGTTATTAAAAGCACTCAGAATGGTGACATCATGTACCCGGGAAGTAGAGGGCAGTAGTCAATTCCAGCCATTCTCTTTAGTCCTTGAAAAGCGAATTCTGTTAAAGACAATATCTCGCTTGGCACTGAACTTTGAGCTTTATCATTTTGCAGGTATTGTTTATGCTCTAACAGCAACATTACACACTAACTAAAGGTTGAAAAATGTGATCGCGGGGAATGTGGCCTTTAAGATTTAGACTCCCACGTTCCCACGAAAAGAGCCTGGTATCATGTTCCTTTCTGAGGTGTACAAAATATCCACAGCAGACCACCTTCTGCCTCACCTGACAGATTTAACGTTTGAAAACAGACAGAAACTTACAGAAATGTACTGTGGCAGTACCATGGTAACTTGCCGGTATCAGATGATATTATGGCACTTTTATATATATCACGGTCCTGAATGATTGCCACATAGGTATTTGTGTTTTTCTTCATTTCTATGAGGTTGTTTACTGGGTTGCACTTTATTTTATAATGTATGCACTTTACATATAGTGTAACAAAAAGTTAAGTATAAACTTAACAGAAGTACACTGTACATAAGTGGATGCACTATAAGGGCTGGTACTTAGTAAATATGGTACACAATTACACACAAAGTACATGTGCATGTTGACCATAAAATAAAGTGCTACCTTTTATTGTCTCGTTGTCTGTTACAAGTTCTTTGGTCTTGAGAGGAAAAGTGTTTACAGCAAAAAGAGAGAAAGGTGGAAATGTGCGTACATGGTATGTGTGTGTGTACGCATCAATGACAGCCGAGCGAGGTTATGAAAACAGTCATTCTTGCCGTCATCGCTCCATAGCCGGTGATTTAGCGGCGAGCCAGCCCGGTGCAGCTGTAAAACGGCAGGCGGAGATTTACAGTGCACTCTGGGATATCACTCAGCCCAGGGGCGGCCTCGCCACACCGTCCCAGCTCACCTGCTACTGTGTTTTACCAGCCAAGCCTGAACATCCCCCCCACCCAAACACCGCAGACCTCACACACCCCCAAACCCAACAGACCTCATTCAGAACGTTTTAGGGTCTGATTGATCAACTTATAGCGTGCTTGATAAACTTCGGTGTAAATTGGAGCATTCAGGGAAATAAAGTGTCTCTCCATAATGTTTTTAAATTAATACATAATTATGAATAAAATATAAAAAAATTCAATGGGCATCTTCAAAAATGAAGTGTTCCATAGTGTTAAAAAATGTATAAGAAATTATGAAAAAATTTATATACATCAATTTTCAATACGTTGCTTTTCAAACCGTGTCATCCAATATTTCTGGAGATATCAATATTCTGTATGATAACATGTTTATGATTAATTGTATTAAATTCATTACATTTAATCCTTCCTTAAACTCAGATTTAAATTCCTTTGTTTTCTACAAAAATGTAAAAGCATTCTCAATTCAGTTCATACAACGCTGTTGCATAGTGTTCATAATGTAATATTTTGTATTGATTTATACAGTATGAGTTGTTTTTGGATAAAAAAAATGTATTAACTCAAAAATATTGGGGTTTGTTTTTATTACAGTAATGAAATGAATCTTATTATACGTTTTAAAAATGTTGGGTTATTTTCAACCTGACTCAAAAACGGACGAACACATCGGTGGGTCGTAAATAACCTACGCCGGTTGTTTCAAACCCAAAAGCTTGGATGTTTTAACTCATCGTTGGGTTAAAATAAACATTTTCTATGTTAAATCAACCCAACAGCTAAATCTGTCCCTTTTTCACCCAACGCTGGGTCTTATTATAACTTTCCGTAATGATGATTAAATCCATTATGGTCCACATTTATGATAGACATCTTTGCGATTCATCTTTTGAAGACTACCAATTTCGCTCCAATTCCGCAGTACATGTAATTCGTCGGATCCTGTCATGAACCGCTTATGCAAGTTACATACCGTGTCTAAAGATTCACTGCAAATGTGTCACGCATGACAAATATATCTCCCCTCACGATCTGGTTTATATCTGCGTTTCTATGCTAACTATAATTGATTACGTCACGCTTCAGTGCATTATCTGTCACATACTCTTCAGGGCCAGCGTAATTGGTTCGCCATGCTCTCTCTTCATGCTTTGAATGCTTACTAGATGACATTATTGGTGTTACCTATCTAGTGCTTTCTTTGAATGTAATCTTTTGAGACAGCGACCGGTTTTATGGTTTCTTTTACAGGCTCTTTAAAGATGCACTAAAAACGCGCTTTCATTTTACAGATTTGATCTAAACATCTTATATAAGATGTGTGGTCAGAAGAAACCCAACTGGGATGTTTGTTTATATTCGCTGTCATTCATTATTGTATATGTGCATATTACTGTATGTATAGGATTCTGAACATCTATTTACAGTCCGACAGCGTTGTTCTGTGCAATCAAAATAATTGAACTTACAGTTCTGGAAGGACAAACAAAACAGGTACACAAAGTCTGTTTGACATTGACTTGTTTTGTCAGGGTATTTTGATTGACATAAAATGTTTTAAGAAAAACAATATCACAAATGACGTTAAAGAATCACACACTTCAGCATGAATGTGTTGCTTATCCCATTTTTATCCACAGCTCCTAGATACTACAAAACCTCAGGCTACATCACCTGCACCTACTTTAATTCACTTTTTCAGTGCACCCTATGGACTTAATGCTTAAATGAGAGTACCCACAGTATACCCTGTGAGCAATTCTCTGTGGCTTCATGTGGCCGGGAAATGATTGAGTAAAACATATTGAACATCACAAACCTGTACCTGTATAGTGTTCCTTTGGTTCAAATGGTGAAGCATTGCTTTAGTAGCGTAAAAGGTCATGGGTTTGAATCCCAGAAAACACACATACTGATAATGTACATATTGTAACTTTGAATGCACTGTTATGCATTTTAAATGAAATATTTTCTTATTTATAAATGGAAATCATTAGCGAATCATTATAAAACCATTTTCAATGCGAATTCAAGCAAGCATCAAGAAAGAAACCACAGCCTCTTTTTATTATATTATTTTATTTTATTTTGGCCTGTGGCCCGAATTGGGATTGAAAATGTGGCCTGGATTTGAACCCAAGCACTACAGCTCAATTATTTAGAGCCAGGGTTATTAGATTACTTAAACTAAAACTTTTAAAACATTTACGTTAAGGGGGATCCAAAGAAATGCTGGCCTAAATATTATTTGGGAAAACTTAAACGAAACAAAAGTGGGAGATGTTGCTTCAGCAATAAACCAACAAAAGTTTAAATTAAAGGCATTAAAATTGAAAAGTTCATTAGCAAATATTATTGTTTTGGTGCATTCCAATTGATATTAATCCAACTATATTTTGGTTGTTTAATTTAGTAGGAACTAATACAGCTAACTAACACAATTAAACAAATAAAAAATGATAACATAATAAAAAACATGAAATTTAAAAATAACCTAATAAACAAAACCAAACTAGAAATTAAAATAAACTTGTATAGCTATATAAAAATAAACAAATAAATTATGTTATGACAAAAGCACATAACGAAAATGCTAAAATGTAAATATTAAACTATAAAACTCTGAAAATAATAATTCTGGTTAGTGTGCATCTGGCCCACCGCTCTAAAGCCACTTTACATACTACCTTTGAAAATATTTTTCTAAATTAACAGATATTTTTCCCTTACCGGACAAGAGTTTACAAGATGAAGTTCTATTCACTTAATATAACTCTAACTTCTGGTTATACAAAGTACTCGTCTCTCATGAAGAACTTTATACGGTGGCTATAAAAGCAATAGCACCAGACTTCACCCCGACTTGTTGCTGTTTATTGTTGTTCTGTCTTCCATGTGACTGATTGGGAGAGCATGTGTTTGCTTTTGTCACCATGTGTTTACCTCGAACCCCAGGGCCCCTCGTAAAAGTCGGCATGAAGCCTGGCAAAGAACGTGTGTGTGTGTAAAAGTGATCCTCACCAGGAGGGTGTGAACGAGAGCAGACACATAACCCTTGATGCCACCTGTTTCCTGTTTTCAGGTGATCAGTGCTGGAATCGTTGGACAGGGCCGAAGATCAATTAGTCACAGATACACCATCTTCCCCCTTTAGAGGCGTGGGAAAGTCCCGTTAGGTGAGTGTGCGTGTGCTTGAATGCCGACCACGTTTCAAGATGTTCGTAAAATTAGATAAAATGCGATAGACCATTGTGATCAAGATATAAACAATGCTGATCAAGAAACACGTTTAGCGTTTTGTTTTTTTGTTTTTTACACGTATAATAAAGTCTACTCTTTTTGATTTTTGTTACTTATCATTGATCTGTTTTTCTACGTGTATTTGTGACAAACACCTCAGGTGAACAGTTCATTCAAGATGAGGAAATTAATGTCTGAACGTATGTTCACAATTTTTGTTCTTAATTTATTTAGGTTTTATGTTTTGGTAACTTTGAGCAGTTTTACACAATGATAAAATGTTCTTTTTACCATTTTACTGTAGATGAACTTCTGAAGGTACATTACATTTTTCATAAGAGTTAGATGGACAAGTTGTGACCGATGGTTAATTAAGTAATCGATTCTAATAACTCGTGCAATGTCACTTACATCAATGAGGTTCAGAGTATTACGGTTTCATTTAGACCATGATTTTCAACCATAAAAGTTCTTGTCAAGTATTTGGTCCATGTTTAATACAGGAAGCGCTTTAATCCAAAGCAATTTTTCGGTGCATTATACAAACTATTATTGCATGACGCATGCATTCCCTTGGATTCAAAACCATAACTTTTGTACCAAAGTCCGTTTACGGAAGTGCAACCAAATGGCAACCAAATTAGCACTGTGACGGTTTCTCTCAGGCAAACAGTTCTTGTATTTTATTCAGAAAATGAAAAATCTAGTTTCCAGCAGTGTTGTCAGGTCCAGGGCTCCACTGTATTATCCTCCACAATTTATCTCACTCCTACTATTCTCTGTTAATAGGACTGTTCGCTAAAAATGACATTTTTCTGATAAAAAGCCTGTTTCATTTATTTTCTTATTACCGTTATAAAGGGAAAATGATGTTGTTACATAAAAGATGTGTGGTCCTCATTTAAAGATGTTTTAGCAATATGAAGATGTTAATGAAAGGATGACGTCATGCATTTCAACAGTTGAACTTGCCCAGACTTGCTCATTTTGTCTTTTCTTCTCCTGTAATTACTTCTGTTCAACAGAATACTTCATTTACTGAAGCACAGTTTCTTACTTTGTAAGAATGTTTTCTGTATCTCAACATTGATCACATTGAAAATGGTTTTATGTTGAATAGATAGACATACCCTCTGCCAATACTCTCATATTGTAATATCATAGATCTCTCATTTTCTGTAAAAAGGTTCACTTACATTTTATGCATTTCACAGACAATTTTATCCAAAGTGACTTATACATTGTGGGTTTTTTCAGTATTTGTTGGAAGTTAAAAAAATTGGTTAAGTTGTAAAATGTAAGTTTAAATGTCAGATGTATGAACGTCACTATGGTGGCCTGAATGATATCAAATAAATTGTATGAATTTTTTAATGTTTTTTATTCAAAAGGTACACACTGAAATAGCTAGTCATTTCTACCCAGGTCAAGATGATCAATTTGGAGGGACTCTCACCTTTTTTCATGCAGATTGCTCTGCATTGCTCCCAACATGTGCAACTTCTCTGCATATATGAACATGTGTGTTTCAGATGGTTCGTTTAAAACTTGTGTCACAATGATTTACTGTGTGAATCCCCACTGAACTGTAAGTTGCTTTGGGTAAAAATGTCTGTCATATCCATCAATGTAATCAAACTAAATCAAACGTAATGTGAATGTGCTAGTTCACCTGCTAACTGTACTTTCTACATCACTTTCTTATGACTATGTGTAAAATACATTTAAGGGCCATTTAGGTATTTCTTTATAATATCATGTAGTGCAGTGCTGCATTTCTTTCTTACAATGCCTTAAAATGCTTCATTTAATAAAAATGATAAAGGACGTTTCGAATTGACAACATTAAGATTAAAAACAAACGTTATTGCGCATGCGGGAATTCGTGGACTTCCCTTAAGTTCCAATACGCATTCACAAACAATAGAGTGCCTGTAGATTATAAAAAAAAATAGCCTTACTTGGCTAAACTTGTGTCTCCAATATTTTGAATTTAGACTGCAATACCAAGCTCAACCGCTAGATATCAATGTACATACGGTTTCTATAAATGCGACCAAACTACAGGACCCATTCAACAAATAGTTTATTTAATGAAATGAACATACAACAAAATTAAACAAATCGTTTATTTAATACAATAAAATAAACAATAAAATAATAATATAAATAAATATAAAAATAAATTAAGTGAAATATTAACTGCATTCCCGCCATGCACGACCAATGAAACGGTCTATATAACAGGGCAGAAAAACAAGGCTGGTTTGATCTAACAGTAATTCTGTACATATGTTTGAGTTGTATGGGTGTTATAATTCACTGGATAGTGTTTATCCCAGAAATGCCAGAATCTATTGCATATTTTACTGATCGTGGTAAGGGAAAAAATGTTATAGACTGAGAAATCAGACAGTCTTAAAGAGGACTTATGAATTACATAAGAAATATAAAATAAACACATGATTAGGTTGGCAATGGCTTCCCAGCATGCTCTTATCTCACACCCGCTCCAAACATACTGTGATGCGACAGATGGGAGGTAATAATTAGACAGCATTAGTTTCTATTGCGTTGTCCTCAATGATTATGTGTGACAAAGAAAACACACTGCAAAGTCATTCATAAACTTGGCACTCTCTGTATTCTTGTATATCGACAAGGGATTGCTCTGTTCAATGGGTTTTATATTAGATCTTTTAATTTATTTTGCTGAAAAGAGTGACTATTTATTTATACTGGTTACACCTGGTTGAACTGGATCACATTGGCCCCCATTGACATCCATATATTTATATATTTTGAGATTTTTTTTGCTAAAAAGAATGATAGTGACTTTAACCAGGCCAAACATGTTTAAACTAGTAACTTTTTTCAGTAAAATGCATCTTTTTTATAAACTTGTCCTTCAGTATTTGCACCTTTAATATGTCCTTTTTATCTGTTCATTTACTCTCATCCTTTTATATAAATAGCCTGTTGGACGATAGATGATCTTAAAGAGTAAGAAAGTTCAATTGTTATGGTTAATTAATATTATAGCAACAATGGGGGACAACGCAAGGAAATGATCGTCACTTATGAGTTCCATTTTACCCAAGGCTAGCACGCCACTATGACTGTATTATTTAGCACAGCAGTCAAGAAAAGGCAGAGATCATTTTGCATTTGTACCGCCCATCCGCTATCCATAGATCACACACGTAATTCTCCCACATCAGTTATGTTATTATACCCGAAGACAATATACCCCAGACAAACCGAGAATTGGAATGCAAAGCCTATAGCAGGACACACACACTAACATATCCAATGTTTAGCGAAAGATTGGGGTTTATTGGCTGAGCTACTGGAGCGGGACTGCAGGATAATGGGCAGTTATCCGGGCTGGCGTTTTGGCTTGCCGGAGTATAGGGTCTTTTCGAATAACGCGAGAATCACTGTAAACGGAAGCTAAACGGGAATTTTTCCGAGGGCACAGTGGTGTTTAGCCCCCTGCTGATTGACCTGGATACTGGGAGCCCAAGCAATCTCTTTCCACTTTAAAGAGAGAGACAGAAATAGAAAGGAAAAGAAAACGAAGTCAAGGTCAACTGATTGTAAAGACACATTAAAACGGAGATTAGGGGAGATGGTGCTGTTTGATTTACTATTTCTTTCAGTTTTTTATCTGGCACTAAACTTTAAACATGGTGATGGTCTGAATGCAGGGAAACAGTGGACAGCTGTCACTCACGATGATTGATTGACGTGGTCATATATGATGGGTTGAGAAGAGATGACATGAAAGCCACACACACGCTTTTATTCATTGCTTTTTGAGTAACAGATGTCAACACAGACACATGGTCTCGAGCTGTTAAAATTACAGTATTTATTGAACAAATATTGCTAATTATATCTAAGAGTTGCATGATTCGTTTTTGTATAGGTGGTTTATCGCGGACGCACGCGCCTGGCCCGAACTTTAAATCCTGTCTGTGTTTGCTTGTAATATGTGACCCTGGATCACAAAACCGGTCTTAAGTAGCACGGGAACATTCTTAGTTAAAGACAAAAATACATTTAATCAAAATTATCGATTTTTCTTTTATGCCAAAAATCATTAGGATATTAAGATATTTTGAAAATTTCCTACCCAAAATATATCAAAACTTTATTTTTGTGAGTGGAATGGCCTGTCACAGTGCCTCAGATTAACAACTTCAAAGCAATTTTCTCAATATTTAGATTTTTTAGCACTCTCAGATTCTTGAGTTTTGAAAGGTTGTTTCTCAGCCAGATATTGTCCCATTCTAACAATTCATACATCAATATAAATCTTATTATGCTTTTATATATGATCTTTTATTCAGATAATGTAAAAATCTCAATTTCGAAAAATTGACCCAAAACTGGTTTGGTTGTCCAGGGTCACATATAACAATTTGTTTTATATTCAATTTGTATGTTTTATTACATATTAATTGTTTCAAATAAACTTAAACTACTCAACAGTTTCACATACAGTAATATTTGTGTATGTCATTGCCGCTGAAACCGTCTATATGATGTTTTCTTTTATGTACAATGTGTATATAAGTGTCGGTCCTTACCCAGTCTATTGGGTGAGAGCCATTCAAAATGAGGATTAGGGAATACTTTCTCTTTTTTGTCCTCATGTGATCATATTATATTATATAGTATATTGCTAATTCCACTGCATAGTCGTGCTTGTCTGGTTTTTAATATTTAAGCACTGAATACCAGAGATGCATATTTTAATGTTATTAAATCATAACTGACATCTCTGATAAACTGAAGCTTTACACATCAAGATGCCAAGTGATAATTGCAGTACCTCAAATGAAAGTGAATTTGAACATTTGCATTTTAAACACCATTAGCGTAGTCAGTTTGTGCTTTAAGAGATAAGAGGTCTTTCAGGCTAATGGATAGAACGTTTAGCGCGATTGTGACTGCATGTTATTGACCTAATATGTGTTTTAGGAATACGTTTTATTTATCAGGTACAGGCAAACACAAGAGTACTTTTGATCTATACAATCATCATCCGATCTGAGAGTCAAAACAATAATACCTGTTTTGAATGCACATAGACACTTTGTTTAAATCGTTGCTATGGCAACATAATACATCTCCGGATATACAGGATACAATGCAACCTGAATTTAAAGTGCCACCTCACAACGCTGCAACAGCCCTTACCGAGACCTTTGTTTGACTGTAGATCTTTGTTTATGATCTGGTGTGCCAGTGTGGTAAATAATGACAAAATGCCCATTTTGGGGTAAACCCTCCCTTGAACTACTTGTAAACTTTAAGAATCCTTTTTGGAGCATGACCATGGTCAGTACAAAATATTACTTTAGGAAGAAAAGCTATGTGAAAACTGCATACAGATTTAAAATCGCGTAATGACAACTTTTTAATTTCTTGGTCATCATCTAAACCAGTTTGTCCGGTTCAGGGTGCAAGCAAGGTTTGCTTTTGTAATCCAGATGCCTGCCAATCAAATCAAAGCTTGTGCAAAACCAAGTACCCAGTTTGATTCTAAGGGGAAATAACATTAGAAAATGTGTTTTATAAATTAGCCGAGGGATTAATTGATTCGTTGATAAATATAATGACGTTCTTTTCGCAAGTGACATCTGCATGGCAGAGGCGGTCTAGTCTATTCATCTACAGGGACACGAAAAGAGACGGTAATTACTGTAGATGAGGAGACTGACAAGCTTATCAAACGGGATTCAAAAAGCAGCAGGAACATCAAAGAGGTGCAATTTTTACACATCAAAAAACAGCTTTAGCCCTTAGTGCTTCACTTACACCGCCTTAAACAACTTAAGTATACGCGTTTCCCTCCATTCTCATCGCTACAAATACAAAGAATTTACATTTTTTAAAAAGATCAGTTTCAAACCATATCATGAACGTGGTTAAAATAAATAGATAAATGTTATGAAATAAATTCATCATTTGAGCTGAACTCTAAATATTTTGTCAGATATGATCATATTTAGAATTGTATTAAACTCTGCAGATTTTTATATAATTTATTGTTCATAGCCAACACTAAGCAGTCAAAACGTGACTTTCCATTGTTTTCATCGGCTCAGAGGTTTCACAGATCATGCTTAATGAGAAAAATGCAGCTTAAATTGGTTTGAGTCGCAGGGGCCCGGGTTGTCTTGAGATGATATGATGTAGTCCTCGGATTACCTTATTAACATGACCAGGATTCTAACGCCATACAGCCACATTTAACCGTGCATATCAAAATTTTCCAGGCAGAACGTTTAAAATCTTTTGTGTGGTTATGCATGAAGCTCCACCCACACAAAGGCTAACAAAGCAATTGCTATTTATTACAAGATATTGATTTGTTTTTTAATTGTATTGACAATTTTTCTTCTGTTTTGTATGTTTTTGTAGTTTGAAAGGCACTGGGCATTTATTGGTATTTTCGGAAGAGAACAGTTTGCCGATTCTGTAAACATGTGACAGACAATACAGAACGTCATATAAACCGTTTCATCGGACACGCGCGCCGGGACTAATAATATAACATTTATATTTTATTTTATTTATGTTAATATTCATTTATATTATTATTTTATTGTATAATAATTGTTGATTATTAAATAAATAATTTGAAAATTGTTTGAAACTAAAACATGCCGGACATGAACTGACTTAGTAAGTCAAACTAAGTCATATGTCTGTGTTTTGTTGGCAATCGGCGCGTACATGCATAATGTAAACAACACAAGGGGCAATGCGATGATGTATTGTGTGCTGGTGCTGTAGTGCCTGCCTCCAGCATCTCGTCTTTTCCCAGAAAAAATCTTAGCTGTATCTCTCTTTTATAAATTTGATCAAACAAAATACTCTTGGAAGACACGACGTATCCAATACTACTGTATAGGTACTCAAGATTAATATGAGATTTGCAGAAACTGAGTGTGTTACCCCATCTTTAAAGAAAATGGCATTGAGATCTAGCGGTTGAGCTTAGTATCACAGTCTAAATTCAAAATATTGGAAAGACAAGTCTAGCTAAGTAAAAACAATGGAAGTCTATGAGATGGCCAGTCTATTATACTGAAACAAACCTTTCTCTTTGTATGTGTTTATGCAAGGCAGTTTGTCTTGTTCCAATCTAAGAACATGTTTTCCACTCTGTTACCTCCTGAGTAACAGAGTCGTTTATAGCCGTCGTTGTTTGCTAACCCAGTTTGCTTTGACATGAACACAGCTGAACAATGGACACAAGTTGACTTAAAAGGAAACATGATGTCCGGCAGTTACTTTAGCTCTAATCCGTCTAATCTGTTTCTCTCTCACCTCCTAATTTGATTCTTCCCCCACTTCACATTCTCTTCTTCACTACCACACATCGAATTAAGAGCAGGTTTAGTGTAATCTAAGCTGCCAGTCTTGTTTAATGGCTACTAACAAGTTTGAGCAAAAGAACAGCAGCTGTAATATCTCAATCATTTACTGCTGATTGGATTTTACCTGATCTGCTCATGGGACCAGCGCTTAACGGAGGAAATGTGCATGTGCGACCATCCGGATCAACTCATTCATTCATCTGAACACACATACACAGCCGACGTTGTACATTCAGGTTTACGGTAAGAAGCTTTCCTCTGCTGTACTTTACATCCATTTCAACTTAAGTTACAATAGAATCATATTATAGAAAGTGACCAAAACGCATACAGTCACTTGCACGCCCTCAGGTGTCTGTCTCACTCTCTTTCTTCACATCCTAATAGCTGTTAGGTGGTAGATAAAGACATTGGAGTGTTTTATTGATCCGAGCATCCAGACTACGCCAATACCAATGACCTCCAATCAACACCTGCCAACACAGTTTAGAGCGCCCGTTCTGAGAGCAATCGCACACTCCGCCCGGGAGACGAGAGAGGACACGCGCGAACATAAACGTTGTCATTTGTTTCCGTCGGTATCGACAACCTTTCAATAAGATAAGCGGGGTTAACAAGGAAGAATTTACAATCGGAAATGAAGGCAAAGCAGCGATTGAAATTGAATAAACCCACTAGTTGCATTACCCTTACTGTTGCACGATCATGGTATTTTTTCGGTTGAGTATCTTTTCACCCGCCCCTCCCTCTTTACACATTAGTTAGCCAATTACTAAGTGAGACTGGGGAAGAGGTCATATTCTCAAGGGGAGAGGAAAGTGTCAGACACTGCTAGACTTGCAACATGCACACAAACTAAGATAACTAATAAGTACAAATAGATCATATGTGCCTACATAAATGAAGTCCATGCTTACATTTGTATATTTATTTATTCCTTTTTTACATTTATGTTGCAACAGGCTTTCTTGCCAGAACAATTTACAGTAAGGCGCAAGAAGTTTTAATAATGGAAATTATGGGGTAGTTGAGCGCATTTTAAATTAAGGGCTTAAAGTCCATTATTTATTGTAAATACAATATTGTTATTAAATGTCTACCATTAAAATGAAAGTCATAACAATATTTTTATTATTATAGCCGTATGTTATTATGTTAGAATTTCCTTTGTGCAAAATTTCACAGCAAAACATAACTTTTTTTGAGGTGTCGATTTCGTATGTATTCTGTACGATGTGGACCAAAACTTGAGCAAGAACGAGCCCCCGCCTCTAAATCTAACATCCTGGGATGAATGAAAATCATACTAAAATGTAAAAAATGAAATCATACGAATTCAAATATAAATTTCGTGCACATTCAAATATTTCATACAAATTTAAAAACATTTACACAGTAAAATAGCTACAATTTGCTATACGATCTAGTTAGTTAGCACAATTATGAACTGTAAGAAATCAGCGGCCTGGTCACATGAAATTCGTAACTATTTTACGAGGTAGTTCTTTCATATGTATTCGTACGATGTGGACCGACACGTATTAGAATGAAGCAACATCCCTAAACTTAGGTCTGTGGGATGAAAGCAGACCATAAAACGTACAATGATATTTTACGAATTCAAGTGAATTAGCCACATCGTAAAATAGCTACAAATTACGATGAGAGGTAATTAGCACAATTATGTACTGGACCAGCCTGATCTCATTGGAATTCGTAACTGTTATAGGTGGTGATTTCGTATGTTTTTGTACGACGTGATCCGAAATATGCGATTATTAGAATGAAGCAAGAATGGAGCCCCTAAATACTGTCCCTGGAATGAACACAGATCAAATTATAATGTACAACTTGCTATAACATTAAGTTAATTATTACAATTATGTATTTTAGGAAATCAGCTGCCTGATCTCATGGGAATTCGTAACTATTTTACGATGTGGCGATTCGTACAATGCGAATCGTACATTAGGCCACCTCATAAATTAGTTACAAATTGCAGTGAGATTATGTTGGAAATTGTGAGCTACAATGGTTAATTATGCTGCGGTATACTTTAGCATTAAACAGTAATATTTGACTGCAGAATGTCATGATTGACCAGTCAGAAGTGTGTTTCTAACATTAACAAGAGAGCCTTGTAAGTGTGCCTTATATATTGCTGGCTATATGAAACTGGCTTATTCATCTAGATTTGCATTTTCTGTTCTGTTGCTCGAGACTTGTTAAAACTCTGTCGTTCAAATACAAATAAATAAAAATAATCAGAACTTTATTTTACATGCTTTTTCATTTTATGGAAACCGCGTACGCTGCTTAACTCCAAAAATGCTAATTGTTCCGTCAGGCCAGAGTTGGTCTATTCTTGTACGTTGTAGCATTGTGTTCGAGTATGTGTGTGTGCGCGTCCTATTAGACAATCAGTTTCAGCGCCTTGCCAGTCCACTACCCACAATTCCGCTGCTGCACGGGGACTTTCCCGATGAAAGAATGTGAGTATGTGGTTGTCTATTAAGATATGTAAATTTCTAATCTCTCAAAGCCTGCTTTCACACCATTCCTTTTTCTCTCTCCCACATTTTTCCCTCTCTCTCCCTGTTCTCTGCCTCTCATGTCAACAGCAGTATTATAGTGATTTGTGTAGTGTATTTTAGAACTGTCTTTTGAGAGCGTAGCTCATTGCTAATTACAATCTTAGTGGATGAACAAAGCTAGATGTCAGGCTTTAATTAGTTCACGTACAAACATATATTCACACACTCAAGACAGGTATTCATCAATATACATTTATCCACATCAACACAGAAAATGCAATTATATAGCTGCCAATCACATGTCCTTGTCATCATTTACAGCTTCAGCAGACCCTGTAGCATCTTTGCTGGATGCTACTGATGTCCTACTGCACTTCATCCATGAGGCAAGAACTTTCACCTGGGTAAGTCATTATTCACAGAGTTTTGAAAATATTAAACAAGAACACAGAAAGTCAGAATGGATTAAAGAGTTGTAAAATATGGCAAAATAAAGGCACTCGAACATTTAGGTTTGTTTTGTCAGATAAAACTAAATAGGTTGCTTTCAGTGCAAAAATTATTTGAGAAAGTCCCACAATATTTGGCTTTATATCAGTAGATAGTCAATACTCAAAAAAAAGAACAAGAAAAAAAGTATTATTTTTATTTTAATAAAAACAATATATTAATAATAACAACAATACAATTATTATTATTGTTGTTCATGCTGAGCATAATAATAATTGTATATTGTTATGTTTTTGCATAATTGACCAGTTAGATCATGAAAATGGCCAAATACCAGTTTTTTAAACATCTGTGCTGGTACTAAACTCTGTTATTTGTTCAATTAAAATAAAATATAGCTTATATAACAGATGGAGAAAAACTAAATATTTAAGTATACAGTACAGTAAACTGCAATTATATGCAAATGCAGGTCAGGAAGATAAAAATGAAAACAACTATG
Organism: Triplophysa siluroides; assembly: GCA_006030095.1. Classification (NCBI taxonomy): domain Eukaryota; kingdom Metazoa; phylum Chordata; class Actinopteri; order Cypriniformes; family Nemacheilidae; genus Triplophysa; species Triplophysa siluroides. Next base: position 600,331 of record VCII01000201.1, on the reverse strand, counting down.
TAATCTGAGGATCTTTTAAAAGAACCTGATCAAAATTAGTTTTTACCTGGCAATACAAAGTATTTTTTAATCTTATAAAGTTGCATTGAAGGAGCATAGTTCCTCTTAACAGTCGCCCACATTTCATTATAAAGAAATAAATGTTGTCATGATAAAGATTAGATTGTTTTATCACACTGTGAATCAGTATATGAAGTAAGAAATGCATTTCTACTAAATAGTCACTTAGATGACTAAAAGGCATTGAGATATTTTTATTTTATACATTATTTCCCATTAACCATTAACATTTTATTGCAATTTTGAAGCCGTATCGAATCTCCATTTCTTT